>BMAU01018401.1:0-600000 GCA_019973935.1 Trichonephila clavipes
GCTTTCATCATATATAATCTAACATGGCGGACCTTTTGCCGCGCAACCGGGTGTTACCAAATACAACATCGCAGCGAGGAGACACCAGCCAAGTCCTTCTAGTATGCGTTCGCCTTCGTCAGCGCTCGTTGCTCCTTTTAACAGGCTTGTTTACTCATAAATCCTTACGCGATGGTAAAGAGTTCGCTCTATTTTCATTTATTACTTCCTTAATTTTGAACCTAAACTTTTCAAACCTGACAAATTTCCCCCCTCCGCTGAAGTCTGGCACAGCCAGATTGGCCAATTCTGACTGGCAAGTCCCCAGGGAAAAAAATTATATTTCAATTATATCAAATTCCCCAAATGAAATAAAAATCTAGAAGATATAATAATTGTGTAAAAGAGTGGGCTGGTGAATCCTAACATGTACAAAAAAATAGCAATAATGAATAACAAAGTATCAAAAATTTGGTATAAAACTTTGTGTTACATAGAATTGTTTTCTGAAAAATATCACACATCTAATACTTCCACTATGACTATAATAATAATGAGGTTAATAAAAAACAACATAAGATAAAGATAATTCACATTAGACATTCAAAAATATAGTAGTACTAAACAACATAACATAAGATCAAGTGAAATTCTCACTAAATGTGCACCAATAGTAAACAATGTTAATAAAGTGATAAATGTTGAAAAGTTACAAGTACTTCAAAATGGTATTGAATGTTGGAATTGAGTACATAAATACATAGAAAGAATAGGTATAGAGTAAATAACATAAATACATACAAAGAATAGATATAAAATAAGTAATAGCAAAATGAGTTTAGGAATAATGGTAAAGTAAATACATAAAAAAGACATATATGGAGTAAATGATTTTAAGTAAATACAAAGATGATTTTAGGAATAATGGTAAAGTAAAGTAACAAAGAATAGATATAAAAAAGAATAGATATAAAATAACTAACAGCAAAATGATTTTAGGAGCTCCCAAAAAAAAGAAAAGATTACATAACTATAACACAGAAATTTATCAAAATAAACACAACATCAACATTATATCAAAATATCACTAGAAATATAAAATGCAAAGAAAAATAAGGGTATTTCAGATATATCCAGTACAGGTAAAAGTTCAATCAATGTAATGTAATGTTTCACAGTCCTGTCTTGGAAAAATCATAGTTCAATGTTCATCATCCAATTATTGTTTATCTCACAGTTATTTTGTTTATTATTAGAATCTCTACTCAATCAACTCATTTCAAAAACATACAACCATAATAAAATCTTCATAACATCACATACTATATTTTAACTTTCAGAATATACTTATCACAAATAATCACAATGAAATTATTATAACACAATGTATCGTAAAATGACCTCATCACAATGTTTTCATACAGTCCATAATTCAGTTATTTTTATTTATTTTTTTTTAAATAGTCTTCAATAATGTGTTCATTATGAATAAAGATACAATACAAATTCAATTACATTAAATTTTGATTTTCATAATGTAAACAAGTCTTAAATTCAAATTTTAAACACAACTTTTATTATTATTTTTTTAAATAACAATGCACTTCTTTTTTAAAATTACAATGCACAATTACTTCTTCCCCCCAATGTTTGAGAAAACAAACTCTATAACAAATATAAATAAGAATTTAGCATAATTGGAAATTGGATTTTGAATGAAATGGTTTTAATCTTGTAGAATGAACAATATCTGTTAATTTTCCTGTATATTGATTTGGTTTATCTATTTCATAAGTAACATTTGAGAGTTTCCTGACAACTTTAAAAGGACCATTATAAGGAGATTGAAGTTTACTTGAATTAGGGTATGAGAAATTTTGATATAAGACTAAATCTCCAACTTTAAATTTTGCATCAACATAATGTTTATCATACCTTTGTTTATTTATCTTATGATGCTTAATTGTTCTGTTTACTGCAATTTGTCTAGCTTGTTGTATAGGTGGATAGTTTAATTTTACTTGATTAGGTAATGGCGAATCATATGGCAAAGTTCCAAACATTAAATATGCAGGTGGAAAGCCAGTAACATCATGTGGCGAGTTATTGTATTCATATGTAACTTGTTCTAATAATTTTGTCCAAGGAGTTTTTGTAGTTGAATTAACTTTACATCTTAATTTTGCTACTAATGTCTGATTAACTCTTTCATTCTTTCCATTGCATTGTGGTCTATTTGCTGAAGTTAGTAATTGTCTAATATTATGATGTTTTAAGAATTTCTTAAATTTAGATGAAGTGAATGCAGCATTTCTATCACTTAAAAGTTGTTTTGGGCATTGAATTGAAAAAATTTGTTTTAAGCAATTTGTATAAGTTTCAGAAGTGACACTTTTGGATGGAAATGTCCAAGCATATCTGGTAGCATGATCCAGAACAATATGCAGGTATTTCTTTTGTGAATTATGATAATTAAATCCTCCTACAGTGTCTAGTGAAATCATTTCAAATGGTTCTTCTGCTACAGGAACTTCTTGCAATAATCCATACTTTTTTTTGTGTAGACTTTTTATTCAATTGACATGTTTCACAACATTTAACAAAATTTGAAATGTCTAATATAATGTCTTTCCAGTAGTAAATTGGGGAAATTAATTTTAACATCTTTTTTACACCTGGGTGACCAAATTGTTCATGTGCAGTTGTAATTAATTTTTCTCTCAAAGATAACGGTACTACAATTTTAATTAAATTCTTTTTCTTAACTGTTAATACATCATTAATTTTTATATATTTTGGATCATTAATGTTCTCTGAATTTTGGTATTTAATAATTTCATCAGTATTTAAAAAATGACAAATGGGTGATATATAATGGCATACAGGGTTCCTCGACAACATGTCTGCTTCAACATTTAATTTACCTTTTATATAAACTATCGAATATTCATACATATTACATCTATCTACAAAATTGCATGTCTACCTACACAAGAAAATGAATGTGCGTGTACAACAAAAACATTTTATAATTAAGATAACATAAAAAAAAAAATCATTTATTTTGATCAAATATTTTTCAATTTGAAAGATAAAAAAATGTGACAAATATCAAATAAAAAATTTTAATGAAAGTTATATTCTATAACTACCTTATGTTTTCAAATGTTATTCAAAACATATCTACAACATTAATTATCACTTAATATATCAAAAAAAAAATTGTAAATATACAGATTTATAAAAATATATGTGCATAAGAATTCAAACATCGGAAAAAAATTGATACACACCTGCAAGAATTATACATCATTTCTCATCAAAAATTATTTCTTTCATATTTTGGAATATTTAGATGATTCCAAGTCTTGACTTAGAGACTAATCAATGATAAGTTCAGTATCTTCTAAATCAGAAAAATGTTTATTCATTTCTTCGATAAACTTATCTACTTTTGTCACAGGACGTGTCTTTTTCTGTTCACCTTTAAACTTTCTCTTAAGCCCCCAACGTTTTATCTGGTTAGGAGATGAAAAAGGGGTAAATTTCTCTGGTGATGAAAAGAATTCCTCATCATCATCCCACTCAAATTTTGCTTTTTTCCATTGTTCGTCTTTTTGATATTCCAAACATTGTTTATCAAAACATTCAAGAAAACTCTCCAAACTACTAAACTTATTAAGATCAAATTCAGGAAAAAGAAAGTTTCCCTGGATGTGTTGACTGGTGACTCCTGCCGGAAAGAGTCGTCTTCCATGGTAGTATCGTTTTCAATGCAGTCGCTCGTTCGAAAAAAAAAAATTGTTGAAGTTCATTCCATTGGTTTCCTCGCGTATTTTTCGGTACTTTAAATCATCCTACCGACTCTTGACAGGCCCCAGGCCTGCTGGTAAAATGAAGAGGGCATCATCTTCACAATATTCCTTTATTACGCCTTCATCATATATAATCTAACATGGCGGACCTTTTGCCGCGCAACCGGGTGTTACCAAATACAACATCGCAGCGAGGAGACACCAGCCAAGTCCTTCCTTAGTATGCGTTCGCCTTCATCAGCGCTCGTTGCTCCTTTTAACAGGCTTGTTTACTCATAAATCCTTACGCGATGGTAAAGGTTTCATAATTCACTAGCCATTACTCACTAGCTTCACTGGGTATTGCAAGATGTTGTATGGCTGTACATTATTTTTCAAAGTTAGTGATAAGCAAGTCCTAGCAAAGCTTGTAAATGTATTCAAAAGATTTTTGTAGCTCATATATCCCTAGCTTTAAAAAAGGATAGAACTAGAATTTATGTATAAAATGAAAGTATATATTTCCTTTTTTTCATCCCTCATATAATTTCTTGAGGGTTGACAACAGGAAAACCATTCTTCATGGATACTCTACTCAAGAAAAGAAACATGCTTGCCAAATTTAAAGTCCGCAAGTTCAAAACAGAAATATCGATTTAGTGTGCCCCCATAGCCTCCTCCCTGGCCTTTGGAGTTGATTTCCGCAAAACTCACTCAAAAAAAAACATGCCACTCAATTTCCGAATACGTAGGTCTAATGGTTTGAATGATACATGACAAGCGAGTCCCCTTATTCCTATATATCTATACTGCTCCATTAAAATACTTTCTTGCGTGTTTGAGCTCCATTCTAAAAACGTGTGTGTGTGTGTGTAACAATGCTTTTTGATAAATAAATCTGCCTTTTTAACCTAATCAAGTTATCATAGTTTCAGAAAACTCAAGAAAATATGTTTGAAAAAAAAGCAGTAAATACTATTTTTCCTCCAACTTTGTTTTTACACCAGATTATTAAATAACTTAGTTTTGTGTTCATTCAGTTGGACCCCAATTAAATTAATTCATCAGAACTGGAGATTTTGTTCTGTATTTTGGGGTTATTCGTTATATCAGAGTCAAAAGAAAATACAACATTTTTGCATTTACCTTTAGAAAATTCAATAATATGCATACACGCCGAAAACACTGCATCATTTATATCCTACTGCATGAGGTATATCTTTACAGTTTCTCCAAATGTAAAGTATTAGAAAATGTTACAGTTTTGAAAGGAGTTTCATTATCATATCCTTCTTCAAAGTCATTATTCACTGCCTCAGACAAATCAACAATTTCCACGACTTCAGCTGCACAAATTGGCATTCCATCTCATCACTAACATAACAAAATAGTTAAAATCTTAAGACATCCCCTGTGTTATGATATAAAAAAGGAATTTCAAGTCCTATTAAAAACTCGCAACATAGGTTACACTCGTGACTCACCTTGACCTGTAAAGTCTGAAATTGGTCTGCACCTATTTTAATCAAAATTTGCTGCTAGCAAGAAGTCTTTTTTTTGTTTCGGACTAAAAGGATATGTACTTTGTAAAAAAAAGTCGTAATCTTATTTTTGTGCTACAAACTATTTAAAAAAAAAAAAATAGAAATGAAATAATTTATTCATTTGGGGATTATTATTCGTTAAATTGGGGCTTCTGCCTTCACATTTTAAATCAGGGATAGACAAAAATGAGTTAAATCATTAAATGGGGGGTTTGGTAAATCAGGGTCTGATTGCACATATTTGGTTACAAAAAATTCCAGTATTAAATACAAAATTCAGTTTTTAACTTTATGGGCATACAAATAAAAAATGGTTCAAAGAAAATGATTTTTAAAGATGGCTATTTAAAAGGATATGGGATATACAGTGCTTTGCATGAAATTTATAAATTTAAAAAATAATCTAACATACTAGAACTTTCCCATGATTACTCGCTTCCAGTAGCGCACACAAGGAGGGGGTCCGGACCCTCCCCTCCAAAGCCCTTGATTTTTTTCCGATTGATTATAATTATAAGTATATAGTACGTAAAATTTAATTAAGTTTTTGTTAATAATGATTAATTTTATTAATTAATGCTAATTATTTATTCAATATTTAGTTTTACTGTGTTTGTTCCCGAAAATCGACAAAATAAAAAGGAGCATGATGCAAGAATGGTGAACTTTCGACCCCGGACCCCCCTTGAAAAATTTCTGTGTGCGCTACTGCTCGCTTCCATGATTTTGACTGGTGATTGCAACATTAATTTCAGTTTGCCAGAAGTTGAGCAACTCGTAGCTTTTTTTTACTGATGAACTAAAGCTTGAAACGAATACAAATCGAAATATTTCAACAACTAAGAGTGGTACTGTTATTGACGCTGTTTTTCAATGGTTTTTAAATACTTTGAAATCACAAGCATATGTGTAACATTTTACGTATCATAATTCTATGGTATCCACTCTACTCAAATTGAACAAGAATAAATATTTTTGATTAAAAATTGCATTACTCCTTGTGCAAAATAAATAAAATTTTCATTAAAGGTATAATTATTCGATAGAAATTTTTCTAATCATACTTGATTAATTTTTTTAAGAATTAAAGATACTATTGCGTAT
Organism: Trichonephila clavipes; assembly: GCA_019973935.1. NCBI lineage: Eukaryota > Metazoa > Arthropoda > Arachnida > Araneae > Nephilidae > Trichonephila > Trichonephila clavipes. The sequence goes on from BMAU01018401.1 coordinate 6,422, forward strand.
TTACCACGATAAAATATCAGATGTCACACATCATATGCAACTACTGTAAGGCTAGTTTTTTTTAAATTTTTTGATATTTGCTCGAAAACCAACATTCAATCATTTATAACATTAAATGTTGGTTTTTAAAACATTAATTTTTGCATTTCAAGATAAAAAAAAAAAAAAGTTTTTCCAAAATTTAAAAATAAATAAATATATTGAGTATACACTTTGTTTTGCATAATTTTCTTCAATAAAAATACCATATTTTTTATGATTGTTTTCTTCAAAATTATGCGACTGTTAAAGGGTTAAGGCAAAAACTTTTTAAAAACTCTTATTTTTTAAACATAAAACTGACTTGCACAATGCTGGTTCAAATTTTCTTTATAGGCAATTGATTAGAAAAAACATGTGTCAAAATGCATTACAAATGAGTTATTTTATATTGAAATAATTTGTCAACAAGATGTATCATAGATGTATTATAATTTAAAAAGAAAAACTTTGTATGGAAATAATATACATAAATGAATTTATGTTAACACAAATAATTACATCATGTCATCATGAATAAATGGTTAGCTGATATTTGAACATTTAAAAATGAGACATCTACACACTGAATCTTTTGAAACAAGGAAATACATAAAAATGCTTTGTGATGAAACTTGTCTCAGCGTCGACCACTGTCTGCAAAACAAATATATAAAAAGAAAATAATGTCCAACACTTGTATTTCATTGGGTAAGAATTTGTATACAGAAGTTTTGGTCTAATATAAATTAGAATATCCCAATTAACTATTAGACAATTCCAATTAACAAAACATTTTAAAAATTTTAAATGGAAATAAAATAACAAGGTCAACACACTTAAGTTGTTGGCATCTTATTTCCTAAGTTTCAACTTGTTGCAATGTGAAAAATGCAGAGTTAATAAGAATTTAGTGCAACAGTATCATTAATTTACATTAGCATTGAACGAACTAAAAAGTAAAATTTTTCACATTTCAAGGTTCAAAAATTTCATTTAGTGTTATGTTTTTATTTCTGATATATGTGTGGATATTCCCCATGGGAATTTGAATACTGATGACATATGCAAAGCATAGCTACAAGAACATGTAATGAAATTAAGTACTTTCTCGTTAAAAAAACAGAACCTACTGAATAAACATGCATAAACTGAAAGCATGATTATCGGCTTTAATATACGTTTCAAAACTGAAAAGGTATGAAATAGAAGAATCACAACTTTAATCCTGCATTAATATTAAGACATTCTCAAAATATATTTTTGTTTAGTTTTCGTTTTGTGGTAAAAAATTGGCCTGCCAAAATTTTCTTGTTTAGCCCACTTTTAGAAATATTTGTCCATCCTTCAGCACAATATGTTTTGGTGGATACAAGTTAGTGAAAATATAACCCAGAAAAAATAATTTACAGTTTTTTAAGATAGACTTAACATCCCATCATTAGAAATACTAAGAATCATTCAAAAACTTTTTTGAAAAATCTTAAGAAATTTGAAAGCTATCATCCATTTTTGTAGTCCCAATCTTGAAGTGTATGGGGTCTTTCGGTGTGTGGAATGTAACAAAAATTGAAACGTTTCTTTCATTAAAAAATACTACACCACAATTTTTCTTTTAGCTGAAATTCAATGTGTTACTTTAATGAAATTCTCAAAATATACTTTGTAGTTTTTAAGCACTTTCTTCTTTTACCCCACTCTTAAAAAGTATGTCTATCAGTTTAACACAACGCTCTTTTGGTTGATACAGATAACAGGAAAACTAATTTACACTTTTAAAGATAGACTTAACATATCACATAAAATATTAAAAATTACTTCAAACTTAAAAATAAAAATCTAAAGCCAATTTTGAAAAAATATTTTCCAAGGTGTAAACCATTGTCAACCTTAGTTTCAGTGTAACAAATTTCAAGCATATAGATATTTCCATTTTTGTGAGACATTGCCCACATACACATTTTTTTTTTTTCGTTTATTAAAAAGATTGCACTATGCACAAATTTTTCTTTTAGCTGCTCTTAAAATGAGAAGTCACAGCTTAATTCAATATATTAGTATGAAGAAATTCTACAAATGTACTTTGAGTAGTGTAAACACTTTTTTGATTTAGTCCCTTCATAAAAAAGTTGGTCCATCATTGCTCAACACAATACATTTCGGTAGACATACGTCACAAATCAACAAAATGTCCAGCTATTGAATTATCACAGATACTCAGAAAATATGTTTAAGAAAAGCAACACGTGCTATTTTTCATTCAACTTTGTTTTTAAACCGGATCTTAAATAAATTGCATATTATACAATAATGTATACATTAATAAACATCTATTCACTTATAAAAATCAAGTATTGAATGGCGAGTTCAGATTTTTAATATAAGGTTTATCAACCTATAGGCTCATATACCAAAAACAATTTTTAAAAAAAAAAAAAATTCTTGAAATTGATTATTTGATAGGAATATAAAGTGATTACGTCAAATTTATAAATTATAAAGATTCTAACTTACTTGAACCTCCATATCTTGATGAACGAGGCTGAAACAGACAAAAGATTAGAAATAAAATCCATTCATCTTTGAGATTTCACATGGATTTATATCCAATAAAACCAAAATATATTTATGCAAAATATAATAATGCAAATACATTTATTTTTTAAATTAAAAATTTCATTTTTCAGAATATATTTATATATCATAAATCATCAAATATTTAATAAATTCTAAGACAGCATTTCCTTTCTATTTTATTAAAAAAAAAAAAAAAAAAAAAATTGATTTTCATAGATTTTTATTGCACAAATAAGTTTCCTTGATTTGACCTATGCAATTGTTGAAACATTGCAGTTTAATGCTATTAATTTTTTTTAAATTTTAACATTTGAAAAAGTTTATTAAACACAAACAGAATATGACTTACAGGTTCTTCATCCACAATGATGCTTGCAATGTTCTCTCCCCGAATTACAGCTGTTCCAATTGTAATCTTGCCTTCAACAGCAGGCTGCCTTTTGGCCTTATATTTCTTGTACTCAACACAGTCTGTCAGCACAATGTTCATATGCTTGTCATAGGCCGAAAAAGTTCCGATCAATGTCCGACTATCGCACAGAATGACTCTCATTTTGCATTTCAATAGGTTAAGTATCTTATTTTGGCTACCAACAGGCTAAAAAAAGAAAAAAAAATTAGAATGGAACTGCAGAAATATATGTTAATATATATAGTGCATAGTCGAAATCCAAGAATATAAATAAAGGCACTTTTCCGTTTCGATGGCTCAAATCTTGCCAAGTACGCTTTATTGGTGACAGCACACAAACACATAAAAATGTTAATTCGCATTGGTTTTTCATGTATTTTTGATGTATAGTGAAAAAGACGTTACTCATACGAAAAGACTGGGATTTGTATTGAAAATGCAGTGTAAAAAGGTTACCAGTGGGGATATTCTGTTTAGCATCGGTTGTATCATTTTTGGCAACTTTATTGATTGCATCGGCAAAATGGAAAAGTACCTAAATATTTAAGAATTTCTATAAATAAACTGTAGCTAAAAAGTTTGCGCAATAAACATATTAGTGACATTGCATGAAATGAAGTACATGATTGCCAATTCAGCAAATATGACGCATGCGAAATTGCCATTGCCAATTTGGCATGTTATCTTGAACGCTGACGATTGTTGCAATAATATGAAGGAGCCAAAATTCAAATAAAAATTCTTTAAATCGAAACAGAGCGAAAGGAAATACATGAGTTACATACAATTACCTATATACTGAAATTGAATGTTTTGTCATTCAATTACAAAAATATAACCACTATACTTCTAAAAATATTAATTTAACTATTTTAAACTTACAAACATATTCAAAAATCAACATGGAAATTGCAGAAAAAATCAACATAATGTTAATAAAAACAAAAGTTATCTAACATTAAAATTAGTTCTCAGATTGCTCTAAGCAACATATTTTTTTCTATAAGTAATAATTTATTACAATTAATATTGTTTAAACCTGTTTCTCTTTTTTTTTCTATTATAATTTTTCAAGGTTTTTTTCACTAGTTTCAAAAAGTAAACAGAAGTATATAAAACACTTTTTTCCTCAAATGTTGTAATTTGCTTTAACAGAAAATTAAACTTGAATAAATTCATTCAATGGTAAATATTTCTTTTGTAAATTACATTCAGGTTTGATTAATACTGCATATGTTACGGAAATATATATATATATATATATATCGTTCCTTAAAATATTATTTTTTTCTATACAAAACTAAAGAACACAAATAATTTCAGTGACAAATCTAATACCTTTAGTAATCTTACAACCAAATAATTTTATTATTAACAATCTTATCTATCTACCCAAAACATTAACTCCTGTATCCTCTTTGAAAAATATATGTGACTGATTTCAGTACTCAAATGACATGTGGAATTGGAGCTATAGAGAGGGGAAAAGCATCTTTTCAGATTTTTGTAGCAATTTGGGAGATGATTTTTTACCAATGTTGTACTCTAAAGCAAGAGCAATTGGTGATGGCTTTCATAATTCTGAGCCTCAGTGAAGCAATGAGAACAACACCCAAAAAATATCTCACTCTCCAAACTTCCACAGCCCACCAACATGACGATTTTGAGACACAATAGATTTAACTTGAGTCAGTCTTCTATACATGAATGTAATTTGGAAAAAAGGGATGAGTTACTTAAATTATTCAAATAATAAACAAAAAACTAATACATGCTTGCTTTTTACATTTGATAGATATATATTACTATTGTAGGAGCACTTGTTTTACAGTTTTACTGAGATGAAAAAAATTGAAGATTTTAAAACCAGCATTAATCCCTTAAGACAAGTCTATAAAACACACTTTCTTTTTAAAAGGGTGAATCCTAGTCAAGCACACTGCTTGGCGACAAAATCTTTGGCGCCAAAAATTTTGGCGATAAAGTTTACAATATGGCAACCCTTCCGGATTGTCCAGTCCGGTGGCTAACGTATGGCAACCCTAAAACCGGTCAAGCAAAAAATCGGGTGAAAAGTGGACATCGTCCATTTTCGCCCTTGACCCTACTGCAACACGTCGAGTGGTTCACCCCTGCTATTACTTTCTTCCCCACGTGTTCCGATTTTTGGCTTGATTTTCCACCGGTTGTTAGAATGGCTTGCGAAATAAAATTGCTTGAAACGAGGCAACCACAGGATTTTTGTTTTGCTTGGAGAGCAAGGGAATAAGGCTGTTTTAGGTTGGGTTACGAAAGAAGGATTAACTCCCTCCAGATATGAGTGTCCGAAGTGTAAAAAGGATATGCGTTTGGTTGAACGTGAAAGGGTACGATGGATGGATTTGAATGGCGTTGTCGAGTACAATCGAAAGAAAATCCCCACTTTGTTTGCCGAAGTGTAAGAAAAGGTATGTGGTTTAGTCATAGTAAATTGAGTATTTGTGTGATCGTGCGATTAACCAGGTATTGGTTTGGCAAGAGTATGAATGAGTTTGTAGTGAATGATTTAAAAATTAAAAACACAGTGGTAAGTGATTTTTACAATTTTTAAAATGCTGTTTTTTTCCTTATTTTACTGCCTTTATCTCGTAGAAATTTTTGCCCTTTTCTTTATTTTATGCTTTTGTGTAAATACATGTGTTTTCAGCGTCCCTGACGCCATTACGGAAAGCCCGTTTTTAGGATTTTTGAACAGGAGCTGAGACCGTCACCCTCCCCCTTTTCCTTCGTTTCCGGCACTGACATGATTACGGAAACCCCATTTTCTTAGGCTGAGACCGTCAACCCCCGATTTTTTCGTTTTCTTCCATGACGTCATTTTTTGAAACAGGGTTATTGGCGCCATTTAGCGAAAAAATGGCGCCAAAAACAGCAGTGTGCCAGACTAGGATTTTTACCTTAAAAATTATTTCTTATAAAATAAATGAATACATTTTAAATTTCTCAGTGATACTGTCTAGGGAAAAATTCTAGCTAAACAGCGTATTTTTTGGCGCCAAGCGAAAACACCCCGGCTAACGAGAAAAGACGTCGAACAAAAGTGGTTTCCAAAATAATTTCTAGAAAGAAAACCTAGATAAAAACGAGGTTTATAAATTGCACAGTGTGATAAACATAGGAAATGCTTTAGGTTGTTTCCAGTCAGGATCTCCTGTCTTAAGAACACGTATATATTTTCAAAGTTTCGTACATTTATATGGAGATGTTATCAACCCTTCATTCATACACTAATCAATAATTTCTTTCTTGCCTTTTTCGATCAAAATTTTAAAAAAAAAAACCCAGATAAAATTATTTAATGAAAATTTAGCGAGAGCAGATTCACTCCAAATTTTATGAACCAACAGTGGCGCACACAGGAATTTTTCAAGGGGGGGGGGGTCCGGAGTCGAAAGTTCATCATTCTTGTATCATGCTCCTTTTGATTTTGTCGATTTTCGGGAACAAAACACAGAAAAACTAATTATTGAATAAATAATTAGCATTAATTAATAAAATTAATCATTAATAGTAAGTAATTAATTAAATTTTACGTACTATATACTTAGAATATAATCAATCGAAAAAAATCAAGGGCTTTTGGGGTCCAATCCCCCTTGTGTGCACCACTGTAAACCAACAAGTGCCGATTTCAATAGTAGGCATTTTTAAACTTGTCTTGTCAATTCAACAAGTAGCAATATTACAGTCCAAACACAACATTCTACATACACTATTTTATTTTATTAAGGGACTTGGCACCCTTTGAGCAAACTTCTTTATTTACGTATTTAAAAATTATATTTTAGCATTTTATACAATGTTTCTATTCAAGAAAATGTTACCAGATGAAAATTTTCATATATTATTCACACAATTTTAAAAATTTTAATTTTTGAAGAAAATTGGGAAAATTTTAAAATTCTACTCCTTTTGTAAAAATTAATTTTTTTGACCTGAAATTTTTTTTTATAATACTCTTATGGATGATCTAAACAACTTTTTAGAGATCGATTTTAGAATAACTTCATTCGTTTTCGAGAAAAAATAAAACGTTGATATACAGGCTAAAAATCAACGAAAAAGCCAACATGTCTTACATTTTGTTTTTTTTTTTAAAAAGTATTCAGTTTATAGCAAAACGGACCCCTAATTTTTTATTACATGCTTTATTTTCAACACGCAAGAAAAAATGGAAGTGATTGGTAAATAATTGTCGAAGGAGTAGCATTTTGAATGCACTAAGGTTTCGAAAAACACAAACTGAGAAAAATCACTTTTAAAGTTTATAATTCTGAAAAAATAATTATTATAAGTTTAATTAAACTTAAAATACCACTTTAAGATATTAGTTATACGTTTTTCTTTAAAATAATTGCATTTTCATATTTTTTCAACCCACACATTTTTATAAATGATCAACTTTTAGAGAGTACTAATTGCGCATGAAAATTCAAGAAAAATGTTAAAAAAAATTTTTTTTCTGTCACGACAGAAATATTTTAGCTGTTTTTCTTCTTATAATATTAAAGTATTACATTTGTATGAAAAATATATCAGGAAGAAGAACTGAAATTATACAATTATTAATATAAAATGCCTTAATTTAAAAATTTTACATGCACACATTTCACAAGGAAGAAAAATTACATTATTGTATTGCCTCGGAAATATTCTGCTTTTAATACTACACATTCTTTTTTATAGTTATTATTTCTATTTCTAAAATAGATTTTTTTTTATCATAAAGCATTTTTAGCTTTTTTTCTAAAAAGGGGTTGTGGCTGAATTGCCTAATTTGTTTTCAAATGAAGTTTTAGTCAACTTCTAACTTTCCGACATGCACAAGTGATATATCAATCGAAAGATAATAATGCAAGGAATAAGATTAAATGAAAATAAAAAAACCGATAAGTTTGTGATTTTTAGGGTACCAAGTCTTCTTAACGTAAAATATCTACTAGCGTATAAAGCATGAAAATTAACAAGTCTGAAAAGTTCATTCTTTCAAAATCATTTGACGCAGAATAGAATTACTAAAGAAAAATCGAGGTATGAATAAAACCATAGAAAAGGCAAATAATATGTATTACTGAAAGAAACACAAACTTCGACTAACAATAAACTTATCATAGTTAAATATCCAATACTGTATAAAAAAACATCGCAATACTATATTACAAGCACCGGTAGAAATTGAAAACAAAAGATTTCGACTGAAGGCGTCTTTAAAGCAAGGAACAGTTACAGTTACAGGTTTTGTGGGATATGAAGCATAGAAATGAAGGAAAAGCAACGCAAATTATGGACAAGTTCTACCGTAAAGCTTATTTTGGGGGCGCTGTATCATTGGAACCTTTTATCATCCGGTTTCAGCAAAGTAACATTGTTTTGTATGGACAAGTTCTACTTATAAACAACAACATTGATTGGAACCCACCGGAACTTTCGGTGCAATGTTAAATCTATGGGAAAACATCGGAATATAACTTAGTTTTTCAAAGTTCTAATGCAAGATTTTTTGAAACTTTTTTAACTATTTGGATAGAAGATGATCTGTAGATTTCAGATTTTTATATTATTTATTTTAGTATCTTTTTCTAAAAATACCTTGCTAAATTTTTAGCTCATTTAGAACAAAGTTGATATAATCGCTTGCTTATCGCCTTTTTTGGCGACTAATGGAATGTTTAACAAGTGAAATGTAAATAGTACGCCATATTAGAGTTTTTTTATTGTTTATTATTTACGTTATCATATAAGACTAATTATAATAATTATATTAATATATATGTGAATTTTTTTTGTTCCTTTCTTGGATATCAAACGAAAAGTAATTACAAATAACTCGGAAATTTTTTAGTTGTTTGTGTTTGGTAAAAATTCTTTCACACAGTAAAGTTTATGGCCCTAAATTCATTCTATTATGGAAATTTGTTTTCAAATTAATAGAAAAAAATTGCATGATTTGTTATTTTCTAATATTCATATAAAAATTTCATTTTTGCTATTCTTGAAAATCTATTTCAAATTTATTATTAGGATATCCGGGTTTTTAGCATTATTCATTATTTTATTTTTAGTTTGTATGGAAATATTTCAACAATGTTTCAACTTCATATATATTGTATGAGTTAAAAATTTCAATAAAATGTTTCTATTTTATATGCAATTCTTTGTGTTATAAAAATAAATTTTATTTTCATCTATACATATAAATAAAAATGAAGTGTCTGTTTGTAATTTGAAATTAACAGCTTTTACTAAATGCATTTAAAAGTATATACGGTACTTACATGAAAAAATCAATTTTTAAAATTTTTGTCTGTCTATCTGTTTGTTCCGGCTAATCTCTGAAATGACTGGACTAATTTTGACGAAACTTTCACTGGCAGATAGCTAATGTTATAAGGAATAACTCAAGCTACTTTTATTTTAGAAAAAAATAAGGATTCCGAGAAAATAAAAATTAAAACCAATGGAATAGTGAGCAATATCCGACTCAAAAAGGGATTATTTATTTCAATAGGGACTATTTTTATTCAACAGGGATTTTTTTTTATTTAATAGAAGTTATTTTATTTTGCGAGCCTTCTGTCTCAACTATTTGCTAGCAGTTATATCAAACTTTTTTCTTTGATTAGGTTGCTGCCATTCGCGACATTTCCCGTTCATGTATTGATCCTAATGATTTTACAGTCCTTAACTGCATTGTCAAAGGTCCTGCGTCCATTTCACCCCCTTCCTTGCGGCTTCGTTTGTGCTCGCGTTTCACCCTACTTGCTACTTAGACCTATTTTTGATCCTAAAGATTTTAGTTCTCCCCCATGGATAGCGTCAAAACCATGCGTCCCTTTCACCCCTTGCTCAACAAAAAGCAAAGAAATAAAATAAAACAAAAAAGAAACATAGATTCCCAAAGTAGAAGAAAAGTTTTCGTAAACTCTGTGAAGTGAATAAACACTTTTTTGTTAAATTCCACGTGGACGAAGTCGCGGGTAACAGCTGTTTAACATAAAATAAATGCATCAGAAAGTAATATTAACGTATTACACATCCAGAAAAAATTATTTACACTATTTTTAGCGTTTATTACACAAAATTTGTAACAGTGTGTTACTTTTGCTGAGCAGGTAGGTGTTTTCAAAAATCGACCCACAAGAAAAATACGGGGCGACATAAATAATAATAACAATAATAAAAAATCAGCAATTATATCTAAAGACTTAAAATTTAGCAAACATGGTTTTTTCGTTCAGCTGAGTTATGTAAAAAGCTTTTTTTTTTGTTTAATTTATACAATTCACGTAAAATTAACTCATTAAAAACTTATTTATCCTTCAGTCTGTATTTTTAATTTTTAAATTCATCCGTGCGAAGAACGCGTATACCAGCTAGTCAAAGGATAAATCTTACTAACTAATCGAAAACTTTCATGTTAACTAACTCAGGATTGAAGAGTTTTCTCCAAGTTTGAATTGTATTTTGGATCAGTATAGTATTGATAAATGATACTTTTATATGTACTATATTTTTAAAATTTATAAGTAATTCAATAAGTACAAAAAATACATTTAAAACAAAGGATAATTAAAATGAATTTCTATAAACGATTACACCTTTTCTAGTAATATTTTCCTTAATATATAACAATAAATATAAATTATAAATGAAAATTTTTATAAAGTTAAAAATCAAAAGATGAATTTTCTTAATTTGTATATATTTTTTGAATGGTTTGGAATCATTACTACATTATAAAACAAATAGTATTACCTTTACTTTTAATATGTTGGAATCGCTTTGGAAATAAAAATTTATTCAAGGCATAAAAGAAATACTTGTATAATAATATATATTTATTGAAGTGAAAAATTCAAAGTTACATAGAAAAAGGAGAATTAAATTATGATCTTATGATCGATAACAATGTTACCAAAATGTATATATACACTTGTTAAGGAAAAAATACTCTTTCACTAAAAGGGAATTCAATGGTTTGGAATCATTAATACATTTTTGAACAAATATTATTGCCTTTACTTTTAATATGTAGGAATCACTTTGGAAATAAAAATTTATTCAAGGCATAAAAGAATAAATACTTGTAATAATAATGTACATTTATTGAAAAGAAAAATTCAAAGTTACCTACAACACACACACACACACACAAGTAATATAAAAAAAATTTTAAGTCAATTCCTACTTAGATCAACAAAGAAAAAATTTTATTTTAGCTACTTTTTATTAAATAGTTACAATTAATATAAATATGTATATACATAGGTCAGAATCATAACATGAAGTGGCAATTAATTTTTATTAATTATCAATAAAGTATCGTGTTATTATCCAAAACAATCGTGTATATAAAATTTCAGTTCATCTGTTGTGAATGGAAATGATTTGTGTGAATGAGTGGCAGCATGGCGCCACGTTTTTTTTGTAACTGTGAACAGGTTGTGTGACGTCATTATGTTCTGTGTATAAAAGGGGTGGAGCCACACGTGCTCACACTCACTTGGTAGTTCTGAATAAACTCAGTTGTTTGAATTGACTGACTCGAGTCTGAATTTTCTTCCTCCAACGCCGAGCATCGGGTAGATGCAGCTCGCAGAATTATTTAATTAAAATTGTTCTTTACATAAGTTTTTGGTACCCTCGGCGGACTGGTTGTTGGTTGGAAGCGAAACTGAAACTGAATTTAAATTATTGAACTTTGAACTTCGAACTTAACTTTTGAATTATAAAATGGAGGTGAATGCTTTGAAAGCGGCAAGAAAAGGCCTGAGAATAGCATTTTCTTTCAGTCTGAAAAAGATTGAAACTGAACTTATAAAAGAAAACGTCGATATGAATCAACTTTCGATTCTGAAAAACAATTGATTCGTTTAACTCAGACATATTATTTACCTGATGTTGAATCTTTAAAATGTGTTACTTTTATTGATAATGATAATATTTTAAGAGTAAAATCTAAAATAACTGAACGAAATGATGAAAGTTCTTTTTTTTTATCCTATATTGTTACCTGATAAATGTGAATTTACAAAACTTCTGATTAGATCTATACATAAAAAGAACTGTCATGCAGGAATACAAATAATGCAATCATTAATTAGAGAAAGGTTCTGGATTATCAGAGCTAGAAAAACTATTAAGAGTATTTTGAATGAATGTTTTGTTTGTGCTCGTTTTAAAAGTGAAATCATTGTCAAGCGGAACCTCACCATTACCACCAGACCGCGTGAATGATTGCGCGATATTTGAAGTTGTAGGAATTGACTTAGCTGGACCTCTGTTTTTAAAAACTGGCGAAAAGGTATGGATTATATTGTTTACTTGCGCAGTCTATCGCGCTCTACATCTTGAATTAGTAAACGCTTTATCTTCTGATGCCTTTTGCTGGCCCTTAGGCGTTTCATTGCCAGGCGCGGGAGGCCCAGGATAATTTACTGTGATAACGGTACTAATTTCCGAGGTGCTTTCAATGACCTTGCGAAATTGGATTGGCATAAAATATCGAGAGAGACATCAACTCAAAAAATAGTTTGGAAATTTATACCACCACCGCCGCATGGTGGGGAGGCTGGTGGGAAAGGTTGGTTCGCATTATCAAGGAACTATTGAGACGTTCTCTTGGAAAATCAATATTGTGTTATAGGTTTGAGACTCTCCCCAAGTCTCAAAGGGGGAGTATGTTGTGAATGGAAATGATTTGTGTGAATGAGTGGCAGCATGGCGCCACGTTTTTGTAACTGTGAACAGGTTTGTGACGTCATTATGTTCTGTGTATAAAAGGGGTGGAGCCACACGTGCTCACACTCACTTGGTAGTTGTGAATAAACTCAGTTGTTTGAATTGACTGACTCGAGTCTGAATTTTCTTCCTCCAACGCCGAGCATCGGGTAGATGCAGCTCGCAGAATTATTTAATTAAAATTGTTCTTTACATCATCCGAATGCTTTAAAACGCGAGAAAAAAACATTTTCAAGTTTTGACACAAGTCGCCAAAATGGTCGCTGTATATGTAATTCTTTAAATAATTAATTTTAATCAATTAATTTTTATCAATTGTAATTAAATTATTGTATTGTCATCCAAAATAATCATGTGTATTAAATTTCAGCTCAATTGAGTGCTTTAAAATGTATTTTATTAACGATTAAAAATTCCACAAAAATAAATAAATATATAGAGAATGTGAGTTAAAATTGTAAGATTGGTATAAGCAACGCTCTTCCTTACATTATAATGGCGATTCAATGGAAACATAACTAAATATTGGCGATAGAGCCAAGTTGACATCATTTTTGACGACCATCTTGGCAATTGATGGAACGGTGCAGAAGTTGATATGCTGTTGCGTCACGTGGTGGGGAATTGCAACAAAGAAGATAGCACAAAAATCTTTTCCACAAAAAAATACATATACATGCCAATTTTCATAGTGATCGGTTGAACGGTGTTGGAGCGAAATGAGGTCATATATACAAACATCCATTTTTATATATGTAGATTATTAAAGTTGGCATAAATATTATACATATTTATGCAAAGACAATTCACTTATGAATGAAGCTTTTTTAATAGCAGTCAGACAGTTTAGTTATTTTGTCAGAAGAAACATGACACATTATTTGCAGCTTAAATTATGGTTTTAATTTTCATATATTCGTTTATTACGTCTCTGGCACGATGAATGAACATAAAGTACGTACTTTAGCTACGCAGAGAATAATTATAAAATTTTTAACAAATGTCAATTTTACTAAACTTTAGTACAGATTGAATCCCAATCATGGTCATGACACCTTATCGAAGTCTCAAATACACTGCTCAAAATAATTAAAGGATATTGTAAGTTTTATATAAAATAAAGATATAAGTGAAAAATTTTTTGCCGAAAATGGGAGAAGAGAATCACAAATACAAATTTTTCTGATTTTCAAACTGTGGAGTATGCTAATTTTGAGTCCGACGTCAAGAACGTCGCTTCAGCGGCAGCGAATGAAATTTGACTTTCAACTGAAATGAAGATAAGGATGATCGGCATTCAGTGACTGTTTTGTTTCGATGAGTACGATGTCTCAGCGAAGTCATTTAACCGATTTAAAAGCTTGGAGAGTTGGTGGTAGGTTAGAAAGGGGCAAAACTCAAGCCGAAGTAGTGCAAGCCATTGGAGTGTCACAAAGTGTGATTTCCAGGATCTGGAACCGTTTTTTGGAGACTGGAAGTGCAGGCCGAAGACCAGGACAAGGTCGTAGACGGGAAACAACGCCCAATGAAGATCGTTGTTTAGTGTTAACGGCTCGGAGACACCGAAATATGAACGCTACTCTTCTCCAACAACACCTTCGCTCGGCTACTGGTACCACGGTTTCAACTCAGACTGTCCGAAACCAGCTCTATCGTGTAGGTCTGTATGCTCACCGACCGATGGTATGTGTTAGACTAACATCAAGGCATCGTCGCGACCGCAGGGAGTGGGCAACAGAGCATGTGAACAGGAGGAGAAATGAATGGAGCAATGTTCTTTTTTCTGACGAGTCCCGTTTGTCTGTTCCTCCGGATAATAGGCGTATTTTCATCAGGAAGGACCGGGGCAGTAGGAATAATCCTGCGTTCGTGCACAAAAGTGTCAGATTTGGCGGTGGGGGAGTGTTGGTGTATGGTGGCATCTCCATTGACGGGCGCACAGACCTCTACATCATTCGAGATGGACCTCTGACTGCTCGCCGATATAGGGAGGAGATCCTCAGACCTATTGTAGTCCCTTACGCTGCAGCAATCGGAGATGACTTCATTTTAATGGACGATAACTGCAGGCCACATTGTGCTAACCTGGTGGAGGATTTCCTTTTCGAGGAAGGAATCGTACGAATGGAATGGCCAGCGTGTTCTCCAGACATGAATCCAATAGAGCACGTTTGGGACGTTCTAGGAAGACGAGTTGCTGGCCGCCAACCACCCCCACAAACTCTCCAAGAACTGGAAAGAGCTCTTCTGGAAGAGTGGGACAGAATACCCCAACTCGTGATTAATAGCCTCATTGAATCTATGCCTCAAAGGTGCTCAACGTTGCTGGCCGTCCGTGGAAACCATATCCCCTACTGAAAATGATTTCCTTTGAAGAAAACACCTTTTCTTATTCTTTTTTCTCATATGCACACATTGTGTTTTTTTCCTTTCGTACACAAATGCGCAATAAAATGCATTTTTTTTCTGCCAAACATGTGTAATTTATTCTCATATAACCTACTACGTCTGTCGACCATGTATCAATCAGCTAAAAAGTTTCACAGCCCCAAGATCCACTTAAAACCGCAATATCCTTTAATTATTTTGAGCAACGTATAAAAATAGTACAAGGTATCTAAAAATAGCCATGAACATGTTGAAAATGTCATTCATAACAATAGTCGACCGAAAACTTACTAATTGAAAAGAAAATTCAACTAATTCTTAAAAGTCACGGTAGCCTAGTGAACATGTTCACAACCCCGTAGTGGCGTGTCATGAGTTCGAGCCTTGTGCTGCTAAAGATGATGCACGTTCGACCTTTCGGTGTCTCAAAGCCCTTCCGTTCGCACGGTGTGGAAGTTTGGAGAAAAGGTAACCAACTCGGGTGTCATCCTCGTCATTTCGTTAATGTTTAAAATTTACGAGGTTGGTCGCCAGTAGCCTTCGAGTTGCATTATAGCGAGACGTTAATAATTACTCACTCAACAAATTTGTTAACTTATTCTTGATGATCGATGGATAACGAACATAAATCATGGAAGTGTGTATTTCATTGTTCGGAACAAATCAAGGAAGGTGTTAAGCGAGATATAACAAACAATACGTACAACTAAGTAAAAATTCTACAATACACAAAAAGATATGCGAATTTCAAGTCTAGGAAATTGTTCATTCAAGTTTCAATTTGTAAAACTAGACAATATGTACAACTAAATAAAATTATATAAGAAAAAGATATGCGTGTTTCAAGTCTAATGAAATGTTCGTTAAAATTTCTTTTTCTATCAGAAACTAAAACGGTTAGTAATGGGAACTATGATCCAATTCTCAACTTGTGAGGGCACAAATTAGTGAGTATTTGTTAACGAATCACTCACTGCAACACCAAGGCTAGTGATGTCAGACCTCGTAATTTTGAACAGCGATCAAGTGACGAGGACAGTAGCGCACACAGGAATTTTTCAGGGGGGGAGGGGTTGAAAGTTCACCATTCTTGTATCATGCTCCTTTTGATTTTGTCAATTTTCGCGAACAAAACACAGTAAAAATCTAATTATTGAATAAATAATTAGCATTAATTAATAAAATTAATCATTAATAACAAATACTTAATTAAATTTTACGTACTATATAGAATTATAGTCAATCGGAAAAAAATCAAGGGTTTTGGGCCCCCTTGTGTGCGCCACTGGACGATACCTGAGTCAGAACCCTCTCTCTCTAAGCATCCACACCACTTCAACGGAAGGACTTTGAGCCCTCTACAAATTTAATGTGCATCAGCTCCTCTACACGATGGGTCTTCAATAACACCAGGACTCCATCCGTGACTAGGACCACGAGGTTACCGTGAACATGAACTTCTAAAGTCTCATTCGCGTGAAAGTAGTAAGTGGGGGTGAAGTGACAGTCTCTCTAAAGCTTCGAGAGAGAAATAAGGCCCGATGAGTGAGTGAATATTAACGTCGCACTGTTTAGCTACTCGAGGGCTTTTAGCGACGAACCTCGTCATTTTGAATCATGGTCAAATGACGAGAACGACACCTGATACACGTTAAATCTGTTGAGGCTCAAAATCTTCCTATTTGCGTGATGTGGTACATTGGAGAGGGAGTGCCAACTCAAGTATCGTCGTCATCACTTGATGTTGTTCAAAATTATGCGGTCCATAGCCTATAGACCACATCCTTTAACATGAGACTCTCCTGCTTTCTGCCTAAGCGTGAAGAAGCTTTAAGTCTGCGAGTAGTGTCCTATTGATGCCGTGTAGGGGAGCGATGCACGTTAAATCTGTCAAGAGCTCAAACGTCCTCCCGTTGGTGTGGTGTGGTGGTTAGGAGAGGGGGGTGCCAACTCGCTTGTCGTCCTCGTCACTTAACCATGGTTCAAAATGACGAGGTCCATCGCCAAAAGCTCTCGTGTAGCTGAACATTGCGACGTCAATATTCACTCACTCAGTGTCATATTGATTCTTTATGAACATCACTTTTCAAGGCAACGAGAGGTATCTTGGTGACAGGCCGTCTTGTTGATCGAGCTGTTCTCGTTATTTTGAAACATGGTCAAGTGACGAGAACACCTGAGTGAGAGAGTGAAAAATAACTTCGCCTTATTCAGCTGCACGAGAGTTTTTGGCGACGGATCTCGTCATTTTGAACCATGGTCAAATGACGAGGACGACACCTGAGCTGGCAACCTCCCCCCCTCTCTCTTTTATTCCACCTGAGCTGTTACCCAACTCTCCGAATTCCCATTCCTTACCAATCGATGACTTCAAGCTCGGCAGATTTGACGCAAGTCAACAACTTCACACAGAGGTCGTGGATTCGAGTGTCACCAGTACTCGAACCCATGACTCAACAGAAACAGTACCAGCTTTGGGTTTTCTACTTTCTGCTATGGCCACTCATCTATCACGGCTACTTTTCTCAGACGATGTTAGCCAAATATAAAGAAATCTCTGTCAAATCAATCAATCAAGTTTAATAACAAAGTCTGTATACAAGCATACGTGGCTTTCCAGCGTTTGTGTAAGGGATATTTCCCCATTATAAAGAATAATTGAATTCTGATTTAAAACAAAAGGATGCCAAACTTTTCAATAACCTGGCAAATGCTTCGCAAAAATCGTACCTACAATGATAAAAAACGTTATATTTGGAGTAAAACGTTGAATACCGAATGGACTGTGATTTGTGTCTGCTCCCAAAATAAACCGTATCTACCAGATTCGATTGAAATTCATCGCAAACCTGTTGCAGGAGAATTTCTGATATCTGGAACACTTGATTTGTGGGGTGAGAACAAGAAACAACACATTGTCAAGAAGAACTTCTTCCAATTACTTGAAAATGGATGCACCTTTTCTCGAATAAAACTAATTTATTCTTACAGTGGCGCAGAACCACCTCCACTGTTTTCATTGATGGGAGACATAATTATATCTGAAACACCGATAAAATCTGTAATTGAATTCGTCAGCATGAAAAATTCCGAACGAAGCGAATATCTTTCTTTGTTCGAATTATCGGATGACTTTGGCAACCTACTAAAAGTCCAGTCTTTCTCCGATGTTAACCTTAAGTGTGAGGACGAAATCATTCCTGCCCACAAAAGCATTCTAACGGCAAGGTCGCCTGTATTCGCAGCGATGTTCCAAAATAAACAAATGACAGAAGCTGTCGAGAATGAAGTAAACATAGTAGATACTGATATATCTGTTCTGCAAATAATGTTATCGTACATGTATACGGGGAAAACTGGTCCTCTGACAGTTCCTTTTGCTATGGATCTCCTAGTCGCAGCAGATAAGTACCAATTGCTGGGGCTTAAGAAATCGTGCTGCGACTATCTGAAGGAAATGGTATCCACAAACAACGCTACAAAGATATTAGTTTTAGGAGATATGCTTGCACCTGATTTGAAAAATTTTGCGATGGATTTTATTTGCAACAAATGTGGAGAATTTTCCCTTTTACAAAAATCGGAGCATTGGGAAAAATTGGAGAAGATGCATTCTGTTCTTGCAATGGAGGTGTTGACCTCTGTACTCAAGTCTCAAGAGCAAAAGCTGAAAGAATGCAAGAAAAAGAACTGTCAGCATTGACTTAAAATGTAATTTTATTTTACTTATTAAAAAATAAATATTTTATATATATAATTATTTATTAATTTATTTTTAAATTTTTCTGTATTTAGATTAAATTAAACGATTCGATTTACCAGAAACTTAAATCTATTTTCATGCCTCCGTATAATTTTATTTTGGGTTTCAGCTTAAACAGATTTATATTAGGCGTATCAATGCAATGATACTATTCTACTATTATAAGCGTAAAAACGAAATAAGAAATCTGTGTACCATTTACTTCCTAATTTTCCAGATTTGGAATTTTATAGTTGATGTTGACTAGTATAGCGAATTGAAAGTTTCGAACAGTGGCATCTAGACTGATGATACTTTTGGAAAGGGACTCTTTAGACAAAATCTTAAATATACAGAGTGTTTTTTTTCCAGGTATAGAAGTTTAAGTTGGCATTACTTTCCCAGATGGCGACCGATTTAACAGCTGTCAAGTAATTTATTCTCAGTTTGGTTTGACAATTCATGAATAGACTCACGCCTGAACAACGCTTTCAAATTGTGCAATTTTATTTCGAAAATAATGGTCGCGCGCGCGCGATTTTCATAAGCGAATTTTGTTTAGCGATGAAGCGCACTTCTGGTTGAATGGCTACGACAACAAACAAAACTGCCGCATTTGGAGTGAAGCTAATCCACAAGTGTATGTCGAAACACCGTTGCATCCAGAAAAACTGACTGTTTGGTGCGCTTTATGGGCTGGTGGAATCATTGGTCCGTACTTCTTCAAAAACGATGAAGGCCACAACGTTACAGTCAATGGTGATCGGTATAGAGCCATGATTACTAACTTTTTCATTCCTGAATTGAATAATCATGATGTCCAGGAGCTGTGGTTCCAACAAGACGGCGCAACATGTCACACAGCTCGTGCCACAATCGATTTATTGAAAGACACGTTTGGTGACCGCCTAATTCACGTTTTGGACCTGGGAATTGGCCTCCAAGATCTTGTGATTTAACACCGCTAGACTATTTTTTGTGGGGCTATGTAAAGTCATTGGTCTATGCGGATAAGCCACAAACGCTTGACCATTTGGAAGACAACATTCGCCGTGTTATTGTCGATATACGGCCACAAATGTTGGAAAAAGTCATCGAAAATTGGACGTCCAGATTGGACTACATCCGAACCAGTCCTATGCCAGAAATCATATTTAAAATGCAATGCCACAAGATTATCTTTCGAATAAAAAAAAATTCATGTCAATCGAATAATACATCGTTGTTTTATTGCAATTTAAAGTTCTATACCTCTAAAAAAAAACCCTTTATTTCATTTGATTTGCCTTTCAGTAGAAAAGTACATCAGATTACAGGTGTTCCCTGCCAATTTTGACAAGTATGATACCGTTGGATAGTTATTGGCGTGCAGAGGAACATAGTAATGGAACTAACCATCGGAAACGAGACATGTGGGCAAATTTAAAGTTTCTTTGAATTCGATATAAACCAAAGAACACATTTTGTACTATACTATATTTTTGTATTATACCATCGGCAAACACTGTCAAATCGAAATATGTCGCCAAATGCCGCGATATGCAGTCAATAGAGGAAAATCATTTCCATGCATGTTAAATCCCTATAAAGGTAGCAATGACAGAATTTGGCGACATTTTTTGAATTGACGACGTCTTTTTTGATTAAGAAAAACTGGTCGACAGCATAATACGTAAGTACACTCATTTTCTCACCGTTATTGTAGTCACAAATAATCAAACACTGATTTTTTTTTCGGCGTCAGTTGCTTCTCGAGCAACAAGTGGCTCTCCAGAAAGGGCAACAAATAACCAAAGAGTTTCCCAAAATGACAGTTTTGTGAACAATAGCTTCAGCTTGAAGGTTAATTGCCATAACGCACATAAATGGACCCGGTGTCTCATGTCATAAGGATGCATATCATCTTCTCTGAATCAGCACGCCTGGAAGCGAGGCATATGCGCTGCTATATTGCTTCATGGTTGAGTGCTTAGGGAACTTCCCTTTTCGAACCATAGAAGAGGCAAGAAGTTTGTTCTAGACCAGGGGTGGCCAACCCGCTGCCCGAAGGCCGCATTATTCATTACGCGAGATTCATTACAACTTTACAAAATACGTTTATTTTGAGAATATTTTTGTTTTTTAGTGTTTTGCCACAAAAAAATCCTATAATTGTTTTTATTTTATCACGTTGCTTCTGTTTTTATACATTCTTACAAGTGAGTATTATTGCTTTGCAGCAACCCCCCTCCCATCCCGTAGCACCACGTTTCATCAAATCAAAAAAATAGAAATCAGAAAAGTAGGTCGGAATCAAAAGTAGATTTTCATCATATTTATGTCACAAAAGAAAACATTTTCCAATTTGAGAGATCTGGTACAAAAAGTTGTGAGTGTTTTTGGATCAACTTACACCTCCAATTCTTCTTATTTTTTGGAAAATTAAATTTATTAAACGTAAATCGCACTCAACTTAGCGAACGAAAACATTCAGCATCAATTACGAAATACAAATACACGTCTTTTTGAGATCGACTTACAAAAACTAAGAGTTGAGGAACAAATCTCACTAATTAAATTAAACATTATTTGATCATTGCATTGTTACATTATCTATGTTTGTATACATGAAAAATTGAAGCAATAATAATTCATTCTGTTTTAAATTTTCACTCCAATAAATGTTTGTAATAGGTAAAAAACTAATATAAAGATATATATATATATATATGGCCTGCGGGATTATGATGTATTCCCGAAGTGACCCGTAAGGTCATTTGGGTTGGTCACCCCTGTTTTAGTGAGTGAGTGAATAATAACGTCGCACTGTTCAGCTACAAGAGGGCTTTGGGCGACAGACCTCGTCATTTTGAACCAAGGTCAAGTGAAGAGGACGACACCTGAGCTGGCACCCCTCCCTACCAAACCAATGGGAAACCGTTTGAGCTCTCGACAGATTTAACGTGCATCGCTGCCCTAAAGGACGGGTTTTCAGTGGTACTGGGCTCGAGATCATGACGCCAGCCACGAGTCAGTTGCCGTGACCACTAGGCTATCTCGGCCTTACCCCTGTTCCAGACATTAATTATTCCATGAGAGTAACAAAATTCTGTGGCACCATAAATATACAAATTTAATGACATAAATTAACCAATATCTTGATAACGGCTCAGTTTCGATTAGTTTTATTGGATAATCAATTTTTTTATTAACGTCCCACTTTAACGCGAGGGTCTCATGATGTTGAAGCTAGGTAGGACGATACCTGAGCTTACCCCCCTCTGAACATTTCCACTCCATGACGTGAGCCCCGACTGATTTAATTTGCAAAAGCAATTGCACCAGGACTCGAACTCATGAATTATTTACCATGACGTTTCCAATACTTTTTGGAATTCTTTATCTCCAAGCCAATATCTTCCTAACGGTATTACATTTATCAAAATCAGTGGAAATACTTATTGTACTTTTCCAGTTATTAAATTCTCGTGTAGCTAAACAGTGCGACGTTAATATTCACTCCCTCACCTAGTTATTTAATTAGACACATGAGATTTGGAGCGAGTGAGTTTTCAAGAAAATAACCAAAGGATTTTAAACAAATGTATTCGTAAATTTTCCACTGAAGTAAAAAAAAAGCTAACATCAATCTTGAATTTTTGCTGGTAAAAATTCCAAGTTTAATCACTTTGTAATGATGGGCAGACTTCAAGAATCTGTCAATTTTTTTTCCAAGTTAATCGCGCTTGTTTAGGTTTTTGTCGACTATTAACCTTTAGGAGATGGGAGAAAATTAACCTTTAGAAGGCGAAAGGTTTTGAGAAGAAACTGTTCTTCATAGGAAGGACATTTGGATATGCTTTTTCCCTTTGTTAATGACTGACACTACCATGTGACAGTGACAATAAGGTTCATTTTCTAAGCAGAGAGATCTCTACGGTTCAAGAATGTAAGAGAGATAGAGTATGGTACGCCAACGTAAGGACTCTCCAAACCACAGATCTTCAGTAGCACCAGGATTCAAACCTACGACTCCACACCATCAGTCACGAGTTTGCAATTATAGCCATTCGGATGGTATTCGTAGCTAAAAGAACGTATCTTTTTTCTCGTAAGACGTCGAGTTCTTTTTTTTTTTAAAAAAAAAAGACTAAACAGTAAACTAATAATATTAATGCACACATTCACAAACTGAATGGGCTAAATTCATGTGATGCCATTGTTACAAAACTACGATCAAGTGTTTACAGCCAATCAGTTCTATAATTCATAATACGTCATAGTCACGTGTGTTCAGCAAATCAGTTCATTGTTGCCAATTATTGATTCTTGCAGATTTGTTTAAAAAAGTACACATTTATCTCAACCATAATAATGCACATAAGTAAGCAATATACTGAAGTGGATGCCAATCCGGAGGACAGAAAGCGCGACCTATGGATTCGTAAGCACGCAACATACCACTAGATAAAAGTGATCAGTTCTGTACAGAGGCTGTTACTGGCTATAATATAGATGATATCACTACATTACTCCCCCACCAGTGAGTCGGTCGAGAGGTGAACGAACGATACATTTGATATGGCGAGCGTGTGAATTGTTGCTGGTAATTTGCGGCGTTGCGTCAAGGGAATGATCGGCTTTTGATTACTGCGTCAAGTGGATCTGACGTCTTTTGGTTGCTCTTTTTACGGGCAGATGACGCCACGATTGATCAGTAGGTTGCACTTTTCTTAGTTCAGTCCCCAAGGTCACTAACTTCGCCGCTCATCCGAAGGACAGAACTCGCGACCTATGGATTCGTAAGCACGTAACGTACCACCAGACAAAAGTGGTCACTGTTGTCCAGAGGCTGTTACTGGCTTATGTAGGTGATACTGCTACAATACATTTGATTTTAAAGTACTCATATAACATAATTATTTTTCAGTATTAAAATCTTATTTGATAATTTTTTTTTCATAATACTTGAACATCTTTATCCAATTATAAAGTTTGAAATTTTATCTAATTTTTTTCAAAAACACAGCAAGTACAAACGTAAAGGCTCTTTTGAATTCAATGGACAACACATAATTGCCTTTTATCATTTGACCATCATGAATTTAGCCCAGTGTCTCAACATTAAATAAATATGTAGTATTAGGGATGCACAAAACCCTATTGACAGTGGACATTGTCATTTAAAAAACTGTCTCATCAAACAATTACATATCGGAAAACGTTGAAGTGCTCTTAGAATTAACCACTTAATACCAGTCATACCGGAATGGCTTCATTTCAAAGGCAGGCACAGATTACTTTCTTGGAAGACGTTATATTTTTTTAAAAAAACGAATCTGAAATCTGTATGGTTATAGAAATAAGGGAGGGATCTATGGGAGGGATTTGAACCCCCACCTTTCTGTACATCACTGGGTTTCACTGGACCAATTGGCAATTTACTAAAGATTGAGTGCATCCATGATCTAGAAAAAAAGTCAAACAAAGGATTGAATGTAAGGAGAAAGGTTAAATATAGAGAAAGACTGCTAAAATATCAGAGCATGAGATAAGAGAAAGATCACAGAATTATAAATAAGATACATGAGATGGGATGCAATTACAGGGTGAAGCCTTCTTTCTATTTTGGAGGAATCATCATGATGTCTGTCTTTATTCATCACGCTGTATGCTGTAGTAGAGAATAAATACAACTGATTAATACAACAACTAATTTAAATATTTAAATTTATTGTGAAAAAACTCAAAAATCAATAAAAAATGGTTTGAACGTTATTTAGAGACCCAATCAAAATTTCTCTGGTAATTAATTTCCACATGTCAAAAAACCAATTAGGAAGAAAATAGTTTTTCCATTGTCTTTTTTTTTAAGCAAGTTTCCCTTCTTCATACAATTTCTGAAAAACTTCTTCAAACTTTTTACGTGCAACGCCACGCTTTAATTTCATTGTTGGAGACAATAAGCCATTTTCTTGACTGAATGGTTCAGTTGTTATATAAATATTTCCAACCTATACATATAAATAAATTTATTTTAAAAAAGTTTCAAACATAAAAAAAACATTTCATTTGATATATTCCAAACATTTTTTGTGATTTAGAAATACTTTGAACACAAATCATTACCACCTCTTAATGTTCAAATCCAAATTAATATTTTGAAAAAATTACTATACTTTGAGCTGCAAAATAGAATAATGTTACACTTAACTAGAGATTGCAATACCGGACTAAAAGTTCAATGCCAGTATTTAGTATTTTTTAGATTTTGATACCGGAATACCGGTTTTAATACCGGTAACAGATATTTTAGAAAAATAAAGAAAACACAGGAGTCTCTTTGTTTTATTTTCCAGTTTTATTAGAGAGTGTAAATATCACAAAAAATAATGTGTAACTTATAAATTATAACAGTATATATAGAATCACAAAAAAAGTAAAGAAATATCTTATTTATTTAAATCACAAAAAAGTGTAAATATAACCCTTCAGCCTGTGGTACTATTACAAATTTTTGAAATGTGATCTTAAAAAAAACATAATGCCTCAATTGTACTGTTGCTAATGTAATTTTGTGCAAAAATTAATAGATGTCGAAAAGGCTCTTTCAGCGTCTACGCTAGGTACTGTTAGCAATGGCAAACTGTGCTCAGTTTTACTTATAACTTCATCCAAATATTCTAAAATCACTGATGGCTTGGGCTTAGAAACTGTGCTGAAATTTGTATCTTCATCACATTTAGATTCTCTTTTTTTTTAAACAAATTTATCATGTTTTATTTCTAAATGTGTATGGAGTCTGCTTGTACTTCCTCCATTCTCCTTAATAACTCTTGAATTTTTTTTACATTGTGCAACCATATTCTTTTCATCATATAAATACTTCATTATTTATATGATGATTTCATTATCAACTGATTTTTTATGCTCTTTAAAGTTATTCTTATCCATTATATTATAGGTTATTATTTATTAGTATATATATATAATGAATCTGAAAAATATTTTGAACCCTAAAGTGTGATATACAAATACAGTGTAATAACAAACTCGCTAATTTAAAAAATATAGAAATATTAGACTTTCTTCACAACTACTACCTTGTCTTCTCAGATACAAATATCAGACTACAAATCCTGCGTGTGAGCAGTATCGCTCTGAGCTGCAATAGGATAGTTTTGGCCCACATCTTTGGAAAATTCATATATTTTACCACCTCTCTTGATTGCACGATGCAACTTTATATTCACAGTTTAATTTTGCCCATTAGGGAGACATAAAAACTAAAAGGTATACTATTTTGCTGTGTTGGCGATTCCTGAAGACAATTTAACAAATTTCTTGTAAATACCAAAAAAACGGTATTTAAACTTGTGAAAACTGGTATTACAAAACTGTACAAATGGCTCAAAATCCTGGTATTCAGTATCCCGGTATACTGGTATAGCAATCCCTACACTTAGCATACAATTATATAAATCTTATTCCTTTTCCTTACATGATAGATACGTTTTTCAAAAACATTAAAAAAAATACAGTTTGTATATATTTACATACTTTGTACATGCTTCAATAAACTAAAAATAAAAACTTTATTAATTCTAAAAATAATTAAACTAATGTTAATTTATTATCCGTCGTTCCTTGTTGATAATTTGCTTACAGCAAGATAAATTGGAATTATTGTCCTCACAAAAAAGATCTGCAACATACCTCATGCTTGAATCCAATGAAGATTTTTGAATAGTATTGAGATTTGAAGAACAGTTATTCCAAATGTTTCGTGTTATCAACTTTTTTCATACAAAAATCTGGGGGTATTTATTTACTTTTGGGGGAGGATTGAGAGTATCATAAAATTCTTGATAGTTAGTAAAATAATCTTCAGATATTATTACAATTTTTAAGAACATTCCAAGTTTGGATCAATGTCTAAAAACATTTTCCAGACATATATTTAATTTTAAAAAAAGGCCTTCTTTCTACAACTATTATTTCGAAATCATGTAAAGAAAAAAATTAAGTGACTATCATAAAAAATAAAGTTAAATATTATAAGCACATTTTAAGAAGAGTTATACTTCAAAAAAATGTATATAAGTACACCGATTTATTATTGATAGATATTTTTCCAGTAGTTAAATGCATGCATTCAAATGCTTTAATTATCTTAAGGATATTTCTTTTTTAAACAACTGTTTAACTCAATTTAAATAATAGTACTAATCAATAAATAGAGATTCTGAGAAAAAGTAATCATACCTGATATAGAGAAGTTAAATCTTTTTCCTTGCCAACTTTCCAAAGCATACTTAAAACAGCTTTTTTCAATTCCTAAAAATACTGAACCATTATTCAAATGAAAAGAAGAGAAGGGAAAATCGATATAAATATATTCCTCAATAAATTATGAGATCAATAATATGAATACTTCTAATTTTTGGGAAAACGATAATTTAATTCATATTTTTTCACACACCTTGTACTTCTACTACAAAAGGGTCTGCTAGAGACATGCCACTACTATATTTTAAATTAAATTAAATATTTGACACATTTAAAAGCTGGTGCTTTTCTAAACTTCCATATGGCATCTCATGACAACTCTCAATTCTACGATTGGGTTTAATTATATATTTTTTTCTATATTCCTTTTTTTCACATAGGAAAATTGACAATTAAAACCCAAAACTTGTTGTCTCCATATATTGGCATAAATGTTACAATAGTAACACAACTAGAGAGAAGTTTTTCAAAATGCAACATATTACCAGAGGAAAAACTCCAGTCTATCATTTATATTAAATAATAATTAAAGAATTTAATATAAAATCCCTAGCTTTCTACTTTGAATCAATTCTGAAGCTGCAGTAACAGTGTGATTAAAACAGTAAGCAATGTTGCAACAGTTTTTATTAAGTCTAGTCAAATTTGAATTTTGATGTCACCAAGGATTAAGGAGTAAAGAGGATGCTGTCCAATAAAAATATGAGGTTTAAAATCTGCAAATGGTTAGGTGTAGAATTTATGAGAATGAAATACCTGTCAAGTATCACCTTGTCATTTGATTCAAAATGATGAATAAGATCTGTCAACAACAGTCACTTGTGTCACTACAGTGCAATGTTATTGGTAAAAAAAATTAATTATTAAATTATTTCTGATAATGATCTAAACAAAGCTCAGTAATATGTTGTGTGTTGTTGATTATGACATCTGATTGATCATATCAGATCGAAGTCTAACGAAATTCATCCAAGGGGCTAGTTATACGCCTATCATTAGCCATAGCTTTCACGATATGTTCTTTGACTCAGATTAATATGTGGTTAAGAGAATTAAGACAAATAAAAAAATCTGATTTTGAAATGAATATAATTTTATGACTCAAATGCTAGAAACTCTTACAGCATTGCAAAAAAATGTACAAAAAACTAATAAGATAATACAGTTCAATCACATTTCTACTATTTCATCACAATTCCTTTTCTAGTTATTTTCACATTTTAATCTCAAAATTCTTGACCAGTAAATATTTATTTTTAAAAATGAAATAGATTTCTGCATTCTTTGTTTTGATGGCATACAAACTCATATAATTGGAAAGATTGTTCTAGTGTGTAAGGTAAGGGTGAAGATTACACTATAAGTATCACCTCTCAAAAAGGTGACAGCAACAATTATTTTTATTATTTTTATTTCTATGTCATAAAAAATCAATTACAAAAATTCTTTTTAGAAATCTTATCTGCATATTGATTGTTAGTCATGTGTATAATCTCACAGAAAAGCCTTTCTAGGAAAAACGTTTTTATCCAATTTTTTAAAAATTAATAATGAAGTTTAATTTCTGAAAACTATGTGTAACAAAAATAAAGGACTTCTGAGAGCTGTAGTGTAGTGAAAAAAAATTCATAAACATCTGAATCCCCCTGAAAAATAAAATTAACGTTCGTGTTACTCTTGTTTTCAGTTTTGAATCATTTAATTTTGTGATCTAATTAACATCACATATTTATTCCACATGGTAATCTTCCTTTTGAAAAGAGTTTATCATTCTCAAATACTGTTGTTACAAAAAAACTAATATAGATGAAAGAAAAAAAAAGAAATTTAAAAAACTAAACTTTTTAAAATTTAGAGAAATGGATGATAGTGTAGGAAAAGAGTAACACCCAAAAGTCACATTAGGTGACATCATTGTTGAGATGGGACATTAAATTTTGGTTATGTTTGATAATTGAAATTGTTTGATACTGCAGTATTGGTTTCAATCTCTCTATAACCAAGTTTTTTAATTTTTCTTAACAGCTTCATTTTTCTTCTTTCTTTCTCTCAATACATTGTATTATTATTTCAGAGTTATTTATAAACAAAAGACAATTTTTATTTTTTCCCTGTGACAAAAAAGGCAAAGAATTAAGTGCACATCTTCAAAGGTTGAAGTAAATAACTAGTATCTTACTTTATTTTGACATAAAGTTTCTATATCACCAGAAAAACCTTCCTCTTTTGCCCAGCCCAGGAAAGCTTTTGTGTTTGGAACTATAACCCCAACTAGAAATTCCTATAAGCAGACATAAAATTACTTAAAACCGATAAATTTTGTTCACATGAATGTTAAAAATAAAAACTTAAGATATCTAAAACTAAATTGTATGATGAAGTTGAAAAAAAATCATTTTAATAAATCAATTGCAAAAAATTTGGGATTCCAAATGATGAGTAAAAATTTTTTAAATGTTAACAATGTATGTCTAAATGATTACAAATTTTCATAGAATATTTGAGAGTGCAAGTAATTACATTTACATTTCAAACAACAGTAGTATCAGAACAAGCATTTTGACGACATTACTAATTATACAATTAATAAATTATGCAAATTCTTAATATGCAAACAAATCCTAATTATAAATTATAGGTCAAAGTATTTAATTTATGTTACTTTTTTAATGTTTAAAATGCTATTGTAACTTATATATATATATATTTATAATTTTAGGATATCTTTTAATTAATTTTAGAACTAAAAGGGTCTTTTGGATAATTTAATAATTTTTTAATCATGTGTGTGTATATATTTTAATGATATAAATACAATTTTTTCTTCAAACAGATCCACTGCATATGGACCTTGACCTATATCAATGAAAATTTAATGCAATGTTATAAATTCCAAAAACTTGCTTGATTTTTTAGAAATTATTTTAAAATATTTTAGACTATTGTTTAACATCTTTAAATTTATTCTTTCCCAATTTTTAGAAATGTTTACAATTTAGTCACTCTAGATATTACATCATATTAACATAGCAAAAACATAACTCTTAAAATTGATAAAGACATCTATGAGAGAGAAAAAAGTTAAGAAAGACCCCAGTATTTAGAGAACACCAACAAATTAAAGACATTCTTTCTGATATTATTTTCTTATGGATATGAGCAGGGTTCCTGGTTTTCACTCCAGCTTTGATGATACCATATCTGATTAAGATACTTTCAGAAAAATTTCATCAACATTATTAATTTTTGAAACAATAAAATTAAGTGATTTTTGTAGCTAATTATAAACCAATTTGATAATACAAAATTGTTCATGATTTTTCTAAACAAGCATTATTCCTTTGAATAACTAATAATTTAGTACTAAAATTTAAACACAGACATAATGTAAGAATATAAAACCAAAAAAAATAACTTATTTCATTTAAGTCAAAATTTGAATTTGTAAATATTATTCAATATCAATGATGAATACAATTATATTTCAAAAAGTTCATAACTATGATTTTGTTTTCACAAAATTGATTTTTCATTTCAATTTTGGTTTTGTAAATTTTTTCTTATAAAGGGAAAAGAAATTATGAACCTGGTCTGAGTATCCATCCACATATACTTGTGAAACAATGTGACTTCCCAGATAAGCATTTTCACTCTTATCTGGAATAATATATTCTCCCTAGAGAGAAACAAAATTTTAATTCAAAAGTCAAAGTATTTTATTTTCTATACTAAATGCTTCAAATTTCTCAATAATTACAATATGTTACAATCAGCTAAGTTATACATGCAACTAGCTTTAAAAAAAACTAGGAAAAATTAGGATTTAATAAGCTTATTAACAAACAATTTAGAGCTACAGAGAATTAAGTTTCATTTTATTGCACAAACTACTTTCCTGAGTCACTCATACATGAGATGAATAAGTATTTTTTAAAAAAATAATTAAAACTCACCTGAGCTAATTTGAAAATATGCTTTTTTCTATCTATCACTTTTAAAACACCATTCTGAAAACCAAAAATAATTATGTTCAAGGATAATCAAGCTTTGATATTTTTTCAACAGTAAAAAATTATAAAAAAAATTAAAAAATCTTAAATTTTAACATAATTTAAGAAATGGCTCTGTTAGAACTTAAAAGTAGAATATATACTCACAGGTAACCATTTTCCAATATCACCTGTATGAAACCAACCATCTGCATCAATAGCTTTAGCTGTGGCTTCTTCATTATTGAAGTAACCAGAAAACACATTTGCTCCTTTAATACAAATCTGGATTCATAAGATCAATGAAAATGTACAGACATCATTATACTCATATAAAATGCTCTACATAATATTTCCATTCATTAAACGATTTTCATATGGAACAACTTTCTTGTTATATATAAAAGGGAATAAAAAGTATAAATTATAAAGATTTTTAACTTATATTCATATATAACAATGCTTCTAGATTTGTAATTTTATATATACTTTTTTTCATTTCATTATAGGTCATTTTCTAATACACTTTTATGAAAATGGAAAATAATAGTTGATTTTTTATTTAAAAACTAGTGCCCCGACACACCTTGTCCTGCACACACATCTTAAATCCGAAAATTTCAAACTTTTTTGAATAAGTTGTACCAATCTGGACCGTTTTGATGAAAATTTTTATAAAAAAAGTTATTACAATACCTTATGTCATCACATGCACAATTACCACAATTCAAGCTATCAATTGTGTGTGAGTAAGTGTATACTAAGAACTAAGTTGAATATAGTAGAAGCTATTCTGAAAAGAAACTTAAACTTGCTTTAATTAAATAATAAAAAAGATAAAACTCCTGCTATTTTCATAACAGGTATATTTTTTTGATGCACAATAAATAAATTTATTGTAATGCAATTAAATGCACAGTATTTTTGGTTAATCCTTGAGGGGTATAAGCAAACAAATGCAATAGTTTGCCAAAAGATGAATAAAAGAAAATGATCTAATTGTAGATGAACTTTGGCAGTGTTGTTTCTCTGAAATGTATTTTTCATGTACTTAAAAGAGTAATTCTTTATAATTTTAAAAATCAATATTTTGCAAACTTAAAACAAATGCAAATAAAAGAAAATGACTTATTATACACGAATTTTTTTTAAAAAAATAATTAAAAGTGTACCTCTCCCTCATCATTTTCTGAAAAGTATGACATATCTGGTACACTGATCAATTTAATGTGGTTGCAGGGAAGAGGTGGTCCAACAAATCCTTATGAAAAATAATATGGTTTTAGTATAAATAATAAAACAGAAAAAAAGAAAGAAATATTCCATAAATTTAGAAAAAAGCAAAAGATTTAGGTTTAAATAATAGAAAACATGCTTGAAATAAAATTCTATTTCCTATAAAGAAACATCATATACAATTTCTTTTTTCATTATAAATTTGTCATAACAATTAAAGTACTTAACATATAATAAAATAAAAATTTCATAAAAACGTGATTTAGTGAAAGTAATAACAAATTTAAACTTAAAGTGAGAGTTACAAAAGAATATCTGTGTTAGTCTTATGTCATTCAAATTAAAATAATTACCACCGTCATGCTCTGACATAAGAGTCATAGTTGCGGCACCGACTTCAGACAATCCGTATACTTCAAAAACCTGTGAAAAAAGATCTCATAATTGTTGGTAAATTATGCTCAGAAATATTTTTCATTTTTATATAAAATTAAAGGTAAATTAATTTAGCAAGTAAAATAATTAGGCTATTTTACAAGTAAGAGAATATAGAGAGAAAATGATATTCCCATTTTTGTTTCAAAAATTATGATTCTGTGGGGTAGGGAAAGAGACACTCTTACCAAACAACCCATTGAGCAACGAAAAAATTGCATGACTTCTTTTGCCACAGGCGCTGATGCAGTATAAAGCAATTGAATGGAATCTCCTAAAGATTTTTGAATTTTTGAAAACACAAGCTTATCCCAAATAGTTGTCTTGGAAACAATTCCCCTAAGAGATAAAATAAATTATTATTTAAAACTAAATTTGTTTAAAAAATCAATAAGAATGTTTCTAAGTTATAGAAAATACTATGTATCAATAAAGCAGCATAACATATATAATTAACACCAAACACAGTTTTTTAAATTAAATTTTGATAAACCGAAAATCAGTTCATATTGCATATTGTATCCTGAAATAAAATAGAAGAAATGTGATAATCTTCTCCCAAAAATGTGTTACATTTCAAATATCAATCATCAAAATTATGTGCAGTTTTGATGACTGAATATTAAGGATGGTAAAAATATATTTTAGAATTGTGTGACATGTCTGTGTGTCTTTAATTAAATAATGTAATCCAAGACAAATTTTTAGTTTTATAAGAACATATCAACATAACTATAGAAAAAATTTAGTACCTTGTAAACAATATATCTGGATAATATATTTATTGCACATGAAATTTCATAAATATTTTAATTGGGAAAATAATTTTTTAAAAAAACTGTAAAATTTAATTATTGAAAAGCATTTCACTCTTATTGAATATTTGGTCATCATCACCACATTTAAAATCAAAGTTTTGTGAAAATAATAAATTTTTTATACTAAGTTTACAGAAGTTAAGTTTTTTAAATAGCTGACATATCTTTTAGCTAATGTACAATGTTTTTGCAATATAAAATATGATTCTGAGCAATGAAGAATCATCATAAGATCTTTAAACTGAAAAGTAGAGATTGTTAGAAGAATTTTACTTTTAAAACTTTGGTAAATAGATTTGTTGCACATATCCTGCTTAAATGCTGCTGTTTTTAAAAATATTGAATTGCTTTTACAAATCTTGTATATCTAAAAATTAAGAAATACAATATATGTGACTTTACAAAAGTACTAAAAACTGTAATATCTCCACATTTAGTAGTTTGTCAGATTTTATTTTGATTCATCAAAAACAGAGTAATTCTAATAGTTTTGTACATATTATCCTTGAGATTTTCATTAATGTAGTTCAAATCGGACTTTTTTTTATTGGTACAAAAGTGATTTTAATACGAAAAGAATGCTCAAGCTATTCTGAGGAATTATTTCAAATACTAAGGAATTTAAAAATAATTTGTTCTGTCAAATTGTAGTGTGGATTCTCACTTATTTTCTCAATTAACTTTTGGAGAACTCTATTCTGTTTGTGCTTGATTTGAAACTTAATATGCAGATTAAGATCACTATTTAAAAATATCTTACGTAAGAAAGTAGAAGGTGATGAAAATGTAATTATAAGATAAATTTGCAATTGTAAGATATAACAATAAAATAGAGATTATACACTGTTTTGATTAGAATCGGAGAGTTAGGTTGAATCTCATGAAACTACATATAAGTTGTCAAAGTGTTGCTGGTGAGTTTGAATTTGCATAGCTGTGCCCCAAAAAGCCATCTTTTAAAAGTTACGTGAATTTTTAATATTACTAGTAAATATTCAAGGTACATTTTGCACCCATTGCCAAATAACATTAAGATATTGTGATCAAATTAAATAAAAATTGCTCAGTTTTTCCATGTCTCTTTATTCCTCCCCTCAACACATTAATGAAGACTGGTTCATTTCAAGGTATTTGAAAAAAAAAACAATTTCAAACACAAATGTGAAAAATATTCTTATACAATAGTGAAATACTGAATGATTAGTCTTGGAAAAAAATTTAAACACAAATTAAAGGGAAGGAGGTAAATTAATTGTTCAGAAAATAATTTCAAATATAAGTTTACAAATCAGCATTTTTTTTTTCCCTACAGAAATCATTTTTATAAGATTTCTAACTTTTTTGAAAGAAATTTATCATAGAAAAATTTATAACTTTAAACAGATAATTAAATAAATAAAAAAATTACTTTTGTAAAATTTTTTCTTTCTGATGAAGAGACAAATATAATAGATATCTCTTGAGTCTGTTTTGCTCAATCTTTTTCTGGACCTAAATTTTACAGAAAAATTAAGAGGTGGTTTTCAATTGGATTAATTTACACTTAATCTTTACACACATTCTCAATATTAATGAAATTAAAATTTTTGTAAATGAACCCAGAGAAAAACTATGAGCTTGTTGAAAATTTTTATTTATTTATTACTATACATGTTGAAATTGAAATAAAACTGATAAAAAGATAGGGAAAAAAGGAAGGTAAGCCGAAACAGCCATTTATTACACATTTTCTTTGTATGTAAAATTTTTAAAAAATCAATAAGTTGAAGGTTTAAAAAAAATCCAATATAATAAATCACAAAAAAAATATTATGTAGGACAACAAGATTATTGTAAAAATGGCATGAACTCATTCATTTTTGCTATAAAACAAAATTATGTAACAAGTTTGTTTCAAAGCAAATCAAATGAAATTTGGCAATTTCTTCAAAACTGCAAAATTATCATAAATAAAAAAAATGGCAAGACATAAATATATATATTGTATACGTGCATTTTAAAAATTAATAATATATACCAAAAAATAAGCTAAAAATTTGTCTGAAATAAATATATATATATATATATACTAAATGATTGATTAAATGTATGAAGTCTACTTAACAACACATAATATAATACAACAGCTATGTTAATTGATCATTTATTTCTGTGTTTCTCTTCACTAAAAATCAAGTTTCTTTCTTTGTGTTTTTTAAGAATTATGCCTTATTTCTTAAATATTATAATTTTTAATAAGTATACAATTATGATTTATTTTTCAGCATTTTATATTCATTATACAATGGACTAAACATGCTGAGCTTGTTGTTTCTAAGGCAAGAAAGCGACTCTCCATTCTTAAAAGATTGACCAGGGTTAAATGGGGATGCAAGCTTGTTGTTTCTAAGGCAAGAAAGCGACTCTCCATTCTTAAAAGATTGACCGGAGTTAAATGGGGATGCAATAGGGATACCTTAAATACAACTTACAAGACATATATTCAACCAGTTCTAAATTATTGCAAAGAGGTGCTGATCTCTGACTCAGAGAACGTTAGAAAACTTCTTGACACTTTCCATAACCAAGCCCTTTGCATGATCACTGGTGGAGTTAAAACTACTCCAGTACTTGCCATGCAGTTACTTCGCGACCTTCAGCCATTCACTAATATAATTGAGAAGAATGCTGCTATTCTCTTCAATAGACTTAGTAGGCTCCCAAATAATTCATTCTGGCGGGACTATGATTCCGATGGAGGACGTAATCTTAAGACTCAAAAGGGCTTTATTCAATGTGTTCGTGAGAACATTCAATATAAAGTCATTAATGATGTGTGCCCTTTGAATTACTGTCTTTTGCTAACCCACTCGACTACGCAATACTCGACATCAGATTGGACCTTGTTCTGAATGTGAGAAAACGTGATCTAAGTCCAACTGCTCTTCACGCTATAGCTTTGGAAACTATCAATACCCGCTTCCCACCGGAGGAGTGGCTTCACATTTACACAGATGGCTCACTCTTGGACTTTGCCCAAGGCGCTGGCATTGGTGTTTTTAGTCACCTCTTCTCCTTCTATTTACACGCCGGCCCTTTGACAACTCACTTTGATGGTGAGGTTGAAGCTATACATATAGCCCTTCAGCAACTTGCTGTTCGTCTTCCCCCATTGAAAGAGCTGTAATTCTTTCAGATTCTACTTCTGCCCTTCAGGCTTTGTCCAACTATAATGAGAATAATTGTTTACATGTGCAGAACTGTAGAGAACTCCTGGGAAAGATAAAAGGAAAGATCATCTTTCAATGGGTACCATCCCACTGTGGTCTTTGGGGAAATGAGAAGGCAGACTTTTTGGCAAAAAAGGGAACGGGTATCCTTCAGAACTTTCGCAGAGACCTGACACTTCATTCTGCCAAACTGGAAATTAAAAGGATTTTTAGGGAATCATTTCGCCTTACAGCTTCTCGTGTTGCTCGTGATAAGCCTTGGAGTACACTATGTAAGAAATCCCACGGTATTCCAAGTTCTCCTCGTGCTGCTGCTGTGGCTAAATTTAGACTTTTAACCGGACATGACTGTCTTTGTGCTCATCTGTTTCGTTTTAATTTAGTGACTTCACCTATCTGCGTTTTGTGCGACACTGGACAAGACATGACTGCCGCTCATTTGGATGAGTGCTCTGCACTGAATGATCTTAACTGCATTGTAAAAAGGTATTGGAGAGCCTGTTGCCTAATTGACCTGATGGTCAATGGCCTGGCATTTGTAAAATAAAAAAAATAAAATATTCA
The DNA here is from genome assembly GCA_019973935.1 of Trichonephila clavipes. Lineage (NCBI taxonomy): Eukaryota > Metazoa > Arthropoda > Arachnida > Araneae > Nephilidae > Trichonephila > Trichonephila clavipes. The sequence goes on from BMAU01018401.1 coordinate 43,858, forward strand.
TTATACACAGAGAATTTTCATGTACGTAAAAATTGTAGAATTATATTCGATGTACAATCAAATACATTTTAGGGGTTAACATTTTTTTTAGTTATAATGAGATATTAAATTTTGTATATCAGAAAAATTCTTCTCTTTTAGAAATCTAATATTTCATCTTTTTATTTTAGAATTCTTAGACTAGTAATGTATTAGCCATGAGTATTTACATTACATTAAAAACTTAATATCTATCTAATTTATCTTTTTTTTCTTTATTTTTTACAGGGTTAAAAAAGACCATTTGTACACTAAGTCAATCACTAAAGTAAATTTGTTTTAAAATTGGTCATTTAGCAAGATTTTCAGCAAAATTATGCATTTAGAAAAAAAATCTAATTTTCTATTTGAATTATGCTCACAAAAAATAATTAAAAAAAGATCCTCCTAATGTATGAGTAAAAGTACAGTGAATTTTGCAAACGTTTATATTAACTTAAATGATTATGTATTTACATCTTTTAAAATGAAAATAGCAAGAAAATAATTAGAAGTGAAGTAAAAATAATCAATAACAATTTAAAACTATATAATTACATGTGAAAAATAGAGATGACCTGACACAATGATTAATAAAAAATTATATTTTTATCTATTTTTAGATAAATTATAAAAATATGATTACATTATTGAAAATTAAATGTTTTGATCACATAAAAACTAAAATATCCACTAATGACAGCAATAAAAAGTGTTACTATTTTGTATCAAAATAACTATCCTACGAAATTCTTAAATAATTTTAATCCAATGGTACCAAAAATACATTCAGAATATTTTTAAGGCAAAATAAATTCTTATTTCTAGAAAAGAAAGAACCACACACACAGTTGTTGTTGTTTTATAAAAGTATGCATACTTTGGAATAAATGAGATTCATCACCTTGGGTACCAAAGGCAATGCAACTGGCTTCAACTCTGCAATGTCATTAAGCAAAGTATCTGTACTTCCACTGTAAAAACCAAGCTGGCATCCATGGAAAAGAGTGCTGACCTATAAAGAGAGTATTGAAATTTCTCAAATAAGAGTAAGTACTAGACTCAAATGTAGATACCTTCTGAAGACCTTACCTCATTAATTATTTCGTAAATATGAGCACATGGGAGGTAGCACATCATTGAACCATATTTGGGTACAGATTCCTAAAAAATAATATTTGCAAAAAACATAATTAATATGTACATTAATAAAGCAGAAACAAAAATAAAAAATTATAACTAAAAGTACATTACATATACTAACAAAATGACACTAAATAAAACAATGGGGTTGTCTTCATCAATGCCAATATTATGTAGTTAAGGGGGCATGAAGGATGCACAATAAACATTTATCACAATAAAACAAATAAAAGATTCAATACTTCTGGCAAAAAAAGTCAATGACAAATAAACAATTTATGAAACACCAAATAATCCCATTAATGGATAATAAATGCATATTGTTACGAATTTTGTGTAAATAGTGTAAATAATTTGTATTTGAGTGTTTAATGCATTCATATTACTCTATGTTATATTTATTTCATGTTAAAATTGTACTATGCACAAGCAGTGCAACCCCTTACGTTATAATGGCTATTCAATGAGAACCTGGCGAAATCTTGGCAGTAGAGCCAAGTTGGCATCATTTTTGGCGACCATGTTGGCGAGTTCGGAACCCTCTGAAATCTTCTAGAGAAAGTTGTAGATCTCTCCACTAGTGTCACGTTCAATGACACGAGCGGTTATATTTCTAGAAGTTTCTGTCGCGCATATAAAAAGGATGCTCGCTGGTACGGCGATGAGTTTTGATTAAGCCAGCGAGTAGTGAGGATTGTTTTGACTAGCGATTAGCTCGGCTGTGCTTGTGAATAATCTTTACTTACGTATATTTTTAAACACTGGTGACTGTGTTTGATTGCTGTTGAAGGTGAGAAGACCCTCGGATATTTACCCTGTGAATACTGCTGCTGAATCCTGTATTTAAAGGATTGAATTTTCGATAATAAATTCGCATCATCCTTAAAGAACTGTTTATATTTTTGAGTGATTGTTTTGCATAAAATCCTCGAACCCTCGGATCTACGTAACAGTTTGGTGTCAGAAGTGGGATTTTATGCCAATAACAGGAGCGATGGATGAACAACTGAAGGCTTTGTTGGAAGGCATCAATGCCTTGAAAAACATTACTGAAAATGTTGAGAAAAGACAAGAAGAGATGAGATATATTCTAGAAAAGAAAATAGAGCAATTTGAGGAAAGATATGAAAGAGTGGATGGAAATTTTAGCCTTATTTCACAACGAGTAGAAGATTTTGAAAAGAAGCTTCTAGCTTGCGGGAATGCGGCGAACGAAAGAAAGTTTGTCCCTGCTGCTCCAGTATCTGTACCTGCCTCACCAGTATCAGTGAAACTGTACACCTATGGCGGAAAAACCAACTGGGAGGTGTACAAGATTCAATTTGGTATAATTTCTGAAGCCAATCGATGTACAGAAGAGGTCAAATCATGTCAGCTAGTTGCATCCCTTAGAGGAGAAGCTGCTGAAGTTTTGCAGACTCTTACCGACACAGAGCTGCTGAATTTCAACTCCCTTTATAATGCTCTGGATCTTCGGTTCGGCCAGAAATTCTCCAAAGACTATGCCCGCTTGCAGATGAAAAAAAGACGTCAGAAACCCGAAGAAAGTTTGCAGGAGTATGCCTTTGAAATGCAAAGGCTCACCACCTTAGCCTTTTCAGATTTCTCAGCAAATGTGCGAGAAATGATTTCTCTACAGTATTTCGTGGACGGGCTAAGGGATGAAGAAATCCAGATGGCTGTACGAATGGCAGATGTCAAAGATCTTAAATCTGCACTGTTATATGCCCTGAAAGTTGAGGCCGCCTCTCAAGCCAGTTGCATTGAAAATCATTCCATCCGAGAAGCTAGAGTGACGGCAGATGAGCCCTGTGAATCTTGATGTATAAAGGAAATTGAGAAATTGATAGAGGAAATGCAAACTTTAATAGCTCAACGTCAGAGCCGGAGGAGACGTAACATCACGTGCTGGGGGTGTAGTGAATCAGGACATCTCAGAAGTAACTTCCCCCGAAACAATAAGGAAGATCGCAGCACCAAGTGCTGGGGTGCGGTGGAGCAGGACACCTAAGAAATAACTGCCCCCGAGTAAATCAGAAAGATCCACACCATGCAAATTCTATCGAATCAATGAAAGTGTGTAGTCACCAAAAAGGATTAGCACATGGAAATATTGAAGCCCCTTCGAGAAGACCCTGTACGGAGAACAGTAAATACAGCTGGAGAGTCGAAAAGAAATTTGGCGTGATAGATCCTGTAGTCCGCCAAGTTACAACGCCATCAACATCAGAATCAGACCCATGGAGTGACGAGAGCGTCCATAAAGATCAAAGGGCTGATCCGAGATAAAGTAATCATAGAATTCAAAGAGCCGTCCGACGAAAAGCCAAGCTGGCAAGACATCGCCCCCTTTCCATCCTACAACGAAGCATTGCTGGGCTCTCTGGGACTCTCTCCATCTGAGAAATGGTGTTTTATATCGAAAATGGGAGTCTGACGATGAAAAAACATTCAGGTGGCAATTAATACTCCCAAAGAGTTTCAACAGTCCTTAAGGAACTCCATGGCAGTCCAACTGGAGGTCATTTTGGTGTTATGAAGACCTTACAAAAAATTCCTGAGCGCTTCTACTGGAACAATGTGCAGAGTGACGTCAAAAAGTGTTGTCGCATATGTGATCCCTGTGATGCACGCAAAGGTCCCAGAAAACGCACTAGAGGAAGACTGCAGCTGTATAATGTGGGAGCGCCTTTCGAACGAATAGCATTTGACATCCTAGGCCCACTTCCGAGATCAACAGATGGCAACAACATCTTGGTAGTCATGGACTACTTCACTAAGTGGCCTGAAGCCTATCCTATTCCCGACCAAGAGGCCTCAACTGTTGCAGAGGTTCTAGTTCAACACTGGATCTCACGATTCGGGGTCCCTCTACAACTGCACTCCGATCAAGGGAGAAGCTTCGATTCTGCAGTTTGCAAGAGACTTACTCGTCATCGACAAAACCAGGACAACAGCTTTGCATCCTCAGTCTGACGGCATGGTAGAGAGGTTCAATTGGACCATTCTGAACAGCTTCTCTCTCCTGGTATCCAGTAATCAACAGGACTGGGACAAGAAGTTGCCCTTTTTCCTGCTTGCTTACAGGAGTGCCATTCATGAGACAACCGGCTATTCCCCATCCCAGATGCACTTCGGAAATTAACTTCGTCTGCCTGCAGATCTTCTGTTCAGCCGGCCACCAGATGTACCCTTGGCGCCTGAGGAGTATATCGAGAAACTCCAGGCACGAATGGAAGAAATGCATCATCTGGCTAGAGGAAGAATCGGCATGGATTCCGAGAAGATGAAGACCCGATACGACGCAAGAGCAACCGGACACGACTTCCACGAAGGCGACAAAGTGTGGTTATGGAATCCGAAACGTCGCAAAGGACTCTCTCCGAAGCTGCAGACCAACTGGGAAGGTCCTTACACAGTTCTAAAAAGACTGAATGACGTTGTGGTGCGGATACAGAAATCACCACACTTAAAACCGAAGGTAATACATTACAATAGACTAGCCCCTTATCTTGGCCAAGATGAATAAGATCCTTAAGTACAGATATTGGACATTGTCATTTGGCAATTCCATTTTCAAACCTTAGATGATTCCCAGAAGGAGGTTGTGAGATGCAATAGGCTCAATTCATGGTGTCACATAAAAACCAACATGTGTTTTCCATTGAATTCAAAACAAACATTAAACTAATTGTACTTGTTGTTCTATTTGTAAAACTCAAATAAAATTTCATATTTGTGTAAAAATGTTTAAATGTTAGGAAAAAAAATTTCTTCAAAAAGATTTTTTTTTAATTAAAAAAATCATATTTTATGTTTATATTTTTAAATAAAATGCACTTTGTATACATATGTACGTTTTAAGAGAAAGTTTCTTCAAAGAACACCGGAGCACGTGAACCAATTAGCTGGAAACACTAGATAGTTTTTATTGTGTGACTATGACGTTGCATGAGCTTTTGAATTGATTGGCTAGAATCACATGGCTTTCGCTATCATGTGACTATGACGTCACATGAATTGAGCCCATTGCCTTCTGCAGAGCATTCCAGGCATGCTCCATAAGAATGAGGTGTGGAGATCTGACTGGCCAATCCATACGGTGAATAGCCTTATTTTCAAGAATTTTGTCAACAAGGTTAGCTCTATGTGGCATTGCGTTTTCATCTATTAAAATAAAATCAGAGTCAACTGCACCAGTGAAAATGTTAACATAGGGCTCTAAGACCTCCTCCCTATACCTCACAGTCTTTTTCAAAGACAAGGAAGTGGGCCCAGCCATCCAACATGATGCCTGCCCAGACCATCAAGCCTCTGCTTGCAAAATGGTTGATTTCTTGGACATTGGAGGGCAGGCAGTGGATCCATGGTCCTCTCCATATGAAAATATGGTGAGAATCAAAGGTTAGGCTGAACTGGGACTCATCAGCAAAGAGAACAGCCACTTATTGATCCATCATCTAATCTATATAATCTCTGTACTAATTTAAACAGACTCCTCTGTTCACAGAACTGAGAGGAATGCAAACAACAAGTCTTCATACAAACAGCCCTCTTCCATGAAGTCTTTTGGAAACAGTCATCCTTGAAACTTGGGTTCCTGTGGCCGCATGCAACTCAAGAGAACTGAGAAGCTGTAGTATCCCCGTTATGCCTCACAATAATGGACAAATGGCAATCTCCTCTGCTTATCATGGCTCTTGGATGAGCTAGCTCTGGCTTTCTCTCAAAGGATTTGGTATCCTGAAACTGTTTCCATAAGTTGAACATTGGGCATTAAATTTTCTACAAATCTGGATTTCAGATGCCTTCTAGTTTACCCCCAATCCACCATCTCATTCCATCATCTAAACATAAGTGGTTATTCATTTTTACTGTTTGAATTTTAATTTAACTGATTGCTGCAAAAAAACACTAAGAAATTTGAAAAGGTGTACTGGCAAACAAAATGCACATTTTGGCACTTATGCTTATAAATCCTGTTACTCAATAAGCTCTGCCAACTCACAGATATACACTAATGTATTCAACACACAAGATATGCATCTTTGTTTCAAAGCAGTGATATTTTGTTCAAATCTTTTCATGAAACATGACAAAATATGTAAATCCTCTTAATTTTGAACACCAGTGTGCATACGGAGAAATAAGCTATTCAAATTAGGCAATATGCTTAATATGTCCTTTAAGAAAAATTAGTACTCATTCCATTCTGAATAAAACTATAATAAAGTATTATAAAACAAAAATAAAATTACCCAGCAACATTTTTCAAAAAGATCCATAGTTAATACAATTAGATTATAACAAAGAATATTTTATACTATATGAAGTTCAAATAATAATCATAATTTCTGCATTATCTTATCATAAATATGATGAACAATTTCTAGTTCAGCACAAATTTTTCAATACTTATATTCCATAATACAGTTAAAAGGAACTGTACAAGTTTAATAAAAGCCATCAGTTCCAAAACCTTAGAAAACTTAACAGATTGCTTGAAACTGACACCTAAATGCTTGATAATTATTTCCATATAATATGGAGTAGGGTATTGAATTACTAATAAGGGAATTTCAGAGAATCAATAACACATTTATTAAATCAACCACCAAAATGATTATATAACTCAAGATGTTAAAGGTCTCTCTCCTGTAAATAAATATGTTATTTCTGTTTAAAAACTGTATATAGTATGCAATCAGAAATTGTTTCCTTCAATATCAACTATTTAATATAGTTGAAAAAATAGGCCTTAGATAAACTCTCTTAGTTAGTATTTAAAACCACTCAAAATTTAGATTCTGGTATTGGTCAGTAGATATTAAACAGATAATGACTGCAAAAAAGATGAATTTCTAAAAATAACATTAAATATAAACACTGAAAATCCAAAATGATCCAAATGATATTTACTCCTAGAACAGTATCCATACTTGTAATGAATGACAGAATATTACGGTGAGTAACTTTTACACCTTTTGGCACACCTGTAAAAAAATCCTTACTTCATTTTGCTGAAAAGATTAATACATTTTTAAAATGTATTTAAATGTATTCATTATTTAGCCTATATATATTACTTAAATTTTTTATATTAAAGTATTTTTAAAAAATTCATAATGATTAGAATTATTTTATTAATTGAGTTAATAATATTAGTTAATTGAAATATAAAAGAAAACAATTCACAATTTACAATTGTGGTAACAACAAAATGAATTATTTTATAAATGCAATGATATTTTTAATCAATTTATGAAAATAATCAGTATAATAAAAATTTCATGCAATCAGGATAATTTTTTTTTAAGTTATGTTGAATTATTTTGTGTGAAGTCGAAGCATTCATAAGCGATGCATAAATGATGTATTCTGTAATCTAGGTAATCTAGGTGTTAAAAATAAATCATTTCATGTCAATATTCTTTTTGAGTATGTAAACTTCTTACCCAAAAGTAAAAAATCATCTACTTTTAAAATCACTAGTAGACTATCACTAAATGATATTTTCATAATTACTCTTAAAAAATATAAAAAAATTGTTGAATTTCAAATTGTTCGTAAAATGCTTTTCAAAAAGTTAATTTTATTCATACAGATATTTTTTAATCATTTTTATTTTAGCAACACCACCTCAATGTCAAAAAACTAATTTGTATTTTCTCTTTTGCTTGTTCTTTTTATAAATCAATACAAATGAAATGAAATGATACTCTTCAAAATTTTGAATCCATGTTCTATGTATGGAACACTGACATGGAAAGGAGCACAAAGGGCATTAACAAGTAAGAAAGTAAACAAAAGAGAACAAACATCTTATTTTTATTACAGCAAATAAAACATTTTTAAATATAGCATGTACTAAATAATACTAATTGCATGAGGTGAACAAGAGGTATTGTAGATGATTATTATTATTTTTAAAAAATTAAGCTACTATAGTCTAAATAAATATCTAGAAAATGTAATGAATTAATTGTTAAAATGCTTTTAAATTGTATGCATTTATAATATAAAAGCATCAAACTTTAAAAATGGTTTTAAGCTTAGTTTATAATTTAAGAATGGTATTTTAAAGTTAAATTAGAAAATTTAAATTTTTTATTAAAGATTAGAAAAACATTTGCTCTTTAACAATTGAAGACTATTAAAACATTTCTTTGAAATCAAAACTACAATTAATTGCATTAATACAATGCATGTCAATATTAAATTCATTCATATTGCTTAATATTAGTATATATTATCATATTTAGTATTTATTAGTGGCAAAATATAATTTTTATGTACTTTGAGAGGGTGATATTAAAAAAATACAGCTTTTAAACGAATTTCTTTTTTCAACTCTAAGCATATTGTGTATTTCCGAAATAATGAGTATTGTACAAAATCATTAAGAAAATACAACTTTTAAACACACAAATTATTCTATTCAATTTAATAATATTTCATATTTTTAAGCATATTTTTTATTTATAAACACCTACCTGTTGTTCCACTGGTATAGCATATACAAAACAGATCATCAGGTTTTGGTTTCTGCAAGACATTTATCTCCATGAAATATTTATTTGCAATAGTGCTAATGTGGAATATTTTTTTAAAAAAATAAAGGTATAAAACAAAATATTTCTCAGAATCAAATTTTTTAAAAAATACTGTTTAACTGGTATTTTTTAAAACATAAATAAAACGTACACAAGATATTTACTTTTCAACATAAAGCAAAGGACAGGCAGGTATTAAAAGTCTCACACATGTAACTACACTCAATTCTTCAGAACACATGAATTAATTAATCAAAGAACACACAAATCATAAATTGTATACATAAAAAAAGAATAGCACATATATACACACTCATTTTTACACATAAATATAAAAGTCTGAGAATCATAATTCCTTGAAGAAAAAGTACAATGAACTTGAAAAGAATTTTATTATTTTTTTATTTAAGACTCTCTCTCTTTCTCTTTCGCTCTATCATCCAACTAAAGTGTGTTGAGGTAAAACAGCTTAAGCAGATTGATTAACTGGAAGAATTCAATTAAACACTTAAGCCATTACAAACATATTAACAATTAATCCTAGTTTGAAAAAATAATCTATACCTGTTTGCGCAAGCGCAACAGCGCTGCCTGGACTGTGCATGCCCAGTAATTCTGATGTAACTGTAAAAAGAGTTGTGAGTAAAAAATAAACACCAGTCCACTAAAAACTGTGTTCTGAGTGAGTGCTGAGTATTCGACGGAGTGAGCCATAACATTGGTCCAGTAGAATCCAGAGAAAAACCGCGTGTAGTGATGAGTTAAAATTGTGTCTGAATATTGAGGGAAGAAACAGAGTTTCCGAAGTATTTTCTGTGTCTTGAGAGTCCAACGCAATTCATCAGTCGAAGTAAGAGCGATTTCCTTGCTTCTTATTTGATATCAAATTAATGTTGTAAGGAACTACTGCCTGCATCTGGCAACAGGTCGAACAAGAGACGAGATAGAGAAGAGGATCTGGCAACGACAGAGGGAAAAAGGTCGGAACGAGGGAAGAGAGAGTGACGGAAAAAGCCGGGCTGGTGAAAAGTAGACACGGCTGAACGATGTATCGTAATCCTGTAACATCTGAATATATTCTTGATTTTAAGAAATGTCCCATATAAGGTATGGAATAAACAGTGGGACCAAATCCTGTCTGCAATTATTTTCTTGTCACAATTCGAACACGGTCGGAAAAGAACTCACGAGTTTACAAATGTTATGTGTTAAAATGTCGACAATTAAAAGTCTTAAAAAGGACAAGCTTTTGCTGGTCGCCGAGGAGCTGGGATTAGACATACCCCAGAATCCAAAAATTATAGTATTAAAAAATTTAATTGAGAGTAGTGAAATCTTTGAAACTGATAAGGAGTTTCTGCAAAGTGTAATTGATGGCGTTTTGGCGGAAAAGGCCGCTAAAATTGAACAAGAAAAATTTAAATTAGAGTCTGAAAGGGCCGCTAAAATTGAACAAGAAAAATTTAAATTAGAGTCTGAAAAGGCCAAGATTGAATTTGAAAAAATTAAATTAGAACAGTTAAAGAAAGAGCTTGAGTTAACTAATGCTAAATGTAAATTTTCCCCTGCGCAAGAGAAAAGTGAACATTTCGAACCTGTCCCATCTGATATTGAAAACTTAATTAAAAGTATCAAAACTCTAACAATACCTGTCCCTTCTAATACAGAAGCCTATAATTTATTTTTTCAATCGCTAGAAAAAGCTTTTAAAACAAAAAATGTGGAGGATAAATTTAAAGCAGAGATTTTATTGAATATGTTGGGAGAAAAGGTGGGAAATTTAATGATTTATGTTAAACAAGAGGAACTGGGTGATTACGAAAATTCAAGCAGTTAGTGCTAAAACAATTTCAACCAACACCTCGAGTATTGCTTAACCAGTTTCGAAGGTCCCAAAAACTACCAAATGAGAACTATGTTCAGTTTGCTTCTAGAATTGAAGCAATGTTTGATTATTATTGTAAATTAAGAAACGTTAATGAGTTTAATGAATTATGCCAGTTAATTGTTGCCGATCAGATAATTAATTCTCTTGATCAAGAACTGACCAGTTAATATTAATTTAAAAATGTGCGAAAATTGGTACACACCAGATAAGCTGGGTCGTGAATTAGATTTGTTTATGTCATCTAAAGTTTCAAGTAGAAATGAAATAAATACGGGTTTCCGACAAAATAAATTCTTTAAGAGTGGCGTCGACAGAAAGGGGTTAAAAGGTGTAACTAGTGTTTTTGTCCGATGTCAATGAAACAAAATGTTCATATTGCTGTGAAAATCATGCTATTCCTTTTTGTACAAAATTTAAACAACTTTCCGTTCATGATAGAGTAGAGATAGTTAAAAAACAGCGACTATGTTTTCTGTGTTTAAGAGTAGGTTGTATGGCGTCGAAGTGCAAAGCGAAATCTTGTAAATTATGCGCTAAGAGGCACCATGTCTCGTTACATTCCCCCAAACAAAATACGGATTTTCAAACAAGCCATAGCAAGTCGAATGCTTTCCATCCATCAACCGAGTCAAGGTTAAATGCGGAAGCACGAGAATTTAACCCTGCTTTTCCCTCTAGAGAGGTTTCGGAGAAAGATAGTAATGCGGTGTTTGCAATTAATCAAAAAAAGGGAACCACTAGTGTGTTTTTGAGTTCCGTGAAGTGTTTTGTAAAAGATTCATACGACGAGAAATGGCAAATAAGAGGTCTGCTTGACGTCGGTTCTATGACAAATCTAATTACGAAAAAATTCGTAGAAAAATTAGGATTAAGAAAAGAAAAAGTGAATATTCTGGTCACGTGTTTAAATGACTCCTCTGTATGTGTTAAAAATTGCGTAACTACGGAAATCTCGAATTCCGATGGTAGTTATAAAAAGAGAATAAAAATGTTAGTTGTAGATAAAATTACTGATTTAACTCCAGTTAAAAATCTAAATGTGAAAGGATTAATTCCTGAAAATATAAATTTAGCAGATGATTCCTTTTATGTGCCAGGTCCCATTGATTGTTTATTGGGTGCAGAAATTTTTTATGAATTATTGCGTAGTGGGCAAATTCGTTCTGAAAATTCTAATCTTATTTTCCAAAATACTGTGTTTGGGTTCGCGGCTTCAGGGAGCAATAGTTTTGCAGATACTGAAGCACGGGTTCATTGTGGATTAATTAAAGGAGATTTAAATCAAACTTTAAAAATGTTTTGGGAATTGGAAAACGTTGAGGTAGAGAAACCTAAAAATGAAGAAGCAATTTTTGTGAGGATCCTTTCCTAAAAACGCATTCTAGAGATGAGGAGGGTCGGTATGTGGTTAAAATGCCCCTTAAAAACGAACCAAATTGTTTAGGTGAGTCGAGGGACATCGCTCTAAAATGATTGAATGCGCTGTGGACTCGATTAATCAGAGATCCTCAATATCTTAAGTTGTATAGAGACTTTATACATGAGTATGACCAACTTGGTCACATGAAAGAAGTTGTCACAGAGCATGACAACTCTGAGGTTGCCTATTATATGCCACACCATGGCGTCCTTAGACCAGAAAAGAGCACAACGAAGCTGAGGGTAGTTTTTAATGCTACCAATCCTACAAGTAATGGGTTATCGTTGAATTCCATACAATACAATGGAGGACTGGTTCAAAATGACCTGTTTACAATTATGATTAAATTTAGAGAGCATCCTTATGCCTTTACGGCAGATGTGAAGATGATGTACCGAATGATACTCATCCATGAGAGCCAACAGCCGTTGCTTAGAATTTTGTGGAAAGAAAGTCCAGAGGATCCAGTGAAAACCTTTGAGATGAAAACAGTCACATATGGCACAGTGAGTGCACCCTTTTCAGCAACGAGAACTTTACTGCAGTTATTGAGAGATGAAGAGAAGAACTTTCCTTTGGCTGCACCTGTTCTAAGAGAAAACTTTTATATGGACGACGTTCTTTGCGGCGCTGTGTCTTTAATGGAAGCCAAGGCCTTGAAACACCAACTTTCCGGCATTTTGAAAAAGGGAGGAATGGAATTGCACAAGTGGGGTAGTAGTCATCCGGAACTGGCTTCAAACATCCTCGGAGACTATGAGTTTGAGAATCCAATTGAAACCAAGACGTTAGGAGTGTCCTGGAAATCACAAGAGGATTGTTTTATTTTCAAAATTGCAGTGGAGTTAAAAGACTCCTATACCAAGAGATGTGTCCTTTCGACAATAGCTAGACTGTTTGATCCATTAGGACTATTAGGTCCAGTAGTCGCAAGAGCCAAGATCTTCATGCAGTCTTTGGAGTCTTAAAATCGACTGGATCGACGAGTTGCCTTCTGAGAGAGCCAAAGAGTGGCATCGTTTCCTAGAGGACTTCAACAGTGTAAGAAGTATCTGCATTGGTAGATGTATTGTGCATCCTCAAGCGACAAGGGTAGAACTTCACGGTTTTGCTGATGCTTCAGAGAAATGTTACGGAGCAGTGATATATTGCCGTTCTCAATCGCCAGATGGTGCAACAACAGTGAAGCTTGTAACAAGTAAAAGCAGAGTAGCACCTGTGAAGAGTGTCACCATGCCGCGACTCGAGCTGTGTACCGCCGTTCTTCTTGCAAAACTGATGAAAAGAGTTGAGACTGCCTTACAAATGAAAACACCCCCGTGTACCTGTGGAGTGACTCGACTATTGTCTTAGCGTGGATCCAGAAGGAGCCTAACTTGCTTAAAACCTTCGTCGCAAATAGAGTTGCCACAATCCAACACTTGACTAACACAGAGCAATGGCATCATGTTTCTTCGGAACAGAACCCAGCTGACCTCGTTTCAAGAGGTCTCGACCCGTCCAGTCTTCTCAACAACTCTTTGTGGTGGAATGGACCTAAGTTTTTAACGACGAAAGATTTTCCGGAAAAGAATACCCTTTCATCAGTGACTGATAATGATGAATTTAACTGTGAACTTAAAAGTAACGCAAAGCACTGTGTTAATTTAAATCTAACAAACTCAACATTTATGACTGACCTGTTAAATATAAGTAATAAGTACACTAAAATAATTAGAATGTTAAGTTTTATTTTTAGGTTCATAGCAAATTGCCGAGGAGAAAAAAGGAGAGGACCTTTAGATGTCCAGGAAATCAACCAAGCAGAGGTCACCTTAATCAGGATTGTGCAACTACAGGAGTTCAAAAAAGATATAATGAGTTTGAAAGAAAATAATAGAGTGTCTGTGCAAAAAGTCTTATAAAAAGCTTAAATCCCTTTTTAGATAAAGATGGTGTGTTGAGAGTTGGTGGTAGACTTTGTAATAGTGATTTGAACTTTGAATGCAAATTTCCTGTAATATTACCTTGTAACCATAAATTAACGAATTTAATTGTAGAATATTTTCACTTAAAATACTTCCATCTAGGTCCACAGGCCTTACTATATCAAGTAAGACAGAGATTTTGGCCTCTTAGAGGACGTAATGTATGTAGGAAAATAGTACATGATTGTCTTGTATGTTTTAAAGTGAAACCTATAACTTGTGAACAAATAATGGGCAATTTGCCTAAAGAAAGAGTTAGGGAAAATTTTCCATTTGATTGCAGTGGGATTGACTTTATTGGACCGTTTTGGATCAAGAGCAACAAACAGCGTAAAAGCAGTTTGTTTAAGATATATGTTTCAATTTTTGTGTGTTTTGTCACTAAAGCTGTACATTTTGAATTAGTGTCGGATTTAACAACTCAGACATTTATAGCCTCATTAAAGAGATTTATTGCTAGAAGAGGAAGACCCTCTCTAATATTTTCTGATAATGATAAAACATTTATAGGAGCTAATGCAGAACTCAAGAGATTGTACAAGTTAGTGATAAATCCTGATCCTGAATTGGCTGGTTTCTTAGTAGATGAAAATATAAATTGGAAATTTCTCCCTCCCAGAGCACCAAATTTTGGCGGCTTATGGGAAGCTGGCGTAAAGTCGTTCAAATTCCATTTTAAACGTGAGGCAGGCAATTCTAGGTTTACTTATGAAGAGTTTCTAACCATTATGACTCAAATTGAGGGAATTTTGAATTCCCGTCCTCTCACCCCTTTGTCAACGGATATAGACGATTTGTCGGCTTTGACACCGGCACACTTTTTAATTGGAAGACCAATTACTTCCATTAATGAACCAAACATTATACATATAGAAACAAATAGATTAAACATATATCAGAGATTAACAAAAATTGTGCAGTCTATATGGAAAAGGTGGAGTAATAATTACTTAAGTAATCTTCAACAGAGATCTAAATGGAAATTTGAAAAGGATAACGCTAGAGTGGGTGATTTAGTCCTTATTAAAGAGGATAACTTAGCAGTCAATAAATGGCTAATGGGCAGATTGATCGAGGTATTTCCTGGAAAGGATAATAGAATTAGGGTTGTAACAATCAAGACTCAACATGGTGTAGTAAAAAGACCTATTTCTAAAATTTGTATTTTGCCCATGAGAGAATGAATTTTTTTTCTTTTTGTATTACAAGATTTTACTTATTTTTAAGTTATTGTAATTAATCTTTTAGTATTGTGTGTATTTTAGTGAATTCTTTCTGATTTATAATTATTTTAATAATGTTACATTTTAATATAACAATATTGTAAAAAGCCATGAAACTTATTGAATGTTGTAACATTGCAATGCCGGGCGGAATGTTTGCGCAAGCGCAACAGCGCTGCCTGGACTGTGCATGCCCAGTAATTCTGATGTAACTGTAAAAAGAGTTGTGAGTAAAAAATAAACACCAGTCCACTAAAAACTGTGTTCTGAGTGAGTGCTGAGTATTCGACGGAGTGAGCCATAACAATACCAATTTAGACAAAGAAACTAAGAATAGTTAAATGTGAAAGGAAAAATAACTTTTTCATACCATCTGATCATTAAAACTTTAACTGAATTTTACATGTTCTTAGGACAATTATAGAAACCCTCAGAGAGAGTTTTCATAACCAAAACAATTTTTTCAATAAATAAGACAAATAAAATTATTTGAGAAATAGCTTACTTCAAAAAGGGTTCGAATGAAAACAGTAGAAATCAGTATCTTGATCAGCAATAACCTTGAATGTATTCTTTAGATATCAAAAACAACAAAAAAAAAAGCACAGAAAACACATGTGTAAACACAGTTTAAAATACATGAAAGAAAATGTTCTAGTTTTCCAATATTCATACAACTAATTTCAAGATTAAAGAAAACTATTAGATATTATCAAAAGATGAATTAATAAGTTTTCAGGTGCATGCAGTATGTAAGTCATTACATTTTATTCAAGATTGTCTGATGTGTCATACATATATTTTGGAATTCATACTTTAGGTTCAAACACAAACTCTCTCTCTCTCTCTGTGTGTATATGTGTGTGTGTGTACACATGAGTGAATGTAATATATATTTTATGACTGCATAATAAATATTTAAAGAAATTTAAAACACTTACTTTTTCTGGTGTTTCAAGATTTGATTTGCCACTTTTCTAAAAAAAAATTATAAAATTTAATAACAACTAATACAGCTCAAAGGCAGAAACATTAGCAAAAATTAACTAAAATTTAATTTCGCCACATTTTGAAAATATTTTATTGAATATTCAACAAAATTAAAACAATTTTTTTTTAAATTATGATTTTAATGTTATAAATTTCAAATTGAAATGCATTAACATTAGATGCTTTTTGTTGATGCTAATACAGAAGTAAAACACAACACAATTAAACATTGTCTAAGCTTAACTACAAAGAGATGAAAGGTAACTGACAATTTTTCTGAACAAAAATTATACAGAATAACAGAATGCAACATTTAAAGTTCTCCAACAAAAATAATATTTATGGAAGTATAAGATAGCAAATGGAATTAAATTCAGAAAAATATTTAATTCAAATATGAAAGCATATATATATAAATAAAGGCTGAATTTCTAATGTGATTACATTTGCTATAATTAATATATAATGATAAGGCCAGTGGCTGAGTGGTTAATGCATCACACTTTCATGCCACAGGTCTGAGATTCAAATCCTGGGCTGGGCAAGGTTGACTCAGCCTTTCATCCCTTCAGTGGGTCGATAAATTAGTACCAAACTTGCTTGGGAACTTAACACGGGGGGTTTCGCGTCAAACTGACCACCTGACCGGAACATCTGCTTATGCATCTCAGGGCCCAAGATCACATATACTGAGTTGGACACAGTAGGCCTTGACCCACTTAGGCTGTCATGCCACTGAGTTAAACTAATATATAATGAGACACAAGTAGAATAGATAGAAAGTTTAAAATTGAGTTCGAGCTATTTTCAACATGTCTCGTTTTTACATTCAAACTTCTTAAAAGGAATAACTAAAATTTAAATATTTTGAATTGATTAAAATGAATAAAAAAACATAAAAGTTAATTTTTTAATAAAAAATGAATACCTCAAGATCTTTAAGAGAAATGATGTGCATTTCTGGATATGATGCATGCAATTCAGTCATTTCATCTTCATTTGCATCGATTAAAACAATATGTTTAAGAGCAGGGCATGTTTTTTCATTTTCCATGATTTCTACAGCAAATTTGGAATCTTCACAAAAGAGTACTTCCATTTTCACTGAACAAAAGATTTTTAATGGGATATATTTAGTCACATGCAAATATACTGTATTGTATAAAATGAATCAAAATATGAAGAGAGAAATGCAATATTCATTTCAGAACATATTTTTTTTTCATATGACAAAATCATTTAATATACAAATATTTGCTCTTAAATTTATAATCATAAAGTATATAGATTTATGTCTGAAAATCAAATTATTGATATTTATAAAGAAAAATTTATATGCACTGTAAAATTGAAAAAAAAAATGTTACATTTAAAAATAATGTTGTATCCTGATTTTTGATACTGAAAATAACCTTCATATTGTTTCATCATTTAATAATGGTATAAAAGTTATTAAAATTATCAGGTACTTTCATGTGTAGTATCAAAGTCCCCACTTTTGAAACCTTTATCCGGGAATAACTTCCGTGATAATGCACCTTGAATAAAACTTATTACTTCGGCAGAAAGCTCTTTTGATTCTATTATATTGCAAAACAATAAACTACACATTTGGATTCATTTGCAGAAGACTTAGAAATCCAGTTATGTGTTTAATACATCTTAGAAATGTTTTATTAGATTAAGATCTCAAAAGTTTGCTCTAACTGGAATATTTTTCGATTCATTACATGGTTTTAGAAATTTATTTGTATGTAACTTTAAAATCAATACTTTATTTTGAAATTGTTTTTTAAATAATATAGCAACTTAAAACAATTCAATTGTATTGTTATTAATGCCTCATAAAACAAAACATTGAAAAATATATTTAATAAATGAACCTCAAAAATGATTAGAAAGATAAAGATAAATAGTGCTAAAACCTTGATGAGTTATATATGATATATTTTCTAAACCAAAATTACGGTATAGAGGAACCAAGACCATTGAATAACGAGAACAAGCCAGCATCACTAAGACAAACTGCAAAGCAGAAAAATACAATCATTAAAAAACAAGCAAAAAAAATATACATATATTTTACTTTATTTACTACTTAAATAAAATTCAGGCTTGGCTGGTTGGAATATTTGGCAGTAAATCCTCATTGACATATTGTACCAAACATAAGGTGAGAATTCTTGTCTAACAATTTTGAATCTGTTTTAAAAACTAACCATGAATAATACATAATATAAAAATCAAGTTTCCATAAAATTAAATGTATGAGGAAAAATCTTATATCATAAAAAACATGAAAATATTTATGGTTGGAGGTTTCCGCAATTAAATAAATTGAAATTAAAGTGTATGATCTAAAATGTAAATACTCATCTTATGCAAAAAAAAAAATTTCTCATATTACAGTAATGACATGAAACACAGAATTAATTTACAAATAATAAACAAAAATAATGAAAAGAATATTTTGGAAACCTCTGGTCTTGTCTTTGTACAAATTCCTACCATAGCTTGCTTCGAATGAGGAATGCCTAACTGTAACAATCCAGATCCAATATAATCTTTTCTTTCTGCAACCTAAATATTAAATAAAAATATCACTAATATTAACAATACACTAAAATATAGAATAATGACAGTTAAAAGTACAATATATGTGATTTTTTTATCAGTTCAAATTCAAGACAACAGAAAACTGCATAAAATTTGATACACAAAACATAATGATATTTTATCCCTTAAATTACAGAACTGAAATATAATTCAACATGTTTCACCTATTTTTATTATCTATGTTTAAATTTTTTTTTAAACAAAAAATCGTATCAGCAAAATTAAACAGAAAAATTTTGGAGTGCTTCATAACATATTGTATCATCCTTGAAAACTAATGCAGCTTACAAAACATGGGATGAAAGTAAGAATTAAGATACTTTCAAGGAAAATGTTTTTGGTAAAAAAAAGAGCAAAAATAAGTTACCACAAACATTTGAATGAACTTAGTTAAAAATTTTCTTTAAAATAAGCATCCTATTTAACTCAACAAACTGATTTTTTTTTTAAAAAAAAAGTAGTAAAAGTATAAAAATGCAATACATTTAAAAATCATTCAAATTCTTATGATTTCAAATCATGTGACAATTACATATCAGCTCAAATATCTTTTGTGAATAACTTTCAAATGCATGGCAATTTAAGATAAAATAAGAATAACAGTAGAAAATGCATGAATAATTACATTTTGTAATATCATTACACACTACAAAAACTATTTTAAAAGTCTGTGATGCAATCAAAGACATTAATTCATATATAATACTTAACTGTGAATAAGTAATCCATTTGTATTTTCCAGTTTTAAGGGGAGATCTTAAGCCTAAACATTCGCCAGATGCTAAAATAAAAAATACAATTGAATAACTTCATAGGATGCACAATGGTTTTAAAAAAATATTAAATTAAAAAGATCATACTATATTTGTATATATATAACTCAAAGTTAAAAACATCAAACCACAAATCGATAATAGAAATGTATTATATAGTAATATTTTAATGTTTAAAAATTTGAAATTCTATACACATAATTAATAATCTCTTCAATATATAAAAATATACAATGAATTATAGCTTCAAAAGCCCATAATGTACAATTTATTTTATCAGATTTTAAAAAATTCTGTTAAAAACTATATAATTACCATAAAATCCAGTGTATAATGCACACTTTTAATACAAAAAATAAGATCAAAATTTACAGACAAGTGTTATACGCAGGGTATAAAAATTAGAGCTTTAAAAGCAAAGTAAAGATGAAAATATAAAAATTAAATTTCTACAAATGCATTTGGCCTCCTTTTGTATATGATTTTTTTTTTTCACCTTTTAAAATCCACATATTCCACTGACATTTTAAATTCGATATTAATTGTTAATTGATAAATACAGCAAAAGGCTAAACTAATGGTGATCATCTGCTTGGAATGATTATCATATGTGTGTTGCACTCTGTTAGCAATTTCTTTGTATTATCCGCTAGATGGCATCTGAACCCGTCCCAAACTAAAAACTTTTCAATAGTTCTTAAGGCATCTGAACACTTTTGCCGAACATTTTTTATCCCCAAATTTACACCAGTTTTGTCCACCCATTCTTGCTCGTACACATGAATAAAAACACCTTTTGGGAAACAAGTTATTGAAAATGGTCCTTTTTAAAAAAAACCACAGGTTTTATTGTTGTACTATCCTCTAAGCAGAAACACACTATGTTGAAGTGCTCACCATAGTGCCTTTATTACCTAATGTTCTTATGTGAACCATTTTTGTCAAAAGATGAGAGCATTGCACATGTATATTTCAGGTTTTTTCATAAGAAATAGGGTGCATGTTACCTGGTGAATATACCAAAGAATTAAAAAATACAATTTAAAAGTATAGTTGCACTAATATGCCAGATTATATGGCAACATGCAAATGTTTTGAATCATTAAAAAATAAGCTAACTGAAATTCTGTGGAAAATAAAGCAAATATTATGGTAATAAAATGAAAAGAAAATGTCCATGAAATTTTTTCATATACTAAAAAATTTATTTTAATTGTATATGTAATTTCAAACAGTCACATAAACAAGTGCAATATGACTGAGAATATTCTCAAGTATTTCAAATGAAATAAATACATATAAAATATGTTAAATTAGAAGGCTTTAAATAATTGCTTACATTTATGAGTAATTATTTCTATAAAATATTTTAAAAAGTAAGCATTTTGTGAAAGAGCACACTGGATAGAAATTTTGATAGATTAATCACATCACTTACTAGATTTGAGCAATCCTGTCAAAACAGTATCACAAACAGTATGTGTCTTGTCATCAGGAAATTGAACATATTGTTCTGGATTAATAGTAGCACCAGATGCTCGAATTCTTTCAGGACCCTAAGAGATAATAAGTTTGTTTTAGATAAATCTTCAAAAAAAAAAAACACTCACACACACAAAATATTGAAATTACATTTCTGAAAACTCAAGACATAATTCAATTTGTACTGCTTCCTAATCAGTTCAATACTTTTTTAAACATTGATTTATGAAAAAATGAATTTTTAGTTAAAGGAGGTGGTTGTTGAGGTGGTAAAGTTGGCCTTTTTTCGCCCATCATAGTCATGAAAATCTAAAGTATTTACTGGAGTTATATTATTATATTTTTATGTGAACTTTAGGTAATGATCTTTCCTTTAATCAAAAATAGTAAGGGAGAAAAAGTAGCAAGTCACACAAAAGATTCATCAAACTTGGCAAATTTGTTGAGTTTTGTTATTTTAAGATCTAAACTTTCAATTAAAAAAAAACTGTTAAGCATTTTAAGTACCACTATATTTTTTGGTCTCTCAAATACTACGATAATAAGGCTTTTAAACTGACATTCATTTGTTTTGGTGCATTGAGCGTGTTGATGTGACACAAAACAAAATAGCTTGTCCGCGAATTAGTCAGACTATTTGAAGCTTTTAGAAGAAATGGACCTAGTACCTAAAATGCCTGCATTCCTGGAAAAACAAGCAGAGTTGTCTACAGAAGATGCTAACGAGACACATTTGGTAACATCAATTCCTTGGGTAGTTGAAGCAGTAAAAGGCCAGCTCAAGAACTGGAGAGCTTTAAACAATGTTATTCCAAATGTCTAAATACCATATATTGGAGTTTATGTTAAAATCGTCCATGCAATTTGTAATGCTTTCTACTTAGCATGACTTAACAATATTGAGGACGACAATGTGATTGCCCAATGAATGCTAGATTTAGTGTGAAGAGTACTTACAACAAACAGAGTTGAAGAAAATGGCTGGGCAAGATAAAGGGTGATATGGACTTTGTTAAGTGACTCTGATTTTTAAGATTTTCCATGATTAACATGGAAGGAGCTATGATATTTAACTCTTGGGATATATCAGCTTAAGCAAAGCAGTGAACACTCATGAACACCTTAATCAATCAGGACTGTACTCTCTTTAAGTAAATTGAGAAGATTCCTGTTGTTCAACTCCAGTTGAGATTACGACACACAAGTTCGAAAGTATATAACATATGGATAAGAACAAGTATAGATCATAATCCAAACACTGAATGGTATTGTCAGGGCAAACTTGGTGCTAGAGTTGTTGGCTGATGTACACATGTTGCATCTGTACTTTGGTACTTGGAATACTGGCACCATAACCACACTTAGACAAAAACATCAAGTCTTGGATATCCTGATACAATTCAAGACGCTGCTACTGGATGGTCCAGTGGCGATTCAGCCAGTGAAAGTGAGAAGGAAATATAATCAAAGACATTTGTTACAAATTATTTAAAATTGTTATTTTTTTCCTGTTTTTTCTATTTAAAAAAAAAATTTGAAAAAACCTAACATTTTCACTTTGAATGAGTATCAATGTTAAAAAAATATATGAATTTGTCAATGGGCAAAAAAAGGCCGATCTTTATATACCCACCTCCTTTCTTTAATTTTTTAAAACTAATTTTAAATCAAAAATTAAATTTTAAAAAAATCAAAATAAAATCTTTAAAAAGTTACAAAACCAAGGAATAATACATTTTATCTGTTATATAAAAGTTCATATAAAATTTTCTCAGAATAAATGTTGATCCTAGCAAGCTTGAAATTCTCAAATCACATTTCAAAATGAACAATGTTTATTAGATTAGAAATATTATTTATTAAAAGGAATTATATATAACTTATATTACTAAAACATACAGCAAAAAAAAATCCCTACTTATTCCTTCAGTAATAACTGATTTTGGATTGGGCAATTCAAAACAAAGTATAAGAGAGAGAAAAGCTGAATTAATATTAATTTATAACCACATAAATAGTTTAATTGCAATAGATATCATCATTTTGAATTATGATTACATGATATCTCACTTTGCAGTCTTTTACGCTATACTGTGTGATAATTTTGAAGATATGGTGTTTTGAAATATTCTACTTTATGAATTCTTAAAAATTTTTGGCAGAACCAAGTTTTAAAGCCTTGGTGCACAATCTATGATGCTAGCATCTTTCATCAGGAGATTATAGTTTTAACGACAAAAAATAGGAAAAAAACGTAGTTTTTAATATTGTTGATTAGATTAAAAGATTTATTGAGGAAAGGACCATATCACGTCAAATTGCACAAAATGTTTGCTAATTTACAAATAAGTTAAGTGATTCTGATAAATAATTATTACAAATGCATAATCCTAATCTAGGCATAAGGATGAAATAAAAAGATGAGTATTAATAGACAAGAAAGAGGACTGAAAATAAGAAAAAACTTCTGGGACATCTCAGGAAGTGTCGCCCGTTTTCCAAAGACTTGATTGATTCAATACCAAAAAAAAATTGAGCTCTGACAAATTTAATGAGCATCAGTTCGGTACAGGAAGGATCTTTGGTAGAATCTTACCCAAGCCCATGGTTCAGCTGAAACGTTGCAGTGGTTACCATTCAGCTACTATGGCCATGTTTATGGAAGACAAACTTTATGAGAGAGAAGAAAGATTACTTGGGTATATCAGCATTCTAACTCTCATATTTAATAATAGAAAGAGTTAGGAAATTTTAAAAACATATTGTATTCAAATATATCAATAAATTTTAAATTACCGGCAGCATCACAGATTGTGAAGACATGCGAGCTGGGGGAGGATAAATTTTAATCATCCCCCTTTTCCGCTCAATCGATACAGTTTTCTTCAATATAATCTGTTTCCCGGGATATTTATCAGTCATTTTTAATTTAGAAGCTTTTGAAGAGTTTTTGAAGTAATATTGACTTCTTGAATGGCCTTAAAAAAATGCATTCATTAAATAATTAAAAAATAAACAAAATAACACAACACAAATAATAAATGCATCAAATGCATTTATTTGTAATAAAAAATGATCTACAAGGTGGCATTAAATAAGCACCATATTTCTAAATATAAAAAAATTAAATATTAATTACATTAGTAGCACAAGCATATAAATACAAAAACATTTTCTGATGCAGAAAACTATTTTCTTCGGTGTTCTTTAATTCAGAATAAAAACAATGTATGTTTTTGTGATCCTTCTAGGTTTGAAAAAGAACAGGAAGCAAAAACTAAGATACAAAAATAATAGAAGTATTTTTTGTAAAAGAGTACAAATTTGTTCACTTACAAAGTTTGTGTGATTTTTGCTTGCAAATTACAAAAATAATTAACATTAAAGCCCACAGAGTACTATTTGAGGCCCAAATGAAAAATAAGGCAGATTAACTTGTAAAACCTTTCTAAAATATATACATTAACACAGATAATCACATTTAAATGGATTAAAAACAAACATTTATTAAAAGACACCCTTTTATTCTAAGATTTATATTCACCACATACACAGACACTAAAATATATAGCCATAATTAAATTGATATTTTCTTTATAAAATATAAAAAAAATATCCAAATTTTATATTATGTTACAAAATATTATTAAGATACATATTTTTCTCTTCTTGTTCCAAAAATGTTGTGGTAGCTTCTTTTTAATATTTTTGTATTCATGTAATTCAACACACAATTTTAAAAAAATTAGACCCATTTCAAGATTTTTATGATGAAAAATTTAGCATAAGTCATTATAATAGGTCTTTGATTCAGCATATCAAGAATACCAATATAAACATTTGTTGTTGTTGTCATGTATAACAAAGTGCAGATGTAATATAAACATTTAAAATGAATTAATTAAAATGGTACCTGAATCAGCATACAAAAAAAAGAGTGTGCATGAATTAAATTTTTGAGAAAATCATTAAAATTGGTCCTCAGTTCAACATGTCAAGAATGCACCAATATGAATATTCAAAGGCCAAATTTTAAAAAAATATTTCAGAATAATTTTGTGACCTGCAAACAAAGATAAAGCATAGACTATTTTTATTTGCTAAAATTTGGAGATAAATGATGAATATATAATTGTATAGCTTCCAATTAATATCTAGAACAAATCTACATATACATTAAAAATAATTTTTAATGATTTAACAGTATACAACAAAAATGCTTTCAATTATTCAAGTTAAAGAAGTAAATATCCAAATACCAATCAAAGAATAGAACATTAAAAATTCAAAAAAAAAAACAGCATGAATACAATATAAAAACTTGAAAATAAATCAGATATAATGAAAATTAAACTGAATGTTACTATACTGCAAGAATTTAAATATTATAGAAATTGTAGAAAAGTTTGATATATATTTGTTTTTAATTAAATAAAATGAAATATTTTCAGTCTGAAGACATTTAGATAGTTTTATCAAAACGGTACTCATATTTTTAAGATGCATTACTTACAAATAGCTCTAAAAGCTTAATTTTTGAATTCAATTCACTTTAAATGCATTTTAAGCAACAGTTCCTACAAGAATTATGTTTGGTGAGAAACTACCCAGAAAAGATAATTATTTGAGCTTTTTGAGTTTGAGTCCAGACTTTCTTGTGTGAAAAATCATAAGCTGTTTTGAAAGTTGCTTCAATCTAAATGTTACTTCAGGAAAAAATGTACTATTCTAGAATGCAGCTTAACTCATTCGTCGGATTTTAGTTTTAATTAAATGTATGTTCTATGAGCATAAGTAATGGAAAATTGTATAACATGCACTTTTATTCTGTTTTTCTTTTTTACATATTTTACTGTACATTTATATATTTTCACAAAATATAAATTTTTATTTAAAGGAATTGATAAGGAATTAAAATCAATAAGCTTAACCTCGCTCTTCTTTGATACCCCCTTTACATTAATTTCTTCATGGAGATTATTTCATTAATTTAAATTTAAATCGATTTCTCGCAGCCTATTTTATATCATGATTTGCTTACATCATAAAAATTGATGTTTATAAAATTTCAAAAAGAAATAATTTTTTTTCTTTTTCACTAACATTTTATTCTTACTAACAAGTTAGGGATGAGTATATTTAGCAGAAAATAACACTAAATGTCTGTGCTTGAAAAAAAATCCTTTTTAATGCAAATTGATTAAAAATGTCTGTTGATTCAGATTTTAGTTTTAAGGTTCCTAATGGTCTTCAAGTAAAACAATTTTAAAAAAGTATAAATATAACTTCCTCAAAAAGGTATTTTATTTTGATAAATAGAAAAGACAGTTAAAAGTAAAAATGGTACTTGTGTATTATCGCAACAATC
Source organism: Trichonephila clavipes (assembly GCA_019973935.1). Taxonomy (NCBI): domain Eukaryota; kingdom Metazoa; phylum Arthropoda; class Arachnida; order Araneae; family Nephilidae; genus Trichonephila; species Trichonephila clavipes. Next base: position 70,299 of record BMAU01018401.1, read on the forward strand.
CCCCACATTCAAGATAACTTGTCAAGTTGGCAACCTCAATTTTGCATGTGTCATGTGCACTGAATTGGCAATCAGGTGCTTTGTTTCATATAATATCGCCAATACACTGCAATAATACGCAAGTACCATAAAAGTCAGTCTGAAAGGAAAAGCTAAAATACATATTGACCAGAAAATAAGTTAAATAACACATACAATTATACAAATACAAACATAACTTGCATTTGATGAGAGGATGATGTCTTGTTTACACTACGTTCCACTTTGTTTTTGACTCCAATAAACAAAGAGAATTTGAAATCTTCAGTATCACCTTTCATACTTTATTAATGCTTGTCTAATTTTTTAAAGAAACAAAGACATTTTGATCTTAATATTTTCAAACAAAATAGTAGTATAAAGATGTTAAATTAGTGGTCATTACTTACATATTGAAGTATTAAAATTTCATAAATAAGCATGTAAATATTTTCACAATCTGAAAACATTCATATTGTCAAAAATACTTATTTGATAAATCAGATATTACTAATCAAAAGTAATCAAACATTAGCTCTGAAGATGCTTAAATTTTTAAAACAATTATATTTTAATATCCCGATTTTATTCCAGATTTTCTTTTTTTTATGTTATATGCTTTCACTTAATAAAAATAAACTGACACACTTTAATTTAAAAAATAAAGAGTGGCAACTAATAGACATATCAATTAATAATATGATCAGATATAACACAATTTAACTGTAATTTCATTCAATGCCGTTTTAACTTAATGTCAAAGATTAAGACCAGAATTTGGGAAATTTTATCAGATACCGATTATCGAATTCCGACATTTTATTTTGGCTTTGCTATCGGTATATTCGTATTATCATAACAATTGCCAACTCTATTAATAACTCGCCAAATTGTCAACCACAATTTCCTTTGAGTCAGTGTGTTACGATTCATATAATGTCGCCAATAGGTTGCGATATAATATATATATATGTACCTTGCTATCTTACAGAGCAGCATATTTTATTATACTACTTAATTTTTATCTAAATTGACCCATTTTTTTTCTGATATAAAATGTATTTCGCATTTTTTTTCTCCTACACTATTACACTAAAAATGAGCAATCCCCTCATGAAAATTTAGAATTTTTTGTCTGGAAGTGTTCTGCGTTTAGTTCGGGTTTTCGTACATTTGGCGAAAACAGCCTGAAGCGATACGCAAAATGAGATTGAAAAAAAAATTAAGTTTAGAAACATGTAGTTTTCTTTTTAAATAGCTGTAAGTTAAATAAATTAAAAAGTTGCTCGCAAACTTTGACAGTTTTTATAACATATTATTCCTTTTCATTTCAATGATGATTTTGTTTTAATATTGAACGAACCGCGTACTAAGATTCATATCACTTCAGTTCTTTCAAAATATCGTTGAGTGGATGATCAGAGTACCGAGCTCTGTGGAGCTTTAACCTGTCATCATTAGGATTTTGAATGACTGTAATGTTATGACTTTTTCCCTTTGTTAAATAATAATACTTTGCATTAAGTGCTTGAGAAATAACTTCAAAATCAGAGCAAGCACCGAAAATGTGAGTAGATTTAGATCAGTGGGTGGGGCCTGACCAATGGGGATGCAGCTTAGAACTCTGTCGTCGAAAAATGAAAGAAATGACATTCAGTGATCGAAAATCAGAAAAACAGCTTCTTTTTTTTTAAAGCTACAAAGAATAAAATACACTTCGAAAAATTATGAAGGAGCATGGAAAATAAGTAAGATTAGAAAAAATATTTAGTTATTTCAAAATATATATTGTATTGAGCAGGAGCCCGTAAGGATCTGGATAAGCTGGACTTTCCTTGGATCAGTAGGATGCTTCGAAACGGGCACCTTCCGTTCTGAACGCCAGTACTTTATTGATCACGCCAAAAGGATGGTCTTCGCGTGATGTCTAAGTACTGGTTTTATTTAGATACCGCTACAGATCTGCCAGTGCATGGGGGCATGTAGATCTTCTGCTCCCGGGGCCCGAAATGAGCTTAAAACAGCAATGCAGAAACACATTAAAATTGCTACAGATACATCTATGAATAAACAGATTGCTTCAATGAAAGGAGCTTTACACAAAATGCATCCTTCGCCTTGGTTATGAATTCATAAATCTAATAACCTGTAATGTCACGAAGACCGATATAGTTTTGGTTCACGGAATTAGACAAAGGTAGAACTAATGAGCGAAATGACGAAAGAGCATTTTTGGAGGAATGTATTGGAACGCCCTCCTTACATTCCCGACCTCCCACTAAGTGATTTCCATCTCTTCAGAGAAACTCTTGGAAGGTTAGCATGAACAGGAGAGTGGTTGCACACAGGATCGGACCGTGACATTTGGGGGCCCTGGGCTAACAATATCTGGGGGACCCCCTAAATAATTAAACTTTTGCCATTTTCCTAAAAAAATTTTTTTTTGTGGGTACATTTAAAATATACGAAATTTAAGGGTTTTTTTTAAAATTTATTTCAAACAATTTAAATACATTATAAGCAATAACATAATTTACAAAAAAAACTTTTCTACATTTTTGTGCAGCAAATTCTTTTATTTGCTCATCACATTTTAAGTCTTTGATGAGATTAGTACAGTGCTTCTCAAACTTTCAATACTGGCGCCCCCCTTTTCAATCATAATTTTTATCGCCCCCCCCCTTATACATAATAATTTACTGAATGCAATAATAATGCACTTTTACGATAAAGCAACAATATTTATTATAAACCGTACAAAGTCATGACATAAGTATTAAATTTTGTATATGTTACTTTTAAGCAAAAAAAAGTTAAGTAATAGAATAATTACTAAGTTATTTTTCCTTTCTCTGATTTTTAAATCGGAACATATATTACAAAATGCGGTGGTTGCTTAGAAGACAAAATATAGATATCAGCTAAATATAGAAAATGAACTCAGAGGGTCAATTTCTTATCTTAAAACTCCTTTCAAAAACTTTTCTCTGTAAGACAAGCCCATGGAAGTAGCTAATAATTATTAAACTTGTTCTTAATTTAGTATTAATTAATTAGTCATAAAATACTCTGTGAACCACTCATACATTAACAGTAGTGTTTCTCAAACTTTCAGTACTGGCGACCCAATTTTCAATCATAATTTTCGTCGCCCCCTATACAACAATGTATTTACTGCAATAAAAATGCACTTTGAGAGAGAGACGCTAAAGTTACAATACGATCTTAATAAAAAAACGGTACAAATTAATACGATAAGTATATTAAATTTTGTGTATATGTAACTTTTAAGTAATATATATTTTAAGAAAATTACTTAAATTATATATCACTTACTTATTATTATGTTATTTTTCTTTCTCTAATTTTTATATTGGAACATATCACAAAATGATATATTTAATTAAAGATTTATTTCCTTCAGCATTCACTTCTCAAAGTACAAATGTCATTAGAAAAATAGTCTAGTCAATGTTGCTCTCTATCATATCCATCCCATCTGGCATTATAGGGTACGTTTGCGTGAGTCTGGGCAACCTATCGGACGTCTGCGCAAAACATGTAAAAATGCTTTTCCTCGTACAATTCCAGTTAGTTTTGGTCGACTCGATACTCCTATAGCTACCGAATCTAGCTCTTGAATGTACATTTTTTTAATTTCCACGTTAATTGTAATTCACGGTAATTAAGTATTTACGGCAGTAGATTAAAATAATATCATACATACATTTTTAAGTCGTAAGCAAACATTCGACCATAATAAAGAATCAACAAGTACACAGACGAACGAGCATGGTTCCGAAAATTAAATCAAGGCGATCTTCTCAAAAATACTTAAATTTTGGATTTACCACTACTGAAGTAAATGATGGGAAAAAAGCCCCAGCTCGATATGTGTTAAAACTTACAAATCTGCAGAACAACATGTGAAAGTTGTTTTTAAAACATGTAAAATCATTTAGATATGTTGGCAAAGAATTTTAAAAAAGTATTTTCTGGATGAGGACAGCTTGGTAGCAAGTTACGAGTGGATTAGGGATCTATTTCAAGATACTCCAGAAGGGCTCTCAACTTCCGAAGAAGAAATCTTCATAGATTTCAGATGCAGTGAAAAATTAAAAGGCAATTTTGTAGTAAATCGCTCTTTGAATTTTGGGTAGAGGTGGATGAGGAATTATCTGTACTGAAAACCAAAGCACTTCGTATACTATTACCATTTTCAACATCCTACCTTTTTCAAACCGGTTTTTCTGCAGTGGATGCCTTGAAGACAAAATATAGATCTCAGCTAAATATAGAAAAATAACTCTTTAAGTGTCAATTTCTGACATTAAACCTTCCTGTGCAAAACTTTCCTCTACAAGACAAGCCCGTGGAAGTCCCTAATAATTATTAAACTTGTTCTTAATTTAGTAATAAGATTGATTGATTGAATATTAACGTCGCACTGTTCAGCTGCACGAGAGCTTTTGACGACGGACCACGTATTTTAAACCATGGTCAAGTGACGTGGATGACACCTGAGCTGGCACCCCTCTCTCCTAACTACCACACCACACCAACGGGAAAACGTTTCAACTCTCAACAGATTTAACGTGCATCGCTGCCCTACACGGCGGGTCTTTAGTGGTACTGGGCTCGAACTCGTGACAAGGCAAGCCACGATCCGATACCTATACCAATCGGCTACCGCGGCCAAATTCAGTAATAAGAAATTATTTATAAAATACCTTCTTCAGTACTGATACATGAAACGTATACTGGCTGAAACACCGACTCTTCGCACGAGTTCATTTTTTAAAAAAATAAAACATTATTCTTGATATAATAGCTGAACTGTAAGGAGAGTAAAACTGTGTGCACGACATTGTATACAAAAATGTAAAATGATTTTTTTTTTAGATAAATGCTATAATTGTAAATAACTGTTTAAAAGAACTGTAATTTTAAACCTCACACAATTAGCATTTAGAATTAATGTTAAATTATGAAAAAGAATATAAAATTCCGATGAAGAATAATTGTGTTACTTTTTAACATTTAAAGCGAGAAGACTTCAAAATGTTTTAACCCGGGAGCAGGCGCGTACTCGATACTAACATTAATGGTAGTGCGGGGGGACTCAGTCACCCCAATCATTTGTATAGAATTATTTTTACTGTACACGATACAAATCGGAATTCTAGTGAATATTTTAATTTATAGAAAGTATACTTACCTTCTTTCAAGGACTATTCAATTCTTTGATAATTTGAGAAAAAATCCAATAAAACTGAACTAAAATGATTCAAAAGTACAAGACCATAATAAAGGACGCAAATCAGACACTTTTCACTAATATTACAGAAATGTTAAATCAATCAATTATTTTCCAAATATCGTAAAACTCTATTATTTACAATTTCCCCAAGCGAAAATCAAACACATAAAAGATGGGACGAAACTAATGTCGAATAACCATACCATAAGATTGAAGGTCAATCAAATGATTAGCAAACGTACTATGCAGCCTGGCTGAAAAGTGAATCATGACTTCCTTTTTTTTCTACAACTAATGTACATTATATCAATAATAATTGCAGTGGTGAATTGTTTATCTTCTTAGAATTTTTCTCAGGGTCTGGGTTTCGTTTTTTCTTTTAACGAGTAATATTTTATGTTAAATCTCTCATTGAGGAAATACAGCAAATAAAACAAAATGTTTTTTTTTCCTTTAATTTGGTTTTGGGATCAAAGATAGCTATTTGATGACGGAAAAAAGTCAGATAATAAACATAAATTATGTCAGTGTTGTTGTGTGTATTTTTTTTATTATGGAAGAAAGCATTTTGTTTTACTTCTCTTTCCGGTTATTTTTTTTAAAAAAAATCTTTAAATTTTCGATACGCTCGCGACCCCCTTGTAGGGTCATCGCGCCCCCCCCAGGGGGGCGCGCCCCACACTTTGAGAAACACTGGATTAGTATCAATAGAAAGAAATGATAAATGATTAAGCCTGGTATTTCTCATTGATGTCCTATATTTGTTTTCTATACAGAACATTTTAGAGAATGCACGCTCTGATTCGCAACGGCGCTTCTGCTTCAATAGGAAGCGTTTAAAAAATCTTTAAAATGGTATAAAAATTTGGAAAAACGCCAACAAGTTTCTTTTCAAAAATTAAATTGAATATATCTCTACAAGTATAGGACTCCAGCTCAGTTTCTTTTAAATAAGTTTTGCATCAAATACCTTCTTTTACTAAATGTTGGTCTACGTCATCTGAATAGTAATCAATAATAGCACGTACACTCTCCAGGTCAATGTTCTCTTTACTCTGATCTTGCAAATCCAAAAATTTAAATTTCTTACTATATATATTCTGCATATATTTGACTTCCTCTATTTAAATCAAGGATTAGCTTATCTAAAGCAACAATAAGCGTGCCTCTTTTAAAATTTTCTGTCCCATACGCAGCTTTTTCTGTGGATTTATCTGCAAATTTTGAAATAACCCGTCTCTTGTTCACATCGCTATATTCCGTTTCTAGACTAGGACTTAATTTTTGGCTGCGTCTTGATACTCCTTTAGTTTTTATCTGATTCATGTCGTACATTGCTTATAAACGTTTTTAATGACCTAATAAACTTATTCTCTTCACAGATGACCAAACCAGGAGTCTATAATTTTTTGTTAACTGAATTAAATCCTTCTAATATTTCTTCCCAAAAAATTAAAATGGCAGTTTCGAGTTTTGTTAAATTATTATACAAATTTACTGCCTCTTTTCGAAATTCAATTTTCATTGTCACTAAATGTCTTAAGAATATTCTTGATATTATCATAATTATCTTTTAAGTCTTCAACAGCATAGTAGTGGCAAGACCATCTGGTCTGACTTAAACTTTTTAAGTTAACTTTTAGTTTAGTTTCATGATTTAGAAGCTTCCACCTATGGGTCGAAGCAGAAAAGAAAACATATTTGTTGCACTAATCCAAAGAAGTTCACGATTTCAGTTGCAACCTTAACTAATTCTGCACGAACCAGATTAAAAGAATGTGCAGCACACGGCCCAAAATTAGCGAATTTATCTTTTTCTTTTACAAGAGCTTGCATGCCATTATATTGACCAGACATATTGGCAGCGTTGTCAAATGACTGCCCCCTACAATTATCCAACAACAGTCCATTTGTTTGTAAAAATTCGTGTAGAGAATTGAATAAGCATAAGCCAGTGTGACTACTAATCTTAATTAATGGGACACACCTTTCATACACTTTACCCCGAAAACAATATTCTAGTACAATAGCAAGTTGGGCAGTGTGGGACAAATCTGGGGCTGAATCCATCACAATTGAATAGTACTTTGTGTCATCGTTGTTTATCTGAGTTGTAATTGTTTCAATGATTTTCTTGCCCATGACGTCAATTATTTGCTCATATATTGTTTTTGAAAAGTACGGTATTAACGATTTTGGTCGTAATTCTCGCTGTTCAATAAGTCCACAAATGAATGGATCGAACTCATCTGGCAGTTCCAGGGCACCCATAAAATCACCATTATGAGGAGAACCAAAAACTTCCTCAGTACCTCTTAATGCTAAACCTATTATAGCCAAATACTTTACTACCGCAATAACACGTTTGAGTATATTGTGGTAGTATTTTGTATCTTTTTTTAGTTGCTCCTGTAACTGTTTACCTAGAACATACTTATTTTCATTTCGTATCAACCAAACTAATATTGAATTTTTATGTTCAATAGAATTTTCATGATTTTCTAAACAACTTGTAAACTGTTTCCAATTAGAAAAGCCGGTTGTGTATTCAGAATTTGTTTTAGAAAAACAGTTTGCAGGCCAAACAAAAAACACTACTAATAATGGTTGAATAACACAGCCAAGATCTTTCCAGCACTTGGTCATTTTTAAGGTTTTTAATGAAACGATTGTTCGATTGTTTTTTACTTTATCATATTTTTATTTCTGTAATGCACATTTTGCTTCCACTTTAATTAAATAGTTTTATACTAGGAACACGCACACAACAAAAAAATAGTACTTGTATATATATTCTTCCACATTAATTATTGTTCTGTAACAATAAAATTTTAATTAAATCCTCTTACTGTTGTTATTTATAAGAAACTTCTGTCATAATTTTGACATTCTTATTGTTGCCTTTTCTAAAGATTTTAAATATTGCTATAGATTGGAGCCTATTATTATTAGAATATTTTCTTAAATATACATACTAACGCTTTTAAACCTTTTCACAATCAGGAAAAATACATTTTAAAGGATTTTTGAGAAATATAATAGTAAAATGAAATAGTAAATAAAAACTTTTGCACACTGAAAACATCGATTTTTTAATTTTTAGTGCACCAGTGTTCTACGGGACACTGATTAAGAGCCTCTCGTTTATGTCTTGGATGAGTGGTTATGTTCTGAAGTATTTCCTATTTGTATTCATTGCAATCAAGCGATTGAGAATTAAAGCCTTTATGTATTAATCACAAATAAAACATAGTTTAATAAGATTGAAACTTAATTTTAAAAATGCTTTGGAAGTTATTCAGGATTCAAGTCATTGTTGTCTGCTTATTAGGGCTGCTAATTCTATATTATTTAGATTTCACTATGTATTCAAATTAATTATCTATTTAATAATCGTCCTTTGAAATTTAAAATTCACTCCAGAAATTTTGCAATTTATTTATCTAAAGGATGTTTTTGCATTGAATTTGTATTTTTTAAAAATATTTGTACTTTTTTGGTTTAAAATCTTATATTGTCTTTTAAATGTTTCGTTAAAATTCTTCCATATTAAACTGCAGATAATTTATGAACTCAATTTTAAAAATTTTCGAAATATGCATTTTGATGAACTTTATTCGTAGCATACAGAACTATTTCACAATAATATAAAGGTATTTTATACATTTTTTTATGTATTTTTATAATTAATTATACACATAATATATATAATTAAGTATACACATAACATATATAACTAAGCATGCACGTAATTAATTATACACATAATATATATAATTAATTATACACGTAATATATATAATTAATTATACACATAATTAACTATTAGACTGCATTAAATATTCTTTCAAATTGTCCGTGTAAAACAGAGGTTCCCAAACTTTTTTGTCTCATAGACCCCTTCCTATGTTTTGCCATGTTTAGGGGTAGACCCCTACTTAACTAATATTGAATTTTTGCAAATTTAGAAACTTAAATGTCTTTTTGACTGCTAGTACTACTACTACTTTAAAAGAATTAAATTTACAACTGATGAAGTATAGAGTTAAAAGTTTAAAAAGCATATGCTAATTAATTAAATTAAAAGTTAATTAATATATAAAATAACTGTTAAATAGAACAACCAAGCAACATACAATTGATTTTAATGAGAGGGTTGAATCTGGCGCTACAATAACAAATTTTCTACATTTAGTATCAATCTTGTCAGGTTTAACCTTATATATCCACTGTTAGAAGTGTCCAGTTTCTTTTTTTTTTTGTTTTTGTTTTGGAGATAGGTAACTGCCTGAAACTTCTTCTTACTAGGAAAAATAATTAAAAACTTCCGCACGATATTCCATAATTCTGGACAAATAACAGGTTTGCTTTCTTAAAGCCAAAATTTCAGGAATCTGTTTCTAAACTTTAAAATCTTCATTGGTGTATATCACGATCAGTTCCCGTTGTCATGTGACATTTTTTTCCCAATGTGACCATGTAAATTCATTGCCTATTGTGGTATTACCATAGTCAAAGTATTCTCAAAATTGGTTTCAAAATCTCAATAAAAGGCAGTTAAATGTTGAACGAAGGTTAAAACGTACTGACAGATTGTCTGTGTTAATTTGAGAAAATTCCGGACCTCCAGTAATATACTTCTTTAGTTTAACTCTGGAAAGAAACTCTGAGATGGTCCGTGTTTTTTAAAAATAAATATGCTGTCCCCTTGTACGGGCAAATTAACTTCATTAAATTAAAGTTAGTAAATACATCTGCTAAATAAGTAAAATTTGGTTTCCAATTGATTAAATTTTCTTTGAAAATTGAACTCACGATCTAGTTTAATGAGAGCCAATATCACTTAGACCCCACTTACACCTCATTGACCCCCAAATTATTTTTTTGCTGACGTGGACCCCCTTGCAGGTCGTCATAGACCACTTTGGGAATCACTGGTGTAAAAGATCTTAATTAAAAAGGTATCTTGTAAATTCCTCTTAAAATGACAATAGCATGCAATATATATATATATATATATATATATATATATATATATATATATATATATATATATATATATGTAAGGATAATTAAATTAGATTAAAAATTAAATTCCCTATCTAGCAATTGACTCATCTTTCTCAGTCCCCATCTTCAAGTATCAAACTAATCACCCATTTATTTCTTCCGAACATATGGCCTAGACAATAAACATGTCTAATTCCAGATCGTTAGATTTAATAGTCAACATATGTCAGCATTAACTTGCAAGCACCCTCTTCAAAGCAGCGATACTTACCATATGTTTTTCAAGTGTTATCCACTTGAAACCACCACCATGGCGTGATTTTTCCTCCCTGCTCTCGGTGTCAGAACAGATGTACAAATGAAAGAATAAAGGTCGTCTTTTCACTTTTCTAATTTTAATCAGATTCTGTCTTAAAATCATGACAGAATTAAAGCCGGCAGGATCTTTGTCTGCGATCTTAATGTAAAAAACTAATCTTTTTTATAAAATATTTTAATATAAAAACGAAAGCCAACTGCAGTAATAACTAATATGAAGAATTTTATGGAAGACTGACGGCACTCTACATTTGTTAGCAGAGGACGTTGGGTTACCAGAACTAATATATGGTACGGAAAAAGAAACGCGCTAGTAATCCCCGAAAGAACATCGCTCTTACCGCCAAAGAAATAGAATCATACTCTTCTCCTAACAAGATTTCAGAAAGTCATACTTCAAAAATAGAAACAATGAATGAAATTAAAATGAAGCAAGAAGAGAATTTAGATGCTGATGAAGAAAAATTACAACAACCGATAACCATTATTAAAAATGATATTCGATTTGAAGATCTACAGACTTTTTTCCAAAAATATAACCTGGAAATACCCATCCAAACATTCATTAGAAATTTTGAAAGTACGTGCAATTCCTTCAATATACCAGAGAAACAGAAAATCCTATTTATAATCAAGTTAGTAGATGGAACTGTGAAGACTTACATCCAATCACAATCTATCCCTAAAAGTTTTTACGAACTGAAAAATAACTTAATACGTGAATTCGGAACACAAGTCAATCCAGCGGCGATTCATCTTCAATTATCTAAAACAGAAAAAACCTCAAAAGAGACCCACTTAGAATATTTCTACAGAGTAAAAGAAATCGCATCCCGGATAAACATGGAAGAAGCTGAAAAATATTACATAATAAGAGGATTAAAAGAAAAAAGAGCCATAGAAATACAGTTACAAAGCTGCAGCAACATAGAGGAACTGAAGGAAAAAATGAAACTCTTAGATATCCAAGAAAAATCAAAATCAAGTAAGAATGAAGTTATATACCCAAAGTATTCAATGACAAGAATACCTTATCATACGAATCAATTTGCCCATAGACAACAATATGGAGGATGGAATTGGAGAAATGACCAATTTCAACATCCGGATACCATAACCAATACAAGATATAAGGTATACTCTCCTCAGTTTCCATCACCTTATCATCACCCTTCCTTTTCACTTCAGCGGCCGACCCTATATCCGAGAAACCAACGATTTCCGCAACGACCGACAGTTTTGCGACCCAATGCTCCAACTTTCTACCCCCGTCAAAGAACACAAAACAATAATACGGTATTCCAACCTCATCAAACATGAGAACTTATGATCATCCAGGGAAGAATCAACTTCAAACAAGTTGATGTCCTCTTGGATACAGGATCACAAGAGAGAGTGTCAATATTATTCCAAAAAATATAATATCACAAATCAAGGGATACCACAATGTAGAGTATATCAAAACAAAAATTGCCACCATCAATGGAGAAATTGAGGTGAGTGAGGCAATTACTTTACAATTGAAAATAGGAGAAATTATTGAAAATATTAAGTTCCTCATAGTAAATGTAGAACTGAAATATTTAATAATTTCTAATAAAACTATGAGTATTTTTGAATTAAATATTAATTTTAGTGATTATAAAATTTTTCAAAGAGGAAAACAAATTTTAAAAAAATTATGAATCTAAGAAAAATATTAAAGAAAATGAAACTCTTAAATTTAGTAATAATAAAATTATCACTAAGAAAACTGATAATGTGTTTAATATAGAAATAATTCCTAATAGTGATTATGATATTATTAATATGATTATTGATAAATATAAACATTGCCCATAGACAACAATATGGAGGATGGAATTGGAGAAATGACCAATTTCAACATCCGGATACCATAACCAATACAAGATATAAGGTATACTCTCCTCAGTTTCCATCACCTTATCATCACCCTTCCTTTTCACTTCAGCGGCCGACCCTATATCAAGAAACCAACGATTTCCGCAACGACCGACAGTTTTGCGACCCAATGCTCAACTTTCTACCCCGTCAAAGAACACAAAACAATAATACGGTATTCCAACCTCATCAAACATGAGAACTTATGATCATCCAGGGAAGAATCAACTTCAAACAAGTTGATGTCCTCTTGGATACAGGATCACAAGAGAGAGTGTCAATATTATTCCAAAAAATATAATATCACAAATCAAGGGATACCACAATGTAGAGTATATCAAAACAAAAATTGCCACCATCAATGGAGAAATTGAGGTGAGTGAGGCAATTACTTTACAATTGAAAATAGGAGAAATTATTGAAAATATTAAGTTCCTCATAGTAAATGTAGAACTGAAATATTTAATAATTTCTAATAAAACTATGAGTATTTTTGAATTAAATATTAATTTTAGTGATTATAAAATTTTTCAAAGAGGAAAACAAATTTTAAAAAAATTATGAATCTAAGAAAATATTAAAGAAAAATGAAACTCTTAAATTTAGTAATAATAAAATTATCACTAAGAAAACTGATAATGTGTTTAATATAGAAATAATTCCCTAATAGTGATTATGATATTATTAATATGATTATTGATAAATATAAACATGTCTTTGCTAAAAATAAGTTTGATGTGGGCGAGTTAAAATGTAATTCTCCTAAAATAATACTTACCTCAGAATTACCCATTGCAAATCGACCATATAGGACATCTTTTAAAGATGATACGGAAATAAAAAGCAATTAGATGCATTATTGAAAGCAGGAATTATAAAACCATCTTATAGTTCTTACGCTGCCCCTATAACATTGGATTTTAAAAAAGAGAATAATGCTCGTACACGATTATGTATCGATTACAGAAAGCTAAATACTATCACAAAATTAGATGCAGAGCCAATTCCCCGAATAGATGCAGTTTTAGACAAATTAACACATGCAAAATTTTTCTCAACCATAGACCTATGTAGTGGTTATTGGCACATTAAATTAGATGATAATGAATATGAAAAACTTGCATTTACATCAAATTACGGTCTTTTTCAATTTAATCGTTTGCCTTTTGGATATAAAAATTCTCCAGCTATATTTCAAAGAGCTATTAGGCAGATTTTAAATAAATACCAAATAAAATTTGCATTAAATTATTTTGACGATATAACAGTATTTTCGGAATCAATTGAAGAACATGCAACACATTTAGAGGAAATTTTTAAAATTTGTGGAATAGAAAATATTAAATTAAAATTATCAAAGTGTAAATTTGGCAAAGATACAGTTGATTTCTTAGGATATGAAATAAAACAAGGGTCATACACTCCAAATAATACAAATGTCGAAATAATTAAAAAACTTTTACCCCCTAGAAATGTAAAGGATTTACAAATATTTCTTGGTAGTATTAATGTCTATTATAAATTCATTCCTCAATATGCAAAATTAAGAATGTCCTTAAATAATCTTCTTAAAAAGAATCAAAATTGGAATTGGACCCCAGAATGTCAACAATCTTTTCAAAAACTTAAATACAGCTTAATTTCAAAGCCCATTTTAGCTATATTCAATCCAAATTATCCCTGTCATCTTTATGTAGATGCATCGAAAACTACAATCTCATGTATCCTCAAACAACAAAAACCCAATGGAAATCAACATCCGATTGCATTCCACTCGAGACGACTGAGAAATTATGAAATTAATTATACAATAACTGAATTAGAATGCTTAGCTATAATTGATAATTTAGATACATTCCATTGCTATCTTCATGGATCTCATTTCACAGTTCATACCGATCATAATGCATTAGTTTGGCTTAAAAATTTCAAAAATCCCACGGGTAGACTTTTTAGATGGTCTTTAAAAGTTTCTATGTATGATTTTGATATAGAATATAAGAAAGGTAGCACTAATGTTGAAGCTGATATGTTAACAAGAAATCCTATTGCTTATCATATAATTAATACACCCCCAGAACCTTTATTAGAATATCAATGAAATAAGTCATTTTCAAAATATAGAAAATACATCAGCTCCAAAATGTTTTAAGAGAGATGGTGTTTTTGTAGTTAAAAGACAAGGTTTAAATAAAATAATTGTACCCAAAGCTCTAAGAGTGAAATTAATGGAAACAACTGATAAAAAATTTGGCCACCCTGGTGTAGCTACCATGTAAAAATTAATATCACCACAATATTATTGGATAAACATTATTACTGATATACGAAATTATGTGAAACACTGTGAAACTTGTCAAATAAATAAGAAGTCACATCAGAGAAAATACGGACTGATGCAATCACTTCCCCTTTGTGAAAAACCCTTTGAACTTTTATCGATAGATAGTGTAGGTGGTTTAAATTATTACAACTCTGTTAAAAAATATTTACACATTATTATTGATCATGCAACTAGGTACATTTGGACTTTCCCATCAAAAAATGCAACAACAGATACTTATATAAATTGTTTAAGACAAATCTTTCAGAATCACATACCGGAAAAAATTTTAAGTGATAGAAATACTGCGTTCACCTCTTCAAAATTTAACATTTTTTAAAACATAATAATGTCACTCAATTATTAACTACTTCTCACAGACCACAAACCAATGGAAAGGTTGAACGTGTAAATCAAACCATCATTACCCGCTTAAAATGTGAAATTAGTAATAGTTCAAATAAAGTCCCATGGACAAAAATTCTAGAAAAAGTAACCCATCAGTATAATCAAACTCCACATACAATAACAGGTTTCCCTCCAACCTACTTAATGTACCTTTCGAAATTTCGCTAAAAGATAATGAGATATATCCTCCCTTAGAAGAAGCAAGAAAATTAGCCAAAGAAAGAACAGAACAATATTATAAAATAAATAAGATTAGATATGATAAAAAACTTTCAGGAAGCTGATTTCAAGGTTGGTGACTTAGTAATGTATGAGGAATTTCAATACCCCAATACAAGGAAATTAAGTCCCCCTTATTCAGGCCCTTATACCGTTTTAAGAAAATGTTCTGATGTATTATTTGAAATTGATAGACCCAATGCCCTTAATAAAACTGACACTGAATTGGTTCATTCAGTTCGTTTAAGACATTTTCATCCATCTGAAAATTTTCAGTTAAATTACATTCAACAAAATACCCATAATAATGAGAGAAGAAGATAATAACTAAAAGAAACATCATACGTAATACAGAAATAACTGACTTTACAGAAATAACAAGACTTTTCGGTGAAAAAGAATAATATATGATGTGATATGGTATTTAATTTTTATAATATAGTTGTGTTATAAATGAGATATTTTCTTTATATTTTAATTGAGAAAACAAAGTATATAGGTTTCGTCATACAAAATTTTGAGAAATTTTAATATATTTCTCATAATTTTATCTTAAGATGTCGAATGAGTTAAGAGTTATGAAAGAAATTGGTGTTTTAAAGTTGAAAAATATAAATTAAGTTTTTAGAAAAAAATGATTAATGTACTAATATAATGATATTTTGATAAGAAGCAAAAGTAAAGTCACGTTGCATTCTCTTTTCTCCACTGAATTTAATTGTTTTGTTAATTATTTTATTCAGCAGTAATCTTATTGCATGTCATTTAATTTTTTTTAATTTTGAAATTGTGTGTTTTGATATACCGGCCATATATCAGGATTCACTATTTCTCGAAATTTTCCTTATCTAAAATTAAAATTAAATTAATAACTTGAAGCTTATTTTTGGATATTACACAATGGATAAACGAGAATACAATCATTATAATTTTGTATATGTCTCGAAACATTAAGAGGACAAACTTGTTTAGTTTGATATGTACACCTCTCATTGTTTCTTATCAGCATCCCTGAACATCTGTGTGTTGATGACGCAGATTTCTCAGAGAGATGTGTTCAAAATTAAGTAAGGGGATACAGTTTTATTAGTGAATGTGTGATGCAAGAGAAACTCAAGAATTTTTGTCTATGAAACGTATTTTTAGAAGGTTACGGAAAGATTCAGAATATTGCATGCGATATTAAGTTACAATGAATATTGTGAAAAATTTTCAGAAATACTAAAAGTTATTATTGAAGTGAGTCCACTTTTCTGACTCAAAATAATAAAAAAGAGCTCTTATATTCTTATAATTTTTATATTTTATAACGCACATGAAATAAAACATTGTTTATTGTGTTGGATAGTGCATAGAAGTTGTGTGTTATACACCGTTTTCATATTATTAATAATTTCATTTTATTAGTGTCTATATTTTTTTTATCTTTTTAAAAAATGTATTTCATGTATGCAAAATGTGTGTAACAATATAATGTATTACTACGATGGCGCCAGAGTAGATTTTTATACAAAATTATTATTTTAACATTTGTATGATTTCATGTATTTTTATATTTACTATCTTATTGTTTGATATATTATTTTCCAACATAATTTTTTTGAAAATATCTACCAGCTATAATACGAATCTATTATTATGAAGGAATAGGAGGAAACGCGAGCTCTTATTCTAAATGTCGAATATATTTGAAAAAGCTAATCTTCATTTATATGTATGGAAATTCATTTTTATCAATTAATATGTTGGAAGTGTCCTTACTGTGTTTGTTGTTATAGTTTCGTTTATTGTATTGCTTTTTGATTTTAGTATTACTATTGCTTAAATATTTCTACTGTGTTTAATATGTCTTTCTAAATAATGTTATGTATTGTCTTGTGTTTATTGAAAATTGATTAAATTTGTAAAGAGAGAAAAAAAACCACGTCATGACTCCCTTTTAAAATTGGGGGGCAAATGTAAGGATAATTAAATTAGATTAAAAATTAAATTCCCTATCTAGCACTTGACTCATCTTTCTCAGTTCCCATCTTCAAGTATCAAACTAATCACCCATTTATTTCTTCCGAACATATGGCCTAGCCAATAAACATGTCTAATTCCAGATCGTTAGATTTAATAGTCAACATATGTCAGCATTAACTTGCAAGCACCCTCTTCAAAGCAGCGATACTTACCATATGTTTTTCAAGTGTTATCCGCTTGAAACCTCCACCATGGCGTGCTTTTTTCTTCCTGCTCTCGGTGTCAGAACAAATGTACAAATGAAAGACAAAAAGGTCGTCTTTTCACTTTTCTAATTTTAATCTGATTCTGTCTTAAAAATCATGACGTATATATATATTGTTCAAATTTTAATAATTTAATCTTACAAAAGAATAGCTAACTTAATAGTCTTAGAATATATTAGAAAAATTTTGTATTTATTTCGCATGTTACATACAATAAAAAGAAAAAAAAAGTGACTATATAAGTAAAATTAATTTATTTTTTTCTTTGAAAATTCTTTTAACAGTTTGAAGCAATATAAATTAAATATTAAGCAATTACAGACTAGTTCATTTATTATTAAACAAAATTATCACAATATATTACGATTACAAAACAAAATCATCATAATAAATATAACTATGTTGTAAAGGTTTTTTTTAGAGGTATAGAACTTTAAATTGCAATAAAACAACGATGTATCATTCGATTGACATGAATTTTTTTTATTCGAAAGATAATCTTGTGGCATTACATTTTAAATATGATTTCTGGCATAGGACTGCCACGGCTGGCTCGGATGTAGTCCAATCTGGACGTCTAATTTTCGATGAATTTTTCCAACATTTGTGGCCGTATATCGGCAATAACACGGCGAATGTTGTCTTCCAAATGGTCATGCGTTTGTGGCGTATCCGCATAGACCAATGACTTTACATAGCCCCATAAAAAATAGTCTAGCGGTGTTAAATCACAAGATTTTGGAGGCCAATTCACAGGTCCAAAACGTGAAATTAGGCGGTCATCAAACGTGTCTGTCAATAAATCGATTGTGGAACGAGCTGTGTGACATGTTGCGCCATCTTGTAGCAACCACAGCTCCTGGACATCATGATTGTTCAATTCAGGAATGAAAAAGTTAGTGATCATGGCTCTATACCGATCACCATTGACTGTAACGTTGTGGCCTTCATCGTTTTTGAAGAAGGATTCCACCAGCCCATAAAGCGCACCAAACAGTCAGTTTTTCTGGATATAACGTTGTTTTGACATACACTTGTGGATTAGCTTCACTCCAAATGCGGCAGTTTTGTTTGTTGACACAGCCATTCAACCAGAAGTGCGCTTCATCGCTAAACAAAATTCGCTTATGAAAATCGGGAACAACGGCAATCTCGTTTTGGGCCCATTCGACGAATCTACGCCTTGCTTGATGATCGTTTTGATGAATTGCCAAACCAAACTGAGAATAAATCACTTGACAGCTGTTAAATCGGTCGCCATCTTGTTAAATCTCGCCATCGGTCATCAAAGTAATGCCAACTTAAACTTCTATACCTGGAAAAAAAACATTTATTTCAATTTCGAGCTATTGCTGTTAGGATCCTTTATGTACGGTAAATAATTAATGAAGTACTCAGAAGCTCATTAATGTTTTGCATTTTAAATGACTTACTATCGTCCTTTATAAGCGATCAAGGAAGTTATTTTTATACAAGAGGCAAATAATATTTTTTTTCATTTGAATTACAATGTGAATCGAAAATGTTTTAAGAAGATTACGGTACATTTAAGCTACGAAAACACACATACTTAAAAATGTTAATCAACATGGAAATATTCTACGAAACTGATGACATTAATATTTATGTATAAATAAATAAATAAAATAGAAAAAACGCGTATGTAGCAAAATAATTTTTTTATTTCACTTTATCTTACGCGATGATCAAAATTCCTCGGCATTAAAAATCTAAAAAAGAATTTGAAAATGAAAATATTGTTACCTTTTGTGTTGTCCTACTTTGTCTTGTCTGTTTAAGCACATGAAACTAAAAGAATTAGTTCGGAAGTCAAATTGACACAAGATTCCCTCAGTTTTCTTCAAAAAAGGGTCTTTTTCTCAGGGTCATCCTTCCTCTTTCTTTTCATTAATAAAACTTGACCGTGCTTTTCATCGCTTTTGTTGAGACTACTCTCTGCCGAAATATATCTCTTTCAATAGTGCCCGAATTCACGCATATAAAACAGTAACAGTTATAGGAAATTAGTTGAAAGAGAAGGAACCGGATGCCGAAATTCTTCTTTATCACCCCCTGTCCCTTCCTCCATGGGACCAGCGTTGGGAAACACGGCTTTAAATACTAATGGATACTCGTTTAAATAAAAACAACTTTAGAACTCCACAGAAAACGTGAATATTTTGCATATACATTTTAAGTTTTTTTTCCTTCGAATTTTTATTCTGACTCGTTTATTTTCTTCATAAACTAGTTAATTTTACAGCCAGTTTGCCGCCTCCTAAGGTTGCCGCCCCGGGCAGGGGCCCGGCTTGTCCCCCCCCTAGCGCCGGCCCTATTAGAAGGGATCCCTCGAAGTCAAAGTTAGTCCCGTCGGACAGTTCTTTTGCATATCAGAGCATTTCGTCGAAATCCACATCCGTTATCGTTACGACTTCTTAAGAATTTGATGACACTTTTCAAAATCCTATCGTAAATTGGAAACAAAGAATAAGAAGCCCATATTTTAAACTTTCATTGAAATATTGTACTTACTGATGGGGGGGCCGCCGGTCCCTAAGGATTGCAACTGTAATTTTTATATCTGCCCTGTTGTTGTTTACGACGAAAGGAATTCGTTGGGTGCGTCTCTTACCCCACCGAAAAGGGTGACGCGTTTCCCACGCCTGGAAGAAGGCAATGTACCCATAAATACATCATGGTTTGGGATGTTTTTTGGGAATTTCCCGCGTTTGGGGGAAGTCATTGACCGCGAGAGGATATCCCTCCGCTGACTCCAGACCAATCAGAAAAGCTGATTGAGTTTCGGGAAAGAATCCGCTCCAGAATACACAAGAAAACCGCCGCGAAATATAAGCGCATGCACGACGAATTGAGAGACTCTCTGACACAATTTTTATCACCGATTTTGGTCTGACACGACCCTATTTGACGGTGATCGCGGTTGGAGACTCTCCGGACGCCAACATCATGATTCCTCTCTCTCCGAAACTATTCAGTTAAGTAATGAAGAAAAAGTTTAATTATCGTATGTTTGAAATAATCAATTGAATTTTGAACTTAGAGAAATTTATTGAAAATAATCATTTGCACAGATTTTTTTTGAAAGCCTATGTATTGCGTCAGCTTTAGACCACATTTTTATTTCTAATGTAAATTCAAAGAAAAAGCGCATCACCATAAGGTGCAATCACTTTATTATCTGATTTGTCTTTTAAATTGAAGAGTCTAACCGATTGCATCGCACTTATTTGTTTCTATTTTTTTTCTCTTTCGAAGTTACTTTGATTTATCAGGTCGTCAATGTATTTGATTTATTTAAAGAAAAACACAAACTTGTCTTTAAACTCTTTAACATATTACTATTAAAAAAATTCAAAATAGTTAAATTAAAGACATAAGTACCTGCGCGGTTATTTCAAGTGATTAAATTGTAAAAGATGGAACTATGTGCTTTTTTTATTTCAGCTGGCCAATTTGAAAATGAGTCTTTTGATGATATAAATCATAACCGCTTATTTTAAAGTAACCCTCAGGAGTAAAATGAAATATCTACTGTGTAGGTCTCTATCTTCCAAAAAAGCTCCCCCGTCCCTTTTTAGTTATATGACACCGACATCCTGTGGGCGTTAGAAATGTCCGTTTTGACCCCATTATAGGAATGGGAGAAAGTTGCAAAAAAAAAAAGTGTAAACACATAAACCAGAAACATTTCAATGTCCATGTAAACACCAGGAAAAAAGAATCCAGAAGATGCTGTCGAAGACCCATATTTAGGCTTCATGACCCCCCCCACCAATTTTTTGTCACTGTTTTTTTCACCTTGTAATTCGTCGTCGACCCCTAGGGGTCCATATAGACCACATAGGGAATCACTGGTATAAATGCTCGATGCTCGTCGGTGCCGCTTTATGATAGAGCCTCTGTCTAGAAATTATTAATTTCCGCGTATTTGGTGGTAGGGAGGAAGAACAAAAGTAAATTGCTCTTGCTCTCGAAAATAAAAATAAATTTGATACGGCATTTCGGGTATTTTATTTCTGATTAGCACTTTTTTATTGGTTTATTATTTCATTACTATTTTGAGTGTAAGCATCTTTTTCTGTTTGTTATCTTCAACGAGGGGCGGGCCCCCAGAACCCCGGGTTCCTTGGGCTGCAGCCCATTTAGCCCATACGTAGATCCGGCCTTGGCTGCACAACCTTGACACTGGTTTTTATGGTGCTAGTTTCGATGATTTGGTACACTGTTGTGACAAGTGCCTCGAAAAGTATGGTGACTATGTAGAAAAGTAATATGTACTTAGGCCTTCTTACACTGCATATACTTTTTTATTTCTTGAATAAAAGTTTACTCTGAATGGGCGTATTACCTTATTTTTGAAACCTCTAAGTATGAAGGAGAAAAGAAACACACTCATCACACTATCCTAGGAACAATTATACCCTCAGACTTGAGATTTAGTAGGCATATGCCTTTCATGAAGTAAAGATCTGCTAGGAATGGATTTTGTGAAAATGGACTCTTAAGGAGTTTTGTGAGGAGTTAAGAGTTCAAGCCTAGTTGACCCGCCGTGTTGGGGCACGATGCACGTTAAATCTGTCGAGAGCTCAAACGATCCCTCTTGCTGTGGTAGCTATGAGAGGGAGGTACTAGCTCAGGTGTCGTCCTCGTCACATGATCATGGTTCAAAATAACGAGGTCTGCCACCAAAAGCCTTCATGTAGCTGAATAGAGTGACGTTAATATTCACTCACTCACGCGAGGACCTAAGGAGTGTTATATATAATTATATTACCGTTTTGAAACTATTAGACTTACAGGCATGTTAATTTCATGGAGTAGAGACCCACGACAAAGGTGTTGTGAAAATAGACCCCTAAGGAGGTTACGAGGGCTAAGAGACGCTATATATAAAAATTCCTACTGTTGAGCTGTTAGATTCACATGCTTGAAATTTGGTAAGCATGTTTCTTTTGTTAAACAGAGATCCACTAAGAACGGATTTTACGGAAATCAACTCTTATACTGGAGTATATTGATAAAAAATCGCGTTTTCGAACCACTACACGTCCAGTAATGAAATTTGTTATGTGTGTTTCTTTTGATGAATTGAAATCTGCGAACAATGGGTCTTACAGAAATTGACTCTCAAAGAGGATTACGGGGCTTATTGACAAAGAAATTTTTTTCTTAACTATTAGATTTAGATTTGAAAGTTAGCAAGCATGTTTATTTTGTTTAGTAGAGATCCATTAAAAAATGGGTTTTGCGGAAATTCACTTTGAAGGAGGAAGTTACGGAAGCGTAAGAGATAATGTTTCTTCAATTTTAGAAATTATTATATAGAAATGCTACCCACACACACACACACACACACACACACAAACATTTTAAATAAAGAGGGAGAGTAAGAATGTTTTCCCAATGCTATATATATTTTTCCTATATATTCATACATCATGAAAAACCTATCGAAATGTGTGGGGGTGGGGGTGGGGATGGTTGGTATAATATATAGAAACAGGAGAGAGGAGAGAATTCAAAATTTGTTTGCAGATTATAAAATGCTTTAATATTTATTGATTTGAAGTAAATTACATTTAAAAAAAGGGATAATAGCTTCTCTGTGTGGGTGTGTCGCTCCACACACTCCATTATTATTTTTAAAAATCCCATTTAGTTCGTTCCATGCTTATCACAACAGCATTTGAGTGGTCAAGATAGCGAACATAGCCGACTTTTCTTCAGTCGAGTCGCAAATTCGAATCCTTGTTCCTGTGAAGAAGAGCATGCATGTAAAATAAAAACTCTTTCTTAGGTGTCGGTTTCCTCATTTGAATATTACTCGGAATGCTAAAGTTTGCCTTCAACAGGCGTGCGGCTACTAATATGATATTAATTCAAACCAGTCTCAAAATTTAATAATCAAGAGAAAGAATGATAAAATGAAGCTTTATAATCAAGATCAGACAAAGTTTTGAAAAATATCATTTAAGCATACTTAAAATAACCATCGTTTGATTAAAAAAATGATATCAAAAATGCTACTTTCTCTATGCTATCTAAAAAAACAAAGTTGCGTATGACTTCAAATTAAAATAATTATTCACGAAAAACACATGTAAAACGTTTTCCTTTCTGTTCAGAGAGAGCTTTTAGCATTAATAATGGTTAACGTTAATATTGTTCGGAATATTAAGTAAATGCTTTTGTGTAATTTTGTACATTAGAGAAATCTTTTGGCTCTGTAGCAGAATTGAATGATATTTTATATGGTATTCTATCTATTGTGTGTGTGTGAGATATTATCAAATAGGCTAGATATCTCTAAATTAACAATACTTACTTAACTTTTATTGAAAATTTAAGTGGTACTTTTTAAATTAGCAATTATTTGAAGACCACTTAACGATATTTAACTTCCACGTAGTTCCCGCCATTTTTCTACTCCCTTATATAGATGATGAAGTTTCTAGAACTATGTTTTTACTTTTAATCTTGACGTAACACATTCCCCCCTTTGAGTCAGTTATGACTCAAAGAAGACCATCCAGTTCAATAAGTCCAGTTTTTGAGGCGGTTTAATCTTACGTGTCCTCACTTTATCACCATTTAAGATGAAGATGGGTCAGCTAGATCAATACCTATTACCTCAAATACCTTTATATCCTTAACTCTCGGTCTTCAAGCAAAGCCACGGGAGTACTGTCAGCTGGTTCTGTACTTTCTCGTCTGCACACACTATCTAATAATCTGTCTGATAGTTTTTCTTGCTTTCAAAATACAATATTTTCCCCCGATTATTGAAAGCAGAACTTGAGTACCCGCATGCAATTGGATTTGTACAAGTTGTGACACCCCCGGGCTGGGGGTATTATCTCTTCATCCACGCGACTTAAGTTTGTAGGAATAAAAGATTGACCACTCAAACCTTCCATAATAAAACTAGTTTATTATTATTTCAATTTATATTAAGCGATGCAACACAAATCTTAGAGGTAAATTATCAGGAGCGATACGACATAAATAACAATTCTTAGAAAATAGAGCATTAAATCCTACTCACAATCTTTATGATAAATTAACCACCGAATCTATATCTATAGCCCATTCCTTAACTAACTAGTCCTCTCTATCATTAAAGTTTAATATTATATCGCTTACCGATATTCCACGCCGAACAGCTACCCATCTTTATATCTTCTCTATATTACTGTAATCCAACTAGATCCGGCAACTAGGCAATCTCACTTCGAACCTATGTATTGCTTCTGTATGACTCTTGTAATACTTTCTCAGACTTTTAAGACTCCCCTTAGCCTTTTTCACGAATGCTAAAGCCCCAATATGTATAATCATTCCTAATCTGCATATCGCGTTTTCTTTTTGAGTTGGTTGGAATGAAATGCCATTCTGGCCCCAAAGATCCCATAAGAGGATTTTAGTGAAAGGCGTGATAAAGCCTCGTCACCAACCCCTCAAAGAAGAAAACGTGATTTATTCGAGGGTCTCAATGGCTCGATAGAAATTACGTTAAAAATTTGCACTTAAACTTTCACCAAAATCTATAACTCTAAATTAGCAACAATGACTATACTGAAATAATTACACTGAAACTAACATTATCTAACTTTAATCACTCATTCCTGATCATCTGCCTTAACATAATTTATAAAGGTTAACCCTATTTAGGCAATACACCTAAGGGAAAAACCCTTACTGGAAGGGTAAAAAACCTGGCTGTACACAACCCGAAACTTAGATTTTTTAACAATCATGTCTTCAATTGTTACAAATGTGGCTCTTTACAACATTTTAAACGGCCTTAATACAAAACTGATCTGCAAAAAAAATCTGTACTTCTATACTTCTTTAAAACATCAAGGCCAGCCACCCTGAAACAAAACTCAATCAATGAAGGCTTAACAACATTTTCAACGCATTATCATTACATATATATTGTTACGAATTTAGTCTTATTCTAATTGTTTCTACTCATTTGTGTTCATTTTTACAGTTTAATTTGTCGTATCTAATGTGATTTCAACCCTGTTTACCTGTAATATCATTTCCACTGCATTGCACGGCCCCCATGCTTTAACATTGGTTTAAATGGTAAACTCGCCAAATATTGCAGCTAGCGCCAAGTTGGCGACGGATTTGGCGACTTAATTTTTGGCGCCAATTTGGCGATATATCGCCAAATGTGGGCGATAAGCTTGGCGACCATGGCAACCCTGCTCCTAATAACCCTGTCTGGCAACCCTATCGCGGTATTGTAACACTATTGTATTGAATGTATTACTGTATTGAGCTTTTCTCGTACGCTCCGGATTTTGCTAGATCTTTCTATTTCTCGATTATTCTGGCAAGTGCAAGAGGTTTCTGACCGAAAGGTATAAAAGGGCCCGAGCCGGCTAGTCAGTTAGTCAGATCTCAGCTTTCAAGCAAGTGATACCTCTCTGTGTTTTAAAAGAGAGAGACGATTGCATAGTGAGTGTGTTATTGCTTTTATTGAGTTATTATTTTTGTGCTGAGTGTTTACTATTGCTTTTGTTAGTGTATTACATCTGTGTTATCAGTATTTTCATCGATTGACTTTCTCGAACTGTTCTACAATTTGTGGAGGACTGTTTTGGCAAAGAATAAAATTGTTTTGGATCCCGCTCTTCGGCTTCAATCATTTCGAACCCCCGAAAACGCAACAATTGGTGTCAGAAGTGGGATTGAATGCCAACAACAAGAGCGATGGAGGCCCAGTTCCAGACTCTTCTAGAAAAATTGACCGCCAGCATGAATGCCAATATGGGCGAAATGAAATCGGACTTGACCGCCAGCATGAATGCCAACATGGGCGAAATGAAATCGGAGTTGACCGCCAGCATGAATGCCAATATGGGCGAAATGAAATCGGAGTTGACCGCCAGCATGAATGCCAATATGACTGAAATGAAATCGGAGTTGACCACCAATATCGCAGAAGTGAATACCAAGCTTACTAACGTAAACGAGCAGATCAGCGCCAACAAGGAAGAGTTGAAAAGTGATCTGAAGGGCATTGGCGACAAATTGACGACTATGGACAAGAAATTTGAAGAAATGGAAGGAAGAATCGAGTCGGTGGAAAATAAATTCGAAAACAAATTTGTGGATATAGAGAACAAATTTGAAAATAAATTCGAAGATATGGAGAGCAAACTAGAGGCGAAAATTTTCGAAAAGGTAGAAGATGTTTCCATCTCGTTCAGGAGTGACCTAGAGAAATTGAAGCAGAAAGTCATGACTGGTCAAGGGGATGAATTTAAGTTTCAAGCTCCTTATTCCAAGCCTTCCATCAAGCTTTCTACATATGACGGAAAGTTCTCTTGGCAGGTGTATAAGACCCAATTCTCCATAGTGGCGGGTGCAAACCAGTGGGACTCCCAGACCAAGGCCTGCCAGTTAGCTGCTTCTCTTCGAGCCGACGCTGCTGACATTTTGCAAACTTTGCCGGAAACACAGCGGCTGGATTTCGACGCTCTCGTTAATGCTCTGGAGTTACGCTTCGGAGAGAAATGTGTGAAGGATTACAGCAGACTCCAGCTGAAGTCACGGCAGCAGAAAGTGTCCGAAACGCTCCAAGAACTGGCGACGGACGTCGAGAGGCTTTCTCACTTGGCGTTTTCTGACTGTCCGACTGAAGTAAGAGAAGTCCTGGCGCTGCAACACTTCATCGACGGGGTGCGTGATCCGGAAATCCAGAAAGCTCTCCGAATGGCGGATCTCAAGGACTTAAAGGGGGCCCTAGTGTTTGCTATGAAATTCGAGGCAGCCCAGCAAGCAACACGAAAGGACAGACACCCCATACGAGCCGTCAACGAATCGGACACGTCGAACTCAGGTGTGGAGCGGTTAGAGCGACAGATGAGAAGCTTCTTGAATAGAGTTGAGTCTTTGATGTCCCAGAAAGCAGACGGGAAGAAGACCCTTAAATGCTGGACCTGCGGTCGAGAAGGGCATCTGCAGAGAAGCTGCCGGGCACGCCAAGGCGCTGAAACTAATAGCGCCTCCCAGAAGGAGGTGTCGGAAAACTAATTAATGGCCATCTCGTGGGGCGGAGGTTGCCAGATTTTGGAAAGCCCCACTTTCAAGTGTGTCAAATTTCGACAAAGAGTACCGGTGAGAATGGAATTTTTATAATGGGACATGTTAACGAGCTTCCCTGCAACATGATCATCGATACAGGAGCCAATGTGTCTATCATTCGGAACGATCTGGCTCAAAAATTAAAAGAGAAACTCCTCTGGACCCCGCCCCGCGTGGTGCTACAGACCGTGACGGGGAAAAGATTGATATTCACGGAAAATTAAAAGTCAAGATCAGGTTTGGAGACACTACCTACCAACATGCTGTGTATGTCGCAGATATTGCAGACCCTTTCATTCTTGGACTGGACTTTCTAAAGGAGCATGGTTTCACTCTAGACTTCAACAAGAACGAATTACGTTCCATACACGAAGAAGTCACTATATTCAAAATTGAACACAGGACAGAATCTATTCGACAGGTAACCGCTAACGAGAATATTACCATTCCCCAAGGACTGAAATCATAGTACCTGGATACATCGGTAACGATGTGAGTTTCAACTCTGGCCTAATTGGAACTGCGGAAAATAAAGCGAATGGATTGCTAATAGCTTCGACGCTAGTGGACCTTTCCAGAAAAACTATCCCGGTAAGAATTTGCAACGTAACTGAAAAACCTAGAGTGTTCCAGAAAGGTGAAGTGTTGGCAACCTGCAGTCCAGTAACGTGTGTCTGCAAAAGTTCGAGCTTGCTCCTATCCAACTCGCCTCAACAGTTGACTCCCGACCTTCTAGAAAATGCTGAATTGTCCCCCGAACAGAAAAGCTCCGCAGAAAGACTGTTCCAAGAATTTGAAGACGTGTTTTCTAGAAACAGTAGCGATATTGGCCATACGACAGTGACACAACACAGAATTGATACAGCAGACCATCCGCCGATTAAACAGCACCCAAGACGCTTGCCGTTTGCTAAACAGGAAGAGGTCGGAACACTACTACGAGAGATGCAGGAAAATGACATCATAGAACCGTCTTCGAGTCCGTGGGCATCTCCAATCGTCTTGGTTCGTAAGAAAGATGGCTCCACAAGATTTTGCGTGGACTATCGAAAACTTAACGACGTCACCAAGAAGGACAGCTACCCTCTTCCAAGGATAGATGACACCCTGGATACCCTTTCCGGTCATAAATGGTTCTCGACTTTAGATTTAAAGAGCGGATACTGGCAAGTGGAGATCCATCCCGAAGATAGAGAAAAACAGCATTCACTTCCGGCCAAGGACTATGGCAGTTCAAAGTCATGCCGTTCGGGCTCTGCAATGCGCCAGCTACTTTCGAGCGCCTGATGGAGACCGTGCTAATGGGTCTGACTTTTGAAGCTTGCCTTATTTACCTGGATGACGTCATAATAGGAGGGCGTACGTTTGAAGAACATCTTCAAAAATATCCGGAAGGTGTTATCAAAATTAAGCGACGCTAACTTGAAGCTAAACCCTTCGAAATGCAAGTTCTTCCAGAAAGAAGTCAATTATCTGGGACACATCATCTCTGCAGAAGGTGTTCGTACGGACCCCGAAAAAGTGTCCGCCGTAAAGAATTGGAAACGCCCTGAAAACCTCCGTGAGCTGCGAAGCTTCCTGGGACTATGTACTTATTACCGAAAGTTTGTGAAAGGGTTCTCTAACATCGCAAGACCCTTGCACAAGCTAACAGAAAGTAAACAAAAGTTTCAGTGGACAAAAGAATGTGAAGATTCCTTCCTCCAGCTTAAAGAAGCTTTGACGTCTTCACCGATCTTAATATATCCACAACCGGACAAGCCATTTATCTTGGACACTGATGCCAGTAATGAGAGTGTCGGAGCAGTATTATCTCAGGAAATAGATGGCCAGGAACGAGTCGTAGCTTATTGGAGTAAGTGTTTATCGAAACCGGAAAGAAATTATTGTGTCACTCGAAAAGAGCTACTGGCTATTGTGAAAGCCATCGAGCATTTCCATCACTATCTCTATGGCCAAAAATTTCTTCTACGTACCGATCATGCCTCTTTAACCTGGCTAATGAATTTTAGAAATACTGAAGGCCAGGTAGCCAGATGGATACAACGGCTCAACGAGTATTACTTTGACATCAGACATCGTAAAGGCTCCTCGCATGGAAATGCTGATGCCCTTTCAAGAAGACCATGCCCAGAAAATTGTCGTCATTGTTCCAGAGTAGAGACCAAATATGACTATGCTATACGCCAGATAACAACTTCAACAGCGACGCCACCCGATCCCTGGAGTGACGAGAAAGTTCGAGAAGACCAGATGGCGGATCCTGATATTAAACCCCTTATAGAGTTTATGGAGTCTTCCAGCAATAAACCAAGTTGGCAGGACATCTCGGCTTATAGTCCTACAACTAAGCAGTATTGGGCCCTCTGGAATTCTCTACATCTCAGGAATGGTGTTCTATACCGAAAATTCGAATCAGAGGATGGAAAGACATTCAGGTGGCAATTAGTACTTCCTCGATCTCGTATCCCAGAGGTACTCAAAGAATTGCATGGCAGCCCAACAGGAGGTCATTTCGGCGTCATGAAAACTTTGCACCGAGTTCGAGAGCGATTCTGCTGGGGTAAAGTGAGAGCTGACGTGGAACAGTGGTGCAAGTCCTGTGATGCCTGTTCAGCTCGGAAGGGGCCAAAGATACGTAGCCGAGGGAAGCTGCATCGCTACAATGTTGGAGCACCCTTCGAACGTATCGCTTTCGATATCCTGGGACCTCTGCCAAGGACTGCGTCTGGTAATAAGTACCTACTTGTTGTCATTGACTACTTCACGAAATGGCCCGAAGTGTACCCCATTCCGGATCAGGAAGCCCCCCACCGTAGCGGAGGCTGTAGTGCAGCACTGGATATCGAGATATGGGGTACCTCTTCAACTTCATTCCGATCAGGGAAGAAATTTCGTCTCTGCGGTATTGAAGGGGGTCTGTGAACTACTCGGAATTGACAAGACCAAGACCACACCTTTGCACCCACAGTCAGATGGCATGGTGGGAGAGGTTTAATCGTACCATCCTGAATAACCTCTCACTGATGGTCTCCAAGAACCAACAAGACTGGGACCAGAAAGTTCCTCTCTTTCTGCTAGCGTACCGCAGCGCCGTTCACGAGACTACCGGATATTCACCATCCCAGATGCTTTTTGGCCGAGATCTTCGTCTCCCTTGTGACCTGCTGTTTGGTCGCCCTCCGGATACACCTTCATCGCCTGAGGAGTACGTGCAGAATCTCCAGGCACGTTTTGAAGATGTACACAATTTGGCTCGAGAACGGATCAACCTGAGGACGGAGAAGATGAAGACTCGGTACGACACAAAAGCCACAGGACATCAATTCAAGGAAGGTGACAAGGTGTGGTTCTACAACCCGACTCGACGCAAAGGACTTTCTCCTAAGCTACAATCGCATTGGGACGGTCCTTATACAATTTTAAAGATAATAAACGACGTCGTAATCCGGATCCGTAAGTCAACGAATTCGAAGCCTAGAGTCGTTCATTACGACAGGCTTGCTCCATATTATGGCCATAATTCTTAGTGTGTCAATTATCGTCTAATTTATTTTGACCATGGTCTTATATAAATAAGTTAGTGTGTAAATAATTTTGTTTATTGTTTTGTAAGTGTTTATTTTCTACTATGCATTACGTGTTTATTTTGTACTATGCATTAGGTGTTTATTTTGTACTATGTATTACATGTTTATTATTGCATATTCATTTAATTGTTTTTAATCAATTGCTTTATTATTATGTTAACGTCTGATGAAGGGTTGTACTGCCCGGGACGTGCAGTTCTTGAGAGGGGGGCAATGTTACGAATTTAGTCTTATTCTAATTGTTTCTACTCATTTGTGTTCATTTTTACAGTTTAATTTGTCGTATCTAATGTGATTTCAACCCTGTTTACCTGTAATATCATTTCCACTGCATTGCACGGCCCCCATGCTTTAACATTGGTTTAAATGGTAAACTCGCCAAATATTGCAGCTAGCGCCAAGTTGGCGACGGATTTGGCGACTTAATTTTTGGCGCCAAATTTGGCGATATATCGCCAAATGTGGGCGATAAGCTTGGCGACCATGGCAACCCTGCTCCTAATAACCCTGTCTGGCAACCCTATCGCGGTATTGTAACACTATTGTATTGAATGTATTACTGTATTGAGCTTTTCTCGTACGCTCCGGATTTTGCTAGATCTTTCTATTTCTCGATTATTCTGGCAAGTGCAAGAGGTTTCTGACCGAAAGGTATAAAAGGGCCCGAGCCGGCTAGTCAGTTAGTCAGATCTCAGCTTTCAAGCAAGTGATACCTCTCTGTGTTTTAAAAGAGAGAGACGATTGCATAGTGAGTGTGTTATTGCTTTTATTGAGTTATTATTTTTGTGCTGAGTGTTTACTATTGCTTTTGTTAGTGTATTACATCTGTGTTATCAGTATTTTCATCGATTGACTTTCTCGAACTGTTCTACAATTTGTGGAGGACTGTTTTGGCAAAGAATAAAATTGTTTTGGATCCCGCTCTTCGGCTTCAATCATTTCGAACCCCCGAAAACGCAACAATATATTACATACTTTGTACACATATTTCAAAAAACAATTATTTTTAAACATATGCACACCATCTGGTTTTTCTAAAAAGAATTCCCTTTCAATCGTGCAGCGCTGCTAGTGTTATGATTAATGTTCTATCTACGCCGCGTTCCCAAAACCAGGTATACACTAATATCTATCAATACATAAGCATATACAGTATATACAATTACAAACACTTTACAGTAATCATTTTAAACAAACAATACAAGGAATTCTCGCATCCCAGCGAAGTCTTAATCAGCAGTAAACAAATGTACTCATACACAATTGCTTTCCACACTTTGGAATAAATTTATAAATACAAAAGTTCATTTTTCAAACAGCCAGAAAAATGCACCGGAACGTAGTGTCAACTTTTGTAAAATAACAATTTTAATAAAATTCGACTTGCTTCTGGCAACAATTCACCTGACTGCCTGTCA
Organism: Trichonephila clavipes; assembly: GCA_019973935.1. Classification (NCBI taxonomy): domain Eukaryota; kingdom Metazoa; phylum Arthropoda; class Arachnida; order Araneae; family Nephilidae; genus Trichonephila; species Trichonephila clavipes. The sequence continues at coordinate 103,121 of BMAU01018401.1, forward strand.
GTAAAAAAACATATTGAAACGATACAAACTGGCTAATGTTTTCTTTTGTCATTGACATCTCCAACGAGTGGCCGCGGTAGCCGAGGGGTATAGGTATCGGACCATGGCTTGCCTTGTCATGAGTTCGAGTCCAGTACCCCTAAAGACCCGCCGTGTAGGGCAGCGATGCACGTTAAATCTGTCGAGAGCTGAAACGTCCTCCCGTTGGTGTGGTGTGGTAGTTAGGAGAGGGGGTGCCAGCTCAGGTGTCGTCCACGTCACTTGACCATTGTTCAAAATTACGTGGTCCGTCGCCAAAAGCCCTCGTGTAACTAAACAGTGCGACGTTAATAATAAATCAAATCAAATCGACATCTCCAACGAGGACTTTCAATGATGCGGTCTTTCTGCTCGCTGACCTTCCGCTCGTCTCCTGGCGCTCTTGCTGTTGGATCTTCTACCTCGTTGCGGACTCAGACGTCTTGATCGTTTTCTCTTCGGCTCCTGCTCCGACTATTGACGAAATTACGTGGTCCGTCACCAAAAGCACTCATGTAGCTGAACAGTGCGACGTTAATATTCAATGAATCAATCAACCGGCTGTTGACGATTCTGACGTCTAGACTCCTGCCTGTAGCTGCATGGCCTGGGATCTTGGAATCTTTTTCCTCTGGGCCGGACTGGCCCCTTGGTCTTGCATCTCTCCTTTGGATGACCTGAACCCATCTTCCTTGTTAACTTTCACTCTGGGCCTCAAATTATACGGGCCTATATCCCGTTGTTGCAGCGACGTTTCGTCCTGTCGGATTTTCTTTCTAAAAGGAGTATTAGCTGATGACGGTACCCCTCTATTATATATCTGTCTTTCTGGATCCTTGTTCCGCTTTCTCTGAGGTCCCCCTGACCTTGACGTAAGGGTTTTCCTTTTATATCCCGTCATCTTTGCCTAAATTTTTTTGCCCTATTAACTATTTGTAGAGAAGATTCCTTTGACCTTACACTTCGTTTGCGCTTATAATTGGACTTGTCGTTTTTCCTTGTACACCTCTTCATTTACCAGACTCACTATTTCTACTATTTTGTGACCGGTCTGATCTAGGTCTAACACCCTCAAACCTACTCGCTTGAAATTGATCCAGTGCTATCCAAATTTCCAACTTGGTCACGTTCTCGTCACTTTTTCTCTGAGGATATATTCGGACTTGATCTATATTAACCACTAGCCTCTTTCCTGCTTTCCAACTGATCAAATTATTATTCTGCACTTTTAAAATTCTATATGGACCTTCGAACTTTGGTTTAAATTTCGTGACCACTTTCTTCGTGGCTGAACTTAAAGGATGTGTTTCCAGTAACACCCATTGTCCGAGCATGCGCAATGGGCGCCGCCCGGCGGTGATTAAGTGTATTAAGCGAAACGAGAATTAAGAGTTTCAGAGTGTGTGTGGGAAATCGGACGAGCGAGAGCGTGGAATTACGGTGCCCATCGCAAGTGTTTCGACATACGCCCCGAGCAACCGAGTGTGGAAATAAAGGTGTTTTGTCAACATCCTCGAGCGCGTCTGGTTTCCTGAGAGAAAACACATAGGGACCACTCTCCAACACCCAGTCATTTACCTTAATCCTAACATCTCGCTTCCTTCTATATCAGTGTTTCTTAAACTGTGGGGCGCGATAAATGTACAAGGGGGCCGTGAGCATATAGAAAATAAAAGATTAAAAAAAATTTATTTACTGGAATGAAGTAAAAGAAAATACTTTCTGACATAATAAAAATACACATTTACACTGATATAATTTATGTATCTGCGATATTACATCATAAAAAATAAACGCTTCTACTTCAAAACCTCATTTTAACTATCTTTGATACTCTAACCAAATAAAAAACCTTTTATTTGATTTGCTGTAATCCCATGATGAGAGATTTTTTTTATTACGATTTCTTTTCAAACCAAAATTGGAAAAACCTCAGACCCATAATCAAAAAAATAAAAAAATTAGGAAGATAAAAAATTCATCACTGTTATATTATTGTCATCAGCTGTAGGCAGCAGAATGTATTTGCTGCGGTTTGACCTTCGAACTTACTTGTACGGTTAGTTACGTTCCTGCTCTTATGTATTTGTTTTTTTCATTTAGGGAAGTTGTAAATATAAACTATTTCTGCTGCGATTTTTTCCTTGTAAAATATTTTTATGATTTTTGGAAAGCACAGAGAGCACTTTGAAGGATTACTTGGCCAAGATGATTTATTTCCATGAGTTATTCCCAAACATATAAAGCATAATGAAAAACGTTTTACATCATTTGAACATCTATATTGTAATAAATACACTTTTAATCCGGAGCTGTCACGCCGAGCACAGAGTGCATGAAATCGGTAATTCTGGCAAAACTGTTTAATTGTTACCAATGGCTCTGACACTATCCTTCTGTTTGACAGTCTTAACGTGTGAACTAAAATATATTTGTCACATATCTCCCTCTTTTTTGGAAGTGACAAACGTTTTTTTACAATCTTAAGGTACATGTTTTGACTGAGTTCCTGGTGTGATAATTTTTTTTCCGAAATATTTTCTGGGTCCTTGAAAGTAGGTGAGTATATTTTCTCTTAATTAAATTATTCACTGGAATTACGATTTTTATTCTGTACTATAAAAATAATTATAAAAAAAACGATTGGGGTGACTCAATAACTCCATTCTACCATTAGTATCGAGTGCGTGCCTGCTCCAGGGTTAAAGCATGTTGATGTCGTTTCACTAAAGTGAAAAGACATCAACATGCTTTAATATTAAAAATAATACAATTATTTTTCATCGGAAATTTATATTATTGTTCATTATTCAACATCACAATTCTAAATGCTAATTCTGTGAAGCCTAAAATTACAGTTCGCATAAACTAATTATAATTTGAGCAATGATTTAAAAAAATCATTTTACATTTTTGTAAACATTGTCGCGCACTTGGCTTTACTCTTCTTAAATTTCAGCGATTACATGAATAATGTTTTATTTTCTTATCAATGAACTCATGCAAATAGCGGGTACTTCAGCCGGTATACATTTAATGTATCAGTGCTGCACAGAGTATTTTATAACTAATTAATTAATACTAAATTAAGAACAAGTTTAATAAGTATTAGCGATTTCCATGGGCTTGTCTTACAGAAAAAAACTTTTCAAAGGAATGCTTATGAATAGAAATTGACCCTCTGAGTTCTTTTTCTATATTCAGCAGATATCTATATTTTGTCTTCTAAGCAGCCACCGTATTTTGCAATATGTTCCAATTTAAAAATTAGAGAAAGGAAAAATAACATAATAATTATCCTATTATTATTTTTTTTTTTGCTTAAAAGCAACACATACAAAATTTAATACTTATGTCATGAATTTGTACGGTTTATAATTAAGATTATTGCTTTAGCGTAAAAAAAGTACATTATTATTGCATTCAGTACATTATTAATGTGTAAGGGGGGCGTGATAAAAATTGTGATTGAAAAGGGGGGCGCCAGTATTGAAAGTTTGAGAAGCACTGTTCTATATATCGACCACCGCAAATTATGTTCAATCGGATACAATCACCAACTTTTGAGAACGAATCTCGCCATTCATTTTTATAGAAAGGGGTGGCGGGGCCCATTTAGATCGAAACTACAGATAAGATAAGATTATAGGAAATTCATTTTCATGGCGTATTGGTGGGACACACTACCACGCTTATGTCGTTTCCTAGTGGCGGGACGTCCCTTCTTTGGTCGGGGTGTGCATGTTTAGGGATGTGTATCTCAAGGTTGACCTTGAGCACGATTTCCGACTGAAGACGAAAAATGCAGAATGGGGGTTACAAAGACGAGAGTGACGCTTCATTGAAGTTCACTCTCTAGGAAAATGCACCTAAGGAAGTTATCACTTCAAAAAACCTTATAACGACAAACTTGATAGGTGAGTGAGTGAATATTAAAGTCGTAATATCCAGCTCCTCGAGGGCTTTTCACGACAGATCTTGTTATTTTGAACCACAGTCAAGTGAAAAGGATGACACTTGAGCTGGTACCAACTCTCCTAGCTTCCACACCCTACCAAGGGGAGGACGTTTAACGGGCATCGACTCCCCTCTGCGTGAACAGTCTTTAGCGGAATTTGGCTCGAATTCATGACACGGTGGCTCCGAGTCCGTTACCATGACCACTACAACAAGCGAGTAAATATTAGAAAGAAAAATTAGAATCATACTAATTAGAAAACCAATGCAAACGATAATAGTATGAAAAAGAGAATAAAATTTCCACCGTTAATAGATATATCAAAAATTATTTCAAAGAACATATTTCGTATTTTGAAATTATATTCAAATCTAAGCCAACTGTGTGTAGCTTCATTTTAATAATAGCAATGGGAGACAAGTACAAAGCAATCGTAGGCTGTCAAACAATGCGAGTTGTCGCTGTTTCCAATTACTTTTTCCACACAGGTAAAAATACGATCTTCAGAGAGCGAGAGAAAGCTATATTTACGTTACACAAAAAAGCTTCGCGAGGGCTATTGTCGACGGATCTTGTAATTTTGAATTATGGTCAAGTGACGAAGATGACACTTGAGTTGGTATCCCCCTCTCCTAGCTTCAATACTTAACCAACGGGAGGACATTTGAGCCTCGGCAGATTTAACGTGCCATAACTCCCTTACACGGCGGGTCTTCAGCTGCGTTTGTCTCCAATTCATGACACGCCATTCACGAGTCTGTAACCTTGACCACTAGACTGCCGCCGTCCATCTCATGTTCTTTAATGATTCACTGAGAATATTATTTTGCATAGAGAACTATTTATTAATACATAATTATCACATTAAAAAGTTGCATGCACGGGTTCATTGCCATCTAGACAGTGCTGGTTTAAGCTCATTTCGGGCCCCCTTGGCACTGGCGGATCGTGATTTATAACTAGAAAATCTGATTAAGTCCAGCTTATCCGGACCCCTGGGTGCCAGCCCCAATGGATAAACCGGCATTGCATTTAGAATATACACACAGTACAACAACAAACATTTATATCAAGTCAAAGGGTAGTACATATCTTCAGTTAAAGTTACAGTAAACGCAGTTTAACGACAATCTATATATACATGTAGGACGCATTTGTTGTCTGTCTGTTTGTCTGTTCCTTATAACTCAAGATCCAGACAAGCAAATAACATGAAATTTGGTACACGTACATAAAATTACATGGGGGAAGGTTCTTAAACAGGTTTCGTTCCATCCCAACTTCACTCTGGCCTCCTCCATCCAAAAGTAGTGCTCCATGTGCCTGTTCTGAGCCGTGTGATAATGAACCAAAATAAAGAAAATAGGAAATCATGCAAGTTGGTCATTGAGAGTGATTTTTAATGTTTTTTTGGAGATGATGAGGATGTAAGCAAAAGTGATGGTCATACATGTGTAGGGTGGTAGGACCTCCTTTCCTCCCTCCAGACCCCTATTTGTAGAATGAACCTCACCTCCAGCAGTCATCTTACATGGGGAAGGTTTTTAAACAGGTTTCGTTCCATCCCAACCTCACTCTGGCCTCCTCCATACAAAAGTAGTGCTCCATGTGCCTGTTCCGAGCCATGGGTACATTTTAGAGAAAACTTTACTAAACAAAAGTTGTAAGTAAACGCATTACTTCTTTGTTATATTTACTTTACTGCAAGCAAATACTGCAACAAATATCACATTACTACATTACATTCCTTCATTCATAGGAATGCCTTGTCATCTTTTGCTACTGTCATGCCTATGAGAAAAAGGGGGAGTCTGCGCAGGAAAACAATCAAGTCAAAAACAGTAGAACATACACGTGCAGCAGAAGCTCCTGATGAAAAAAAGAGCAAGACTCCAGGCAGATCAGGTCCGCCACAGTCTTGCGACAGCAGCTGAAACTCCAGAACAATGTCAAGTGCGACTCCAGTCACAACAAGTTCACCAGAATGCATCCAGAGCAGCTGAAACACCTGAGAAAAGGCAATCACGTCTCCATGAAGATGGTCCACCACAGAGTTGCCAGAGCAGCTGAAACACCTGTTCAGTATGTGGTACGTCTTCTTGGCTTAAGAAAAACAGATACATTTTGCCATCACTTTGCAATGGAAAGCTCAAATGCATGATGGTTTCATATACAACCCAAGATATGACTATGAAAGCAACAATCTTTTTGACATTAGCAGAATATCAAATGTTTGTCTAAAGTGTCGTGCACTTATGTGGAAAGGAGAAAATCCAGGCATGTGCTGTTCCAGTGGTAAAGTCAAACTGCCACCAATTCTAAAGCCACCAGAACCATTGTGCAGTCTGTTGAAGGGTGAAACTCCACAATCAAAGGACTTTGTGAAACAAATTAGAATATTCAATAATGTGTCTGCCATGACTTCCTTCAAGTCTAATGTTGTCCTGAATAATGGGTGGACACCAACATTCAAGGTTCAAGGGCAAGTGTACCACCATGCTGGTCCTCTTCATCCAGCCAATGCTGAAGGCAGCAAATATCTTCAGATTTACTTCTTGGGAGAAGATGAGCAAGTGCAAAGACGACTGGATTTGCTTGCCAGTCCTGTTGACAGAAACATTGTCCTCAAACTGCAAAGAATGCTGCATCAGCATAACAGCTATGTGAGATCATTTAAATTGGCTGCCGAGATAATGGATGATAACACTCAAGTGGACTACATAATCAAAATTTCTGGCAAAGCACCATTAAAGGAACACAGAGGCAAATTCAATGCACCATCTGTTAGTGAAGTGGCCATCATGATTGCTGGAGAGCTAAGTGATCGTAGGGACATTGTGCTGCATTCAAGAAGTTGCTCCCAAATGCCAATTCAAAGGATTCAAGACACTTACAGGTCATATGATCCACTTCAGTACCCTCTGCTATTTGTTAGAGGAGAAGATGGCTATGATTTGAACATCAAAGGTGTAAACAAGGACACCAGCAATGACTACTATGCACATCGCATGATGCAAAGAGTCAACGAATTCAATACACTCCTCAGATGCCCACGCTTTTTCCAGCAATACATAGTGGATATGTATGCTAAAGTTGAGAATGAGAGATTGCGTTTCATCAGACTCAACTAAACAAAGCTTAGAGCTGAGGACTATGGTGTACTATTGGAGGCAGTAAGGAATGACAACAATGTGACTTCTGAAAATCTTGCCAATTAGTGGTGCTGCCTTCATCCCTCACTGGAGGGCCCCGTTACATGCATGAATATGCACAGAATGGAATGACCTATGTGCGTCATAGAGGCACACCTGATCTCTTCATCTTCACCTGCAACCCAAGCTGGTCAGAGACAACAGTTGAATTGCTTTCAGGACAAATGACAGCATATCGTGTTGACTTGGTTGCCAGGGTGTTTCAACAAAACGTTAAGAAAATTATGCATGTCATCAAGGATGTCTAAGTGTTTGGAAAAGTAGCCTGTTTCATGTACTCCATTGAGTAGCAAAAGCGAGGACTGCCACACATCCATCTCTTGGTTTGGTTGCAGACCAAAATTCGCCCAGACCAAGTAGACAGTATTATAAGTGCAAAAATTCCAGACAAAGAAGATCCCATTCTGTACGAGGTTGTCACAAAAAACATGACTCATGGCCCTTTTTGCAATAGAAATCGCAAGTCACCATGCCTTGTGGAGTTTCCCAGGCAAATGTTGCAAGAGACACAGACAGGAGATGATGGATATCCCCTATACTGTCGCCGAAAATCAGGTGATGGTGGTCATGTTGCCCCTGGTAGAGCACCAGAATCAGGAATGTTGGAGGATGTTGACAACTCTTGAGTTGTATCCTATTCTTCATTACTCTGCAGAATCTTCAAAGCACACATAAATGTGTAGTACTGCAACTCAGTCAAAAGCATTAAGTACATTTGCAAGTGTGTTACCAAGAAAAGTGATGCAGCCATGTTTATTGTTGCAAATGAAATGCCGAACAGGCTTGATGTTACCAGTTATCAACAGGGACGATACATTAGTAGCAGTGAGACAGTGTGGTGCCTGCTCAACTTTCCCATCCATCAAAGGTATCCAACAGTTGTTCACTGGGCAGTACATCTTGAAGGAGGCCAAACAGTATACTATGAACCAACAGCACATTTGATTGACATTCCACCAAAGACTACATTAACAGCCTTTTTATCTCTGCAAAATAGACCCTCTTGCATAAACATTGCTGTATTCTGAAGTGCCTAGACATTTTCGCTGGGATGCCAGTCAAAAGGTCTGGCAAATCCGAAAAAAAGGTGTACCTCTTGCAGAGTTCCCGAGATATGTGACAGACAATGCCTTAGAAAGAGTGCGCTGTACATCCTAACAACAGAGCAGCATTCCACATGCGTCTCCTGTTGCACCATGTTTGAGGACCAATATCATTTGAAGATCTCAAAACTGTTATTGTGAAAGATGAGGATGGGACTTCCTTGAAATTAAGCCATGCAGCACATACACTGAGGCAGGCCAAGTCCTGGAACTGCTGGAAGATGATTCTCATTGGTACCAGTCAATGGAAGAGGCAGATGTGTCTCAGTCACCAGCACAACTCCGTAACCCCTTTGCCATTTTGGTTGCCGTATGTGGCTTAAACAAACCTATCACACTGTGGGAAATCACAAGGACATGACAGAGGACTTTTTGCACCGGGCAAGACGAAATAATCCAACAGAAAATATTGAATACTGTGATGCTCTCTTCAATACTCACCTCATCTTGGAAGATAAAATTCTATCTATAACTGGCAACAAGCTAGCACTGTATGGTTTTCCAGAAGCAGTGCATGATCACCCTGAATTGACAAGTAAGGATGTCTTGAGGGAAACTAGCTATAATGTTCAAGCACTTCGAGCCTACATAGCAGCAAATGTGCGAAGACTTACTCCAGATCAGCAGCAAGCCTTTATAGCGATCACTGGAATGATCTTGAAGTGAAAAAGGAGGCATTGTCTTTTTGGATGCACCAGGTTGCACAGGCAAGATTTTTCAACTCAATTTACTATTGGCTTTTGTGAGGAAATAGAAAGACAGGGCTGTGGCTGTTGCCTCCTCTGGCATAGCAACTCTGCTTGCTGGGGGTCGAACAGCACATTCGACCTTCAAGCTGCCACTGGACTTGGCCAGATCAGACAGTGCCACTTGCAGTATTTCCAAGGGCACAGGACAGGGACATGTTCTCAAGACCTTCTAGCTAATTGTCTGGGATGAGGCTACCATGAGTCACAGAAATGCTTTCCACGCTCTCGACAAGACATTACAGGATTTGCAAGGCAGCTCTGCAATAATGGGTGGAGCAACTGTTGTGCTTGCTGGTGATTTTTGACAAACACTTCCCATTGTCATAAGTGGCACACCAGCAGATCAGATCAATATGCCTGTTTGAAAAACTCTTATCTATGGCACCATGTCGAAAAATTCAGTCCAACCACAAACATGCGGTCACACATATAGGGTGATTGTCTGCAGGACAATTTTCTCCAGATTGGAGATGGTATAGTTCCTGAAGATTCTTAAACAAACCTCTTCATTATGCCATGTGGTCAAATTGTCAACTCTCCTGACGAACTTCTGTCCAAGGTGTATTATAACATTCCTTTCTCACAGAGAGCAATTCTGGCAAACAGAAATGATGTGGTTGAGAAGCTCAATGTCACCATTCAGAAGCAGCTTCCAGGACAAGAATATGCCTACAAGTCCATAGACTGCATCCTTAATGATGATGAAGCAGTACAATATCCCATTGAGTTCTTGAATTCCATCCAGACTCCTGATTTGCAAGCCCACAACTTGATTCTGAAAGTTGGTGCTCCAATAATGCTAATCCGAAATATCGATGCATCCAGGTTGTGCAATGGCACAAGATTAAATGTGAAAAAGCTGATGCAACGTGTCATTCAAGCCACAGTACTCACAGAGTGAGCTAAGGGTGAGGATGTCTTCATTCCCTCAGACAACACCATACAATTCAAGAGAATACAGTTCCCTTTGAAACTGTGCTTTGCCATGACAATCAACAAGTCACAGGACCTGAAGTAAATATTTTGCCACTGTATATGATTTGTTTGTGTTGTTGCTGTCGTGATATGATGTTGTCACCTCATGCTTAATAAAATATTATAACGAAGAACTGTCTGAACGCTTCGAATGCAAATGTTCTGTGTGTGAAGACACATTCTGAAACTAATAAACATAACATGGTGACAGAAGTATAAGCGATTATATCGGATTGAAAAGATATACATGTGCGTTATGGAATCCTTCCGACCCCCTGCAATTCTCGCTGGGTAATGTGAAAGAAAATGCTGGTATAGACTTGCAGACACCATGCTTTTCTCATGAGTAGTTGTATGTGGCCTGCTTCAGAGTGGGCAAAAATGTTGGATGGAACTGCCAAAAATGTTGTCTATCTCATTGCTTTAAAATAAATGTATCCTTTTATTGCATGCAAATAAACAGTTTTGGACACTTCTACAGAAAATCTTATTTTAAACCCGGACACTTGCAGCCAGTACAAAATAAATTACAATTATTATAAGAGGTATATAAGAGTTATTTCCGATTTACACTAGAGGAAGCTGAATTACAATATTTATTTGGCAAAAATCCAGTTTTGTTAACAATAAAGAAATTTGAGCACCTGCTTTGTAGGTCCCAATTTGTAGTAAAAAGAGTTCCTTTTCATGAAATTTTATATTTTTTCAATTCATACTACACTGCTGGACAATTGCTAAGGACGGATAACACTATCATTCATAGCAGCCACAAAATGAAAAGAAGCAAAATGTGGAAAATTAGAATAAGTGCGGGATATTAATAAGAAGAAGTATGAGTATCCAAATTTTTTTTCCACGTCTGTTCATCACGTGATAGCGTTCATAAGAGCTTTAAAGGTTTTGACGCGTGTGGACAGTTGTTGTTTCAAGTCAAAGTTTTACAGGAAAGATTTAATAGACGAACTTAAAATTTTTGGCATGTCTTCCCGACATCACATAGATAATTTTATGCGTGGCCGAATTATTGGAAAGATCGAAGAAGGGCGAAAAATAACAGATGTTGCCAGGAGTTCGACATCGCTCACAGCGTTGTTTAACGGCTGTGGAAGTCATTTAAAACTACTGGAATGTGTAGTAGACGGCACGGGGGAGGTCGTGTTAGAAGTACGACGCCTGCAGAAGACAGATATATCGTCCTATCAGCAAAAAGGAACAGGCGCACCACAGCTCAGCAGGTGGCAAATCAGTTTCTTGGTGCCTCAGGAAAGCAAATCTCCCGAAAAACTGTTGCCAGACGTTTGAGGGGAGGAGGACTATACGCACGCCGACCTGTTGTGTGTGTCCCATTGACCAGACAACACCGTACTGCCCGTTTGCAATGGTGTCGTGAGCATCACAATTGGACTGAACAGAACTGGGCATGCGTACTATTCTCAGATAAGAGTAGGTTCAGTCTGTCATCCGATTGTAGACGCCAACTGATCTGGCGCGAGAGTGGTACTGCTTATCGTCCAGAAAATATCCAGGAAAAGGACAGATATCAGACATGGAGTATCATGGTGTGGGCCGGCATCAGGTTCAATGGCCGCACGCGCCTACATGTGGTTGGGAATGGGACTATGACGGGCCAACGATACATTGATGAAGTTCTACTTCCTCATGTTCGTCTTTTCCGTGGTGCTGTCGGTGATAAATTTGTTTTTATGGACGACAACGCAACATGTCATCGAACACTCGCTGTTCAGGATTGTCTAGACAGCGAGGGTATTCAACGTCTCGTATGGCCAGCGCGTTCTCCAGATCTAAACCCCATTGAAAATGTGTGGGATGCTTTGGGGAGGCAAGTTGCTGGTCGAAACTATCCTCCGACAAACAAGAAAACCCTCATCCGTGCACTTACAGAGGAATGGGATAAATTGCCTCAACAGCTGCTGGATAATGTTGTGCAAAGTATGGTACGACGTGTGGAATGTTGCATCTCACTCCACAGTGGACATATCCCGTACTGATACCTTTCTTTAAGGTGCCTGCTGATTTTTAGATGCATTGTTCCATTTCTCCGTACGCAGATCAAATGAACATTTTTTTTCTTTCAGATGTTTCACAGCTTTTGTACTTTCCAGAACAATAAATATTCTTTGTTCTAATGTCTGAACAGTGTGGCAACTATATTTTATCCTACTAGGCCTCATGTCTCGCTTAATGTTATGCTACATAGCAATTTGTGATCCGTCCTTAGCAATTGTCCAGCAGTGTATTAACTCAAACTCTATATATTTATCTTGGTGGAATTTTCAATTGTTAATAATATACATTTTAAAGCGTTCATTTGAGCTGATATTTTATATACATGATTATTTTGGATGACAATACAGTAATTTTTAATTATAATTAATAAAAATTAATTGATTAAATCTAATAATTCGAAGAATTGCAAATTCAGCCATGTTGGCGACTTGTGTCAAAACTTTAAAAGATTATTTTTCTCACATTTTAAAGCATTCAGTTGAACTGAAATTTTATATACACGATTGTTTTGGATAACAATACGATATTTTAATGATAATTAATAAAAAGTAGCTAAAATAAAATTTTTCTTTGTTGATCTAAGTAGGAATTGACTTAATTTTTTTAATATTACCCGTTTGTTTGTAGCTCAAACTGCGCAGATATTTTTCTCTAATTTGCAGTAATTCATGAAGGTTGAGTTCAGTATTGTGTGTTACTGTTTTTGTGTTAGACACTGATTGTAAAATGTAATTAAAAACTTTCCATATCTATACTTATAAAGTGGGTTGATAAATGAGTACCAAGCTTGCTTGGGGCTTAAACACTAGGGGGGGTCTCGTATCAGACTGACCATCTGATTGGGACATCTGCTCATGCACCTCAGTGCCCAACGGTCATGTATACACATAGGGCACAGTAGCCCTGGCCCTCATGGACTGTTGTGCCACTGAGTTTGAGTTATGTTATAAAAGGGGAATATGGTCAAATACGATTTGTTTGTTTAAGGTCCAACTTTGAAACTACACGAGTTCTATTGGTGACGGACGTCCTAAATCTAAACCTCGAACACCAAGTCAATGTGAGGAGTTTGACCCTCGACAGATTTAATATGCATCACAGCGGTTTGAAAGTAGTAAGCGAAACTAGCCTATCAATAATACTCAGGAGATCAACCAAGCAATAGAAAAACTTAACCACATATCTCCTTTTATGAGATAAATCCTGCCATTTTTCCTACAGTTTTCAATACTTAACCCTTCCTATAAGTCAATTCATCAAAAGTCAAAATTACTATCTCTACAATCTCAACATAAATCACACACACATAACACACTCCCATTCATCATACCAGTCATTCTTGTGACGGGGCTTTACCGTTTTTTCATACTAATCCTCTTCTGGAATCTTTGGGGCCAGCATTGAGTTATTTCACAGCCAATCTTCTCAAGAAGAAACCATGATATTCAGATTAGTTAGTGGAGGTTTTGTAACCGCGAAATAGAAGGAGAAAGGAAGCTGAGATGCTGAACGCCATGAGCTAATGGTAAGGATTCAAACTTAAAAGCATAATTATAGAGCGGGCTTTAGTAAGTCTAAGAAATTAAGGAAGATTGAGATTCATAGGAAAACTTTACTTAAAGTTAAGAGGTTATGATTCCAGGCGCTTATTTACTTGGAATTTAGGGATACGTTATATCACTCCTGATTGCCTTCCTAGAGTAATATTTGCTTTGTTCAATATATTTGGATAATAATAAATTAGATTTATTATGACTAGCTTGGGTGAGCAATTCTTACCTCCCACAAATATAGGTCGTGTAGATGAAGAGATGGTATCCTCAGTGTGTGTGGGGGAGGGGTATCGCTTCCTATTTTGACTAAAAATTAAAAACAGGCAGATAGATTTCAATAAAATAGAAACATTTAAGAAGTAACATTTTAAGAAAATATCTAGTTACACAGTGATAAGAAGATTGAAGCCTAAAAAGTATGTGGTTTATCTCTTCCTTAAAAATAACTACTCATCAGCCATCTTAATCATCCCAGTGAAAAGTAAGGGATATTCTCAAAGAAACACAATGAATTATTACCTGGACCATACACTATGTGACATTAAAAACGTAACATTAAGAAAAAGTGCCCATAAAACAAAGGGGAAAAAATGAAATCAAAAGTAATATAGAAAATATGTAATGAAAAATAAAATACATATTTAATAAAAATTGATGAGGAATGTTAGGATGCACACACAAGCATGTAAATATCTACTTCGATTATTTTTTATCACAATTCTTAATGTTTCTCAGTAAATTTATCACCCAAGGAAATGGAAATAACCGCCAAACACGAAGTAGGATCCTATTTTAGATGTCTTTTTTACATGTTCAAGATTGCAACTTTATCCCTTGCAACCCCCCTTTGGGGTCCATTTTAGCAAAATCCGTTCTTAATGGATCTCTACCCTCTGAAAGGAACATGCAAACCAAATTTCAAATCTGTAGGTCTAATAGTTCCAGAGATATCATGATTAGTAGTAGCTTTTCTCCTTTTTATATGTACTTCCACGGATGAATTATCAGATCCACAGACTTGAAATTTAGCAGGCATGTTCTTTTCATAAAGTAGATCCTCCAAAAAAGAGGCTTTGCAAAAATTGACCCCCAAGGGGGGGGGTTGCAAGGGGCTAAAGGGCATAGATAAAATTCCTGTTTTTGAAGTAATTGAAATTTGATAAGCATGCTTCTTCTGTTTTTGGCAGCACTTTCTCCAGCCGAGTTTCCCCCAACAAAATTAAGAACTAGATTGATTGATAAAAGCCTAGATTGCTCATTTTCTTAAATCAAACTTTAAAAATTTGTAATTAATATTTTACATGCATATTTTTATATGTACTATATAAATTAGTATAAATTTTGAAATTTATGTGTACCCTTATTTTAAATTTTGATGTATTATCGGAAAGAAAAAAAAAGACTGGGAAATCAGAAACACCAGTCTAATGGGCGATGCATTCTTTCTATTTTGATGGAATCAGATTCAAACTTGTGACTTGCAACTATATTTTCCTCTTTATTACCAAGCTAAAGTAGTAAAGGAAACAATGTAACTAATTAATACAACAAATTCAAAATTCAGATTTATTGTGAAAAAAAAAACCTTAGTAAAAAATGGTTTGTACAAAATTAAAAAGCTCGATCCAAGGTTCTGATAGTAAATATTCAAAGCAGCAAAAAAAAAATTATGAAGCAATTAGTCTTCCTTTTTTAATGCAGGTTTCCTTCTTCGTACAATTTCTGAAAAACGTCTTCAAACTTTTTACGTGCAATACTCCGCTTTAGCTTCATTGTTGGTGTCAATAAACCATTTTCTTGACTGAATGCTTCAGTAGTTAGGTAAATGTTTCCAACCTACAAATACAATTATTTAAAAAATTTATGCAGAGTTACAAAAATGTAATTTAAAAAGTAAAAGCAATGGACATATTGAACTGTATTGTAAATCATACATTTTTCAATTGGCTTGATTTCTGATGGTCAATGAATTAATGTAATCACATATTTTCCATTAAATTCAAAGCTGATATTAGACTTGCAATTGTAGTTGTACTCGTAAAATCCAAATATAATATCATAATTGGATAAATATGACCAACTATTAATGTTCCACATAATTTTTTTTAAATAAAATGCATTCTTTTGACCTACGGGCATTATTAACAAACATGCCCTTTTTAAAAGAAAGTTTCAGTAAAAATTGACTGTTCACTACAGTGCGGCACGCATGGACTGACTAGAAATATGTGATTGCTTCCATCATGAAACAAAGTCACATAAATTTAGCACATTTGTGACATAAAAATACTTTTTTGAAAATAAACCATAACCACAGACTTTAATTCTCCACTTGAAATTATTCTTAAAACAATATTGATTGTTTTGCTAGAAAATAAAATAACGTACACAATAGAAACGTTTCTTAAAAACAAGAAGAAAGATACAATTTATATACATTTATATATTTCATTTTTATGCATTCAATGTAGCATATATGCAATAAAACATCATTAAATCCAAACATGTTCGAATAAAAACAATGTTTATTCATTATTTGTAAATTTATTTTTAGCGACATGAATAAAATTAATGCTCTCACCAGAAAGATTTTCCACATACCCTATGTTGTTGTTGTGACTAATGCCACCTGTCTGACGTAGTCAGAACGAGGCCCACAAAATTCATCGTGGCAAGGGGCTAGAAGTACGCCTGTCATTGGCCTAAGCCTTGAGCTAGCTCGAATTAGCTAGGCAAAATTCCTCGAAGGAATGATAGATGGCGATACCACCTATCTCCACCTTCACAATTTTGCCATAGGACTGGAGGGGAGGGAAATATTCTCCAGTCCCCTGCACTCGTGATTCAGCCCATAAGACTTTCGGACTCACTGATTTAACATGCAAGTACTCCGTGTGTACTCGGAGGGTATTTGGTGGCATCAGGCATCGAACCCAGGCATTCCGGTCCGATGCTCTAACCACCAGGCTACCCACTGCCCAAATACCCTATGTTGTAAATTAAATGTAAAATGAATAGATGGCGCTGCAAATCATCTGAAAGTTATACTTTTTTTTAGCTTGTAAAGAGTGTTTTTTTTCCAGGTATAGAAGTATAAGTTGGCATTACTTTCCAAGATGGCGACCGATTTAACAGCTGTCAAGTGATTTATTCTCAGTTTGGTTTGGCAATTCATCAAAACGATTATCAAGCAAGGCGTAGATTCGTCGAATGGGCCCAAAACGAGATTGCCGTTGTTCCCGATTTTCCTAAGCGAATTTTGTTTAGCGATGAAGCGCACTTCTGGTTGAATGGCTACGTCAACAAACAAAACTGCCGCATTTGGAGGGAAGCTAATCCACAAGTGTATGTCGAAACACCGTTACATTCAGAAAAACTGACTGTTTGGTGCGCTTTATGGGCTGGTGGAATCATTGGTCCCTACTTCTTCAAAAACGATGAAGGCCACAACGTTACAGTCAATGGTGATCGGTATAGAGCCATGATTACTAACTTTTTCATTCCTGAATTGAACAATCATGATGTCCAGGAGCTGTGGTTCCAACAAGACGGCGCAACATGTCACACAGCTCATGCCACAATCGACTTATTGAAAGACCCGTTTGGTGACCGCCTAATTTCACGTTTTGGACCTGTGAATTGGCCTCCAAGATCTTGTGATTTAACACCACTAGACTATTTTCTGTGGGGCTATGTAAAGTCATTGGTCTATGCGGATAAGCCACAAACGCTCGACTATTTGGAAGACAACATTCGCCGTGTTATTGCCGATATGCGGCCACAAATGTTGGAAAAAGTCATCGAAAATTGGACGTCCAGATTGGACTACATCCGAGCCAGCCGTGGCAGTCCTATGCAAGAAATCTTATTTAAAATGTAATGCCACAAGATTATCTTTCGAATAAAAAAAAATTCATGTCAATCAAATAATACATCGTTGTTTTATTGCAATTTAAAGTTCTATACCTCTAAAAAAAACACCCTTTAGAATCAGTTATGTAATGTTCTTTGTGCTGAGTATATGTCTTCTGAGTGGTCAAAGAAAACAAACCAAAATGCCTAAATGATGGAATGAATTACTGGAATAACATAAAAATATAATGGATATAATCGTTTAAATGACCCATGGAATTGAGGATTTAGGAATTATAACACCCTGTGCTTGAATTCAATGAAAATTTTAGTCCAGCATTGAAGTTTTGAGAAATGCTTCCTAAAATATTTTGTGTTACAAATTTTTTTCACCAGAAAATCTGTGGAATTGTATTTTTGGTTTTGTAGGTTTATTGAAAAATTCTTGATAACCACCAAAAGTGTTCAGATCTTATTACAATTTTAAAGTGCATTAAGTTCGGATGTTTAAAAAATGATTTTCTAGACATGAATGAATCTAAGGGCTACAAAAATTAAAGTAACAATTAATTAATGATTCTTCTGTTCATCATTTTGCAGGATGATCTGTTCTCTCACATTATGCTAAAGTAAAGTAATCATAAAAAGAAAGGTGGTATTTTCTTCACTATAACAAAAAGTTTATAGTGTACATAATAAAACAAATACTGAAATATTATAAGCGCATTATGCAATCAGTTGTACTTCAAAATAATATATAAGTATATTGATTTGTTAGTGATAGATATTTTTCAGCTATTAATTCAAGTTTTCAGATATTTCAATTATTCTAAAGATATTTTTCTTCCTTGATTGTCTTAACCGAATTTAAATGTTAGTACTTCTTTTGAACATAATTTTTGAGGGGAAAAAAATCATACCTGCTGTAGGGAGGTTAAATGTCTTTCCTTGCCAATTTTCCAAAGCATATTTAAAACAGCTTTCTTTAGTTCCTAAATATTTAAAATTATTATTCAAATGAAAAAGGAGAATAAAAAATAAAAACAAATACTCCTTAATAAATAATGATATCAATAGTATAATACATAAATATATTTTTGGGAAAAAGGAGAATTTAATTCAACTTTTATTCATGATGTACTTCTATTACACAAAGGTCTGATAGTAAAATGCCTCAACTTTCCAAATCAAATTAAGTAATTAACACACTTAAGCTGGCACTTCTCTAAACTTCCACATGTCATCATATAACGATCAGTTCAACAGCTTGGTTTAATTAGTTTTTTCCCCTACACTCCCTTTCACATATGGAAAAACTGAGGCTTAAAATCGATAATCTGTCACTTTATTGGCATAAATGTAACAATAGAAGCACAACTCAAAGGGAGAGAAAGAAAAAAAAAATGTTTCAAAACACAATATATTACCAGAGGAAAAAAACAATCATTAAAGAATTTAAAATAGAATCCCTAGCTTTTTGATTTGAATCAATACTGAGGCTGCAGTAACTGTGTAGTTAAAATGGTAAGCAATTTTACAAGAGTTTTTATTAAGTCCAGTCAAATTTGAATTTTGATCACACCAAGACTAAGGAATAAAGAGGTTGCTGCTCCATAAAATTCTGCGATTTAAAATCTGCAGATAGTTAGGTTTGGAATTTAGGAGAATGAAATACTAATCAAGTATTGTCTTGTTATTTGATTCAAAATGATAAATGTGATCTTTTAACAATGGTCATTCGTGTTTCTAAAGTTCAATGCTATTGCTCCAATCCTTTAGAACGGAGTGCCATCCACTTAATAAGCTACCATATAAAGGTTGATGAAGATTATCCATTTGTTTGCTTTTCCAATAGAAGCAAAATTAATAATCCTGTTTCTGCATTTGTAGTTTTTTATGATGGTTTTGAAACTGAATATCACCAATTCTGAATTTGCAATGAATGTTCTGTTTTATTGCCAAACTTTTAAGTACCAACTATACAATAAAATGGATTACGCAGAATAAAGGCTCTTCTAAATATTTGATTTGTTCAGATATTCCTTCTTAGAAATGCTACAAAATATTTCATCTTGCACTAATGTTCTTGTGGAAATTCAAAAGAATCTTAAAATTCTTAAGGACTCAAATATCCTAGTGTTTTTTACTTCTGTTTGTGACCATACTGGAACATTTGGAAATGAAAGGGCTGATTTCTTGGAAAAATCCGCAACCAAGTGTGTGTGTGGTGGGATATTGCAATTTCAGTTAACATTCCGTAATTGTTCTACAAGAAAAAAATTAAAGAAAACATTGTCTCTCTTTGGAACACTCAATACATGCAATCAGCTCACTCTTTTCTGACAAAGAAATTTTTTCCAACCATTTCACAAAGACTATCTTGAGATAACTTTTTTGTAGATTATAAAATCCCACAATTCTCCTTACTGGTCATGGTAATTTTAAAGTGTACCTCAATATATTTAACCTGTGTCCTTCCAAACTTTGTGACTGTAATGTTGATGGGGAGCAAAGTATGTAGCATCTTATCCTTTTTTGTTTAAAATTTAAGAAAGAAAATGTCTGAAAGTCAAATTGCATGCTCTTAAAATCAACTGGCCTCCTAATTGTTTTCAACTTGTTTTTCAAGTAAAGTTTCGTTCACTTTATTTTATATCTTCATTGATTTGATTTTGTACTTTTTTGTAAATTTTTTTTATTTCTGTTTTTGCAACTTCATTGTATTGATTTTGTTACATAATTGTTTTATTTTGTAATGTATTTTTGTCATTGTAACTTATTTGTTTTTGTTATTTCATTACTTTGTAACTTTTGTTTTGTTATTTACAATTTTATTTTATTTATCTTATTTTATTTGTTTTACTTCTGTAAGCCCTGTGTGATACTTGTGGTGCATGAGAATTATTTTAACTGTCTTCAAGTATTAAAAAAAAGTTATTGGTAAAAAAAAGATTGAGAGTTATAGCATTATCTCTGGTAATGGTTTAAACAAAGTTTAGTCATATGGGGTTAACTGAATTAAGACACAAAAAAATCTGATTTTAATATTGTATGACTCAAAAGCTAGAAAACTATTACAGCATTACAATGCATACACATTAATAAAAAATGCCTTTGAATCAGATTTTGCCCATACCATTTTTTAATATCCCTATTAATTTTTTAATTATTTTGATATAGTTTAATCTGAAAATTCTTGACCTATAAATGTTTAGTTTAAAAAATATGTAACAGATTTATGCAGTTTTTGTTTTGGTGGCATAGTGGTTCAGATAATTGAAAAAAAATTGTTCTAGTGTGCAGGGGAGGAGCATGAATTGCAATAAGTATCATCCCTTAAAATGGGTTTGTGATTTGGGGAAAGGGGTGATGATGCAGGTAAAGAGAAATATCCAAGAGTATTGCATCAGATAACAGCACAATCTTAGTAACCCCATTGAGATGATACATTAAATTTTGGTTACTCATGAAAATAACTACCAATGTTTTATTTTAAATGCTTGCTTCAATCTCCATATAATCAAGCTTTAATTTTTCTTAACAGCTTTATTTTTGATATGTTGTATTCTTACTTCAGATGCAATTAAACAAAAGACAGTATGTTAAACTTATCTTTTGTTTTCCCATGACAAAAAAGGCAAACATTCAATGCATTTCTTCAAATGTTTGAAGCAAATAACCAAACATCTTACTTTATTTTGACATAAAGCTTCTACATCACCAATAAAACCTTCCTTTTTGGCCCAGCTCAAGAAAGCTTTTGGGTCAGGAACTATAACCCCAACCAGAAATTCCTAAAAGCAGATAGAAAATGAATTAATAAGAGCAAGTTTTAACACAGTATAAATAAAATATTTAAAACTTTAGTTGCTTCAAAAAAGGACAAGAAAATATTTTAATTTGCCATCTGTGAAAAAACTTAGGATTTCAAAAAGATATAAAAAATCAACAAATATTAGTAAGGTGTGTCTAAATGTGTAGCAAGTACTGGAACTTCCTATCATTTTTTAGTTTAAAAATTTTTCATTCACATTTTAATAAAGTGTCAGAGCAAATATTTTAATGGCATGACTTATTATATAATTGTCAAATTGTGCATTATTATAATCCAATCCAATCATGATCGTAAAGTGTATAGGCAAAGTATCTCATTTATGCAAAGGCAAGTTTTAACATTATAATTCGACTAAGCAGTCATGTGAGGTTCCAGAATACCATAGGGATCCAAATATTGCAACACTGGTGTTTTTAGTTTAAAAGATGAAAATTCGACTATTTCTTAATACATTTAAAAGGCAAACAGGACACCATAAAAACTGCATCAAAATTCAAAATACCAAACAAGACATCTTAGGTTTCTAATTTGAAAATGATGTCAACAAATATATGTTTTGAGCCACAAAAGAAAAGTTTTTGCAAATTTCTGAATTTTTTTCTTTTTTTAGGAATA
The DNA here is from genome assembly GCA_019973935.1 of Trichonephila clavipes. NCBI lineage: Eukaryota > Metazoa > Arthropoda > Arachnida > Araneae > Nephilidae > Trichonephila > Trichonephila clavipes. The sequence goes on from BMAU01018401.1 coordinate 125,019, forward strand.
CAGTGAGACAGAAGGAATTTTAAATGGCACTAACATTGACAAAATAATTGAAGGTTTTACAAGGAATAAAACGAGACAGAAATTACTTTTTTGAAGACAGAAATTTTATTTTTTGTATAACAATATGAAATTTTCAATTGCTTTTTTTGTTAATAAGTTTATGAGAGTTTTCTTTCAACTTCTATTTCTAACTTGAGTTTGAAGGTCCCACAGCTACTTGGGATATCTATTTGATTTGTGTGCTGCCATAACATTTATTTTATGATATTTTCAGGTAAATATGATTAATTTTTTAATTAATAGAACTAAACAATCAAGTCAATTTGATATCATAATGTTGTCTATTATTTTTTACAGCAAGTATTATTTCTCTGGACAACTTACAACTAAATTTTAAAATTTAAACACAGACATAATATAATAATACAAACCTAAAACAATTTAAATTTGTCTCAAGTCAAACTAAAACTTGAATTTGTATTAGTCCATATCAATAATGAACACAACCAGATTTCAGAAAGTCCATAGCTCTGATTATGCTTTAATAAAATGACATATTTATGACTTTGCTTTCCATATTTTTTATAAAGGGAAAAAAAAGCTATCAACCTGATCCGAGTGTCCATCCACATATACTTGTGAAACAATGTGGCTTCCCAAATACGCACTTTCGCTCTTATCTGGAATAATATATTCACCCTAAAGAAAAACAAAATTTTAATTCAAAAACCAAAGTATTTGATTTTCTATACTAAATACTTCAAATTTCTCAATTGCAATATGTAACAATCCCAGCTAAGCAACACAAGCATCAAACTTAAAAATAAAAACCCTAAGAAAATAATTTAATTTATAAAAAAAAATTAAAGTCACAAACAATTGAAGTTTTATTTACTGTATTTTCATTTTTATTTTATTTTCTCCACAATCTAACATTATCTACTATTCTGAGTCATTCAAGTAAGATACAGATTTTTTTCAAATCAGAAATAATTAAAACTCACCTGAGCTAATTTGAAAATATGTTTTTTTCTGTCTATTATTTTTAAAACACCATTCTGAAAAGCAGAAATAATCATGCTATAAATAATCAAATTTTAATTATTTTTCAGAATTTTAAACTTATAAAAACAATATTAAATTCTAATGAAATTAAATGGATAGTGCTTTTTAAAATTAGAATATATACTCACAGGTAACCATTTTCCAATATCACCTGTATGGTACCAATCATTTGCATCAATAGCTTCAGCTGTGGCTTCTTCATTATTGAAGTAACCAGAAAACACATTGGCTCCTTTAATACAAATCTGGGTTCATAAGATCAAAGGAAATGTAGACATCATTACACTCATAAAATACTTAACATAATATTTCCGTTCAATAAATGAATTTTATATGGATTAATTTCCCTTTAATTGGTAAAAGAATAACAAGTTTAAATTATCAAGAATTTTAGCTTTATTTTTATAAAAATATAAATTGATCAGTCTATAGATCAACTTTATTATTTTTGCTGTTAAGAATTTATCATTTATTAAAAAAATATGTCTTTACAAGTAATTGTAAAGGTAAATATTATTTAGCAATTTTAAAATAATAGAAACAAAAATCAGACTTATAACACACAATTAAAAAAAAACATGTTAAGAAATATACTTCTCCCTCATCCTTTTCTGCAAAGTATGACATTTCTGGTACAGAGACCAATTTAATGTGGTTACAGGGAAGAGGTGGACCAACAAATCCTTATGAAAAATAATGGCATGCTTTTAGTATAATACAGTACAGCCAAAATGTGTAAAATGAAGCATGTAAATTCAGAAAATGCAAGATTTAGGTGTAAATCATAATAAAACATACTTAAAATGCAATTTTTTTCATTTCAAATTTTTCATAGCTAATATTTAACATAGAATAATAAAGTACAAATTGCTGAAAAATCTGATTTATTTTAAATATAAATTATAAATTTAAAAACCAAAAAGAATATCTGTTAGTTTTATTTGATTAAAATTAAAATAATTACCACTATCATGCTCAGATACAAGAGTCATAGTTGCCGCACCAACTTCAGACAATCCATATACTTCAAAGACCTGTAAAAAAAATCCAATAATTGTTGGCAAATTGTGCTTAGAAATAATTTTCCATTTTTAAATAAATTAAAATGTAAGCTGATTTAGAAGGTAAACTACTGCAGAGCTTTTATTTTAATGTTTAAATAATGATTTTAAGGGGAAAAAAGTGACTCTTACCAAACAACCCATTGAGCAACGAAAAAATTGCATGACTTCTTTTGACACAGGTGCTGATGCAGTAAAAATCATTTGGATAGAATCTCCTAAAGTTTTTTGAATTTTTGAAAATAAAAGCTTATCCCAAATAGTTGTCTTTGAAACAATTCCCCTAGGAGGTAAAATTAACCATATTTTAAAATTAAATTTTATTTGAAAAATAATTTTAAAAAATCTAGGAAATAATGTGTCCATGAACAAAGCAACAAAATAATTTGCATAATTAATACCAATCACATGAAAGTTTGATTTAATTTTTGCTAAGCAGAAAACTTAATGACAGTGTAGTATATCTAGTATATCTTAAAACAAATACTGCATATCATTAATTGAAACAGAATGAAATAAAATTGAAAGAAATCTAATATTTTCCTATTAATACAAGTTTTAATTCTTTAATTATTAAATGTTGAAATACTGTGCTGCTTTGTTGATTTAACAGTAAGGATAGAAAATTTTTTTGAGAATCATGACAAATTTATGTATGTATATAAGGAATGGGTCAATTTTTTTTGACCATTATATCCTGAAAAAGTTACCTTTTGATTAGCTAATGAAAATATTTTTGGGGGCCCATTTGCCTCAGGACAATCCATGGCACTTTACTTACCTCAATGCCAGACTGTGTTGCGGCATGTATTGCACCAAGAAGCAGTTTGACATGCTGCTAAAAATTTTTTTTGTATTTGTTTAATTGTCTAAATTTTGGAGATGAAGTGAATTTCATCTGTATTGTGTATTAAATTTCATTTCAATCTGAAGCTCCCTATTTGGTGTCCTTTTCAATGTTCTTGAAAATATTTAATTTTATTTATTAAAGGTGAAAAATAAAATTATAAAATACTGATGATTTTACAAAAAAAAAAGTGTTCAATTTTTACGAGAATAATAATTGTTTTGAAACAAAATCATCGTTTGAAAAATGTACAGCTTTGAACAGATAATTAAAGAGGAAAATTACTTCTGTAAAGCCTTTTCTTTTTGATGAAGAGACAGATGCAATAGGTATCTCTTGAGTCTATTTTGCCCAATCTTTTTCTGTACCTATATATATATTTTTTTGTTATAAAAATGAAAAAGCATACAGTTTGATTAATCTGGGCTTAATCTTTGCACACATTATCAGTAATAATGTTTTTGTTAATAAGAAACAAAACTGAGATACAAAAATGAACTGATTTAACAATTTTTTAAAAAATAAAACATCTGGACCAAAATAATGCAAATGTTTAAATGAGATTAAAAGTAAAGGTAGGCAAGCTAAAGTAGTAGTTTAATACACATTTTCTTTGTATGTATGTCAAAGAATGAAAAATCAAGTCAAAAGTGTTTTTAATACACATAAATTCGAGTAAAAAATACATTGTGTAATGGTTATAAAAATAACATGAGCTCATTTTTTTTATTAGTTAAAAAAAAAAATCAAATAAAATTTGGCAATTTTTAAAAAATTGTAACATTAACATAAATAAAAAATAGCAATATGTAAATATGGATAGTGATATGTGTATATATAGAAAATTAATATGACAAAAAATAAGCCATAGTTAAAATCCTTATTACTTTATGCAATAAAATAAACATTAAATAAGCATTTGTTTCTGAAATAAAAAAAAATATATCAAATGATTAAATGTGAGAAGGTTAGTTAATGAAAATACCTAATATAATGTTTAAGGCCAAATTAAACCGAAAAACACAGGTCTGCAGGAAAAACCTTTCCTGCTGCATAGTATGATTTAGCACAATTTATGTTTTAAAGTGTGCATTAATTAAAAAAAAACCTCCATTTCCCTTATTACAGTTTTTGTGCAAAATAAGGGGCCTGAAAAGTAAATTACACAGCAATTAAAACTTCATTATTTTATTTCTTATAATTAATCAAACAATTTTTGGGGGGAGGGGGAGATGCATACTCTTAATTTTATATTTACTCTTCTTCCAACAGGATTCACTCTACTTCTTGAGGATTTTTGTATCCCATATTTACTCTTTTCTCACAATGATACTTCAACTGGAGTTTAAAATGGTTGTTTCATAATCACTTCTGTTTGCTACAAGCGAGGCATTTAGTTGAACATCAGCAGAATCCTTCAGAATCCTAGCAATTTCAGTAGCACAACTGTTATAGCTGGGATAGAAATCAACGATCTTTCCATAATGGTTAAAATGCTCTAACCTATATTTCACAGATATTAGTTCTTTTTCTGTTTGAGTATAATGCTGTTGTGTCTGTTAATGACACAGATCTGTAGGCTAGCGATTTTTGAAGAACAGCTTCCCATTCGTTCCAAAAGTCATCCACTGAAACAGTTATTGATTTGTTTTAATCAGAATCTTTCAAACATGCATCATAGCTTGTTTTATCTTCTCAAAGTTTGTCTGTTTTCATCCCAGATTCACAGAATTTTTTTCGGAAGCTGTTTTATATTGTGAGTTAAATTTGATAGGCGTGGTGCAAACTTTGCCAAATATGTCACTATATCAAGATACATTTGAAAATCTTTGCAGTTGAGAGCTGCAAACTTTTCAGTTGTTCCTAGCAATTCGCCTCCACTTTTGGGGAAATCCTAAATCTCTAACAAGGTCCTTGAGCTCATTTTGAGGGAAAAGTTAAGATCCATCCTCAGTAGAAAATTCAAGCTAGATTCATCCAGAAGGTTATGTATCTCCATCTTCATATTAACTAATATAGAACTTTTAATAGATATTCAGACAGATAGGTAATTGTGGAACTATTACCTATCTGTCTGAATATCTATTAAAAGTTCTATAAGATTAGAACTATGGAAGAGTGAAGAACTATGGAATACTGGATAAGAACTATGGAATACTGGAAGAATTAAGAACTATGGAATACTGGATAAAAAGTTGAGTCAAAGTCAGAGTAAGGAATCTCCATATTTATGAATTAAATGCTTTTTCTTAACCAAACAGAAATAGTGGTAGTGTGGTTCTTCTGTTTAAGCGATACTGTAGGAATGTCAAAACAAAATGAGTTTTTCCTTGGCCTTAATCCTCCCCCCTCCCCCAAAAAAGATATTCATCACATCCTTAGCACACCTTATGTGGGATCAATGCTTTGTCCCACATTTCAATTTGAAGTATGCCAAATAAAGTTTACATATTTACTTATGTTTCTTCCTAGACTTTTCTCGTGTATTTACCACAAATAAAACAAAAGTTGTCCAGAGAAATAACACTGCCTCTAGGAGCTATAATCTAGAAATAAAACAAGAGCACAGTAATGCTTGAATGCTGAATGTAAACTGATTGTTCTTTTACACAGCAAACCAGACACTGAATTTGTTTAGCTTATTGAAGAATGATCTGATCTGATAGCAGGTTTATTAATACTTATTCATGTTTATACTTATTTGTAGTATCTCAGAGTACATGTAAGAAACATGTTTAACTCAACTTCCTTTTTCAGCATTTACTATAAACATTTTTAGATATGATCTCATTCAGAGACGTAGCTAGGTATCCATACCCCCTGGTGTAAAAAAAAAAGAAAAAAAAGCAGGGCCTATTTTGGTTGGATTTTATCAAGTAAAAATATGTGAATAGTTTAAATATACAAACCTGCAATTTTTGTTCACTATCTTCTCTTTCTTTGTGCTTAAATGCACCACTGGGTTTCTTTTTTTTATTCATAATTTTAGTTTTATAATTTATCTAATACAATTCATATATTTATATATTCGTACTGACTGATGTTAAATGGAAACAAACATAAAGCTACACTACAAAACGTCATTGGGGAATCCTTAGATATTTATTTATTTGGGAGGATCGAACATATTAACTAAAGGGCTTAGAGCTAAAAAATAGTCCACCAAGATAAGCAAAAATGATCCAAAATATGCATTATGATTATTCTTTAGGAAAACTGCAAAAGAGCAGAGGAAAGGAAAAGACAAAATTTCATCAGTGTATTACAGATATGAATAGATTATGAAATACTGAAACAGGAAACTAGCTTATTATAAATCATATTGTTACTAAAAATAGAATGTAACTAGGAAGGGATTACACCTTGTGTAGGCTTTTTAAGATGTAATAATAAGTATGGTAAGACTTTTCATGGAACTTGAAGTTTATTTTCAAGTAACAGTTCATAGAAAAATGAAAAAAAATGAAAATAAACTTTTCAATAAGTAAAGTTAGCAACACTGAACAAAAAAAAAAAAAAGAATTTCCTGCAAATTCGAAATTACTTTCAAATTAATTGCGATGATTATAGTCATGTTGCAACCTTGTTGAGGTTATTGGTTTTTGGAGGTTCGAGTAAAGATCAGCCATATAACTAGTTTAAATTCCACTTTATTATTTCACTAACTTAAATCAAAGAACTCAGGATAGGAAATACACAATGCTACTAATTATAAAAGCAATCACACGACAAAAAGGATACTTAATAATTGAGTATAATCTAATTCCCTTACTCTTAGAACACTTTGGATTTCTACAGTCTAATTCACCATAATTCTGTTATTTTTTGTATGACCTCCAGTCATTTTGTATGACCAGCGAGTCCAGAAACTACTCATCGATTAACTCTTAACTAAATTCATGTATCTAAAATTCAATGCTTAAATAGAACCAGTCATTTGCATGAATCAAGTCTTCTTCTTTGGAAGAAAGTTTTCAATAGAGCAACAGTTAAAAAGAAATAATTTTTCCTTAAAAGGATTAGTTACAGGTTCGCGGATAGACCCATTACAACCTTTTATACTGATATTTTAAATTTGGAGAAATTATCGCAAATTCGGCTTGCTTGGTGTTCAGGGTCCCCCCTCCCAGCTTGACAGCTCCAATATACAGCACCACCTAGCCTTTTGGTAGCTACACCACTGATCTCATTTGACCATTTTAATACCACACAAACCAACTTTTATATACTCTCTTCCACCTCTCCGCCAACTATTTTCTAATTTATTTCATTTATTGTCAAGTCCAGCTATAATTAACAGCTGAATAATTAGTTAGTTATATAAATAAAGAGATTTTTAAAATAAAAATAAAATATTAGATTCTAAGTTAAGGATAAACTTCACACTAGGTGAAACTTAAGACTTCAGTTTCACAAAAAAGCCTGATGAGATGGAAGACCTTAGTACATTTTTTTCCAGTTTCAGTAACTTAATTCTATAATAAAAGGTAAAAAAAATTCTATGCAGTTTCTTAATAGCAGACCTGTGCAATTTATGTCCCTATTGCATATTCTCCAATTGTTAATTTACCTTTTTTTTGTCTTTTTTAATTTTCCTTTTATTTATTTCCTTAAATCCTTTTAAATACAAATATAATTTTGATGAATTTTACTACTTTTTGTATTTACTAATCACATTGAATTCACATGTGTTAGTAAAAACTTCAGAATTATATTTAATGTACAATAAAGTAAATTCTGAGAGTTGAAATTATTTTAGTTATAATGAGATACTTAAATCCTGTATATTACAGGAATTGTCTTCAAGGAATCATGAAGAATGAATATTTCATTACCATAATTCTTATAAGGAATTCAATAGCCATAACTTGCATTATATTATTAAAAACATAATTTTAATTTGTCCAAGATCAATTTAAATTAAATTACTAAAGTAAGCTTGTTTTGACATTGGTGATTTATTCCCCAAGATTATTCATTTTGAAAAAATTTATAGATTTCTTTGAGCTATGTTCAACAATAAAAGAAGTTTTCCTAATGTATCATGATACTTCAAGCATATTGCATAAAGTGAATTTTACATAATGATTTTCATATTTAAATGACAATGTATATATGTGATTGAAATGAAAATAAAAAGGAAATAATTAAAAGTGAAGAAAAACTATCACTAAGAATTTAAAGCTAAAAATTTACATTTGAAACATCCCTCTGACCTGGCAATGTTTGATACAAAAGTATATTCTTACCATTTTTCGGATACATTTTAAAAGAGTGATTACATACTGAATATTAAATGTTTTAATTACTTAGGTAATTAAAGTGTTCACTAATGTCAGCAGAAAAAAAAGTGTTATCATGCCGAATAATTATGTTAAGAAATGCATAAATAATTTCAAACTAATGGTACCAAAAGTCCAATTAGAATATTTTTAAGACAAAACAAAAAAAAAAAAAAAAACTTTTCTAGAAAAGAAATATATTATTGCTGTTGCTTTTATAAAGGCATACATACTTCAGAATAAATAACATTCATCAACTTGGGTACCAAAGGCAATACAACTGGTTTCAGCTCAGCAATATCATTAAGCAAGGTATCTGTGCTTCCACTGTAAAAACCAAGCTGGCATCCATGGAAAAGGCAATACACCTATGAAGAGAGTATGCTTAGGAAAAATAGATGACATTGTTTCAACGGCTGTGTTATATAAATGTAAGGAGCGAGACAGAAAAGGAAAGAAAAAGTAGAATTCTGGGATAAAAAAGAATCGTATACTTTGATTGCAGTGGTTGTGTAAGTATAATTTATTTTTGCTAAAAATATTGAAGTTGATTTAAAATAGATAGTAAGATATTAGTAATTAATTGAGCATTTACTTTGCTTAAATAAAAACAAGAATCAAATAAGAATATCCTCTGAAGAAATTTACCTCATTAATAATTTCATAAATATGAGCACATGGAAGGTAGCACATTAATGAACCTTGTTTAGGTATAGCTTCCTACAAATAATTTTCATAAAATATGATTAATTCATATATAAGAGATACAAACAAAAGTACATTACATATACTAACAATATGACACTAAATAAAATAATGGGATTGTTTTTATCAATGTCAATATTATGTAATTAAGGTGACATGAAAGGTACACAATGAGCATTTATCGCAAACAAATAAAATATTTGATATTACTGGCAAAAAAAGTCAATAACAAACAATTTATAGGGTAACATTGAATAATATCTTTAATGAATAATAAATGTATATTATGAAATCTTTCATTTTAAAAATAAGTATGATTATGAAACAGTTATGAGACATGTTATAATCATACACATTTATAAACTCCTGCTAATTGAGAAAAACCCAGAATATCAGGTATTTTTCAGGTAAAAAAAAAGGCAGTTAATTAACTGAATTCTCAAAATTGGAGCAAAGCAAATAATCTTTTAAATGATATTTTTATTGTAAAAGACTATGACCTTTTCTTTCAATACATTTTGATGTTTTGAAATTCCTAGTCCACATAATGAAAAGTAAACAAAAGTTCTAATGAATATAAATGTCAATGCATACATACAGTACTAATAAAAAAAAAGCAAATTATAAGCCACATGCAAAATTATTCTAAGTTTTACAAATTGATAATATATATGCGAAGGAATGGATATAAGTATTTAAAAGAAAACACAATATGCTTTTAATATGTCTTTCAAAAAAAGTTAGTACTCATTCCATTGAAAGGAACTTTAATAAAGAATTATAAAACAAAAATATTACCCAGCAACATTGTTCAGAAATATACTTTGTGTCATTCACAATGTTTTGTATCATGTAATTAGATTATATCAAGGAATATTTTATATTATAGGAAGTTCAAATATTAAGGATTACTGTATTATCTTATCATAAATACGTTGGACCATTTTTAGTTCAGGAGATTTTTCAACACTTCTGTTGCAGTCATACAGTTCAAAGGTATTGAACAAGTTTAATAAAAGCCATCACTTTAAAAGCCTTAGAAAACTTAACTGATTGCTTGAGAATTATTTCTATGAATTTGAGTAGGGTATTGAGTAACTGATGAAAGAATTTTAGTGTGAATCCATTATTCTTTTTATTTAAAACTAACCCTAAAATTATTAATCATAACTAGTTACTACTTTTTCTCCTCAAAATAATTATTAAAAATATGTTATTTACGTAGTAGAATCTCTATATTATGCAATCAGGATTTTCAGTTCATATTTGAAAATCTCTAAGAATTTATTATATTATTGGTTCTCAAATCTTAAATAGAAAATAAATGAAAAAAGAGTAATTACTAACTATAACAATAAATGTAAATACTTTAAATAAATCATTTTTAAAATCACTAAACAATATTTACCCCTAGAACTGCATCCATACTTGCAATGCATGATAGAATATTACGATGAGTAACTCTTACACCTTTTGGAACACCTGTAAAAAAGGCTTACTTCATTTTGTGGAAATGATGAATATATTTTCCAATGGAATCAAATATAGTCCTCATTTGGTATATTTTACTCAACTTTTTTACATTGAAGCATATAAAATAAATTTATAGATAATTAGAATTATTTTAAAAATCAGATTGGTGGAATTTACTTTTAGGGTCAACATTCACAAATGATATGTAAAATTTTTTTAGGTAATAAAATCAGTTATTTTAAGTAGTGAGTGTTATATCTATGTTGTACTATAAAGCTGCATAAAAGCTATTGCAGACAGACCTTGTAATTTTGAGCCATGGTCAAGTGACAAGGATGACACCCAAGCTGGCACCCCTCTCCTGCCTCCCAAACCTTACCAATGGGTGGACGTTTGAACCTCGAAATATTAAGTGTGCATCAGGCCTCCCTGAAAGTTGGTAATGGGCTCGAACTCATGACATGCCAGTCATGATCCTCATACCTTGATCACTAGGCTACATCAGCCACTTTATTTTAATTAGAAAAGATAGCAACTAATTGAATGTTAAAATCTAAATAAACTGAGTAATAGTCTAAAAAGTTCAATTTGTAACTTTTAAAAATAAAAAGACTCAACACTGTAAACACTGACATATTTAACTACACTCAGGAACATTGAAAATAGCGACCCAAGAAGGAAAGTAAGTACAGTCGTGAAACTTTGTAAATAAGTACAGCATAATGTGATATGCAAATGATCCAAGTTTTGTGCCAATACGCATGCTCATACACGCCGAGGTGGCGCTACAATCAGGAAGAGGGTGCTATATAAGCCAGCGCAAATTCGAAGATTCATAAACATGACAATTACCCGCCGATTGTAGGAAGACTTTGGTAAGCGAAACATGCAAGGTAAACGTGCTAGAAGACATTTCTCACAGTTAAGCGAGTTTGAGAGAGGCCTGATCATCGGGATGAAAACTGCAGGCAGGTCGAAACGCCGTGTTGCTGGCCAGGTGTATCGTTCGGAGTGTGCCGTTAGAAATTCTTGGGAGCAGTGGACACAAGAAGGTACCCACGTGCGGAAAACCGGGTCTGGAGTGACCAGGAAGACCATGAGGAGAGGATCTAAGGATTGTGTGGCAAGCATTTGTGGACCCCACAGTGACTCGTTCAATGATACAAGCAGACATAGGCGTAGCAATTGTTCCACAAACAATTTCCAGACACCTTGCAGAAGCAAATCTTAAATCCAAGCGCCCTTTCCGTGAATTCCCTTAACACTGGAACATCGGCAACTGCGTCTACAGTGGTGCCAAGCCAGATCAATGTGGAACGTCACAGATTGGCAAAAGGTTGTGTTTAGTGATGAATCCCGGTTTGTTTTGGGGACAGATGATAACCGTGTATGGGTGCGGAGGTGCCCTGGTGAGCGGTACAATTGCCCCGACACTGTTCTACGTCACACGGCCCGCACAGCTGGTGTAACGGTCTGAGGGGCCATAGCCTATGATACTCGGTCAACTTTAATTGTGATGTGTGGAACCTTAATGGGCCAACGTTGCGTTGATGATATTCTTCAACCCCATGTAGGACCTTTCCTAAATGGTCTCCCAGGGACAATTTTCCAGCAAGATAATGCTTGTCTGCATACAGCAAGAGTTGCTAAAGACTTCCTATGTCCTTTTCAGACTCTTCCATGGCCGGCCCGGTCACCCGATTTGTCCCCTGTAGAGCACATGTGGAATCAGCTAAAACGGCAGATGCCATTGTGGCACTCTGTACATGATTCAGAGTTGGCTGTTCCAGATTTGTGGGTCCATCTGCCTCAGGACAACATAAGGTGTCTAATCAACTCAATGCCTGACCGTGTGGCGGCATGTATTGCAGCTGGAGGTGGTCCAACGCACTATTGAAGTTGCCCAGTATTTGTGTCATTGCACACCCTGTACTCATTTAATTGTCTTGTTTTTGAGATCAAGGGAATCTCTCATCTGTGTCATTATGTGTATTAAATTTCATTTCAATCCGATGCTTTCTTCTTGGGTCGCTATTTTCAGTGTTTCTGAGTGTGTGTGTATATATTAGTATATTAAATACTGAAATGTCATACTATACTGAAAAGTAACACAGATCAATTATAGATAAAATCTAATTGTAACTTAAATGTAAGAAGTATATAAAAAATAAATTAGAAAACAAAAAAATCTACGCAATTTATAATGTGGTCTACAAATGAAACATTGGTGGGTAACATTTAGTTCTATCCCATTGTTTTATAAAATAAGAATAACAATATTTAAGTTACAAATTTTTGTTAACAAGTTTTCAGGAAAAAAAAAGAATTTTTGAATGTAATTCAGAAATATCACAAATTTGGCAGAAAACAGTAATCAAATATTTAATCAAAATTATTAATCAAAGTCAAAAATTATTTAATAAAATTAAGCAGAAAGCTTTTGGTCCAGTGGCAAATGGACACTTAATAATCATTTGGGTTATGGAATCACCTCCTGTTCTATTTTTGAGATGTAAAAGTGGTAAAGAAAGAGATATAAGGAAATCAAGAAGTGGACCAACAAATAATAAGTATCATCCTTCAATACTTACAAGAAACTCTAGCATTAAAATTTTTTTCTCCATTCTTTAGTATTATGTAATTTAGATAACTTTATTGAGTTAAAAAATACACACCTTTACATGCCAGTATTCATTTTTTGAGCACTCAAATTTCTTACATAATAGTAAAATAAATAAAAATATCTTTTATGATTTAAAATTGTGATAATTTTTAATTACTTTTAATGAAGTATAACAAATATTAATTGAAATGTATATGAATTTTTGTTCACACACACACACACACACACACCACATCAAATGCATCTTTAAAAAAAGCAAATTTTATGTATTTTTGGAGGTCCTTTTTATTTTAGTAACATTGCCTCAATTTTAAAAAACTACTCTGTATTTTCTCACATCTTTAAGAATAACTTTTTGAAGCAATACAAATAAAATTGTAGATTTTTCGAAATTTTGAATAAATGTTCTACATATGAAACATTGACATGTAAAAGGTTTAAAAAAGAGCACAAAGGGGTATTGACAAATAAGAAAAACAAGAACAATAATTTTTTTAATACAATGTAATACATTTTTATTATAAGTGAAGTCTGTATTACAATATAATTATTCCATGAAGTAAATGTAGAGGAATTTTAAAAAAATCTGTAACCCTTAGCAAAATTAATATCTTAAAAATGTAATAAATTAATTATTAAAATGCTCATTTAACCATCTACAGTATGAAAATGCTTAAACTTACAAATTTTTTTAACATTTATTTATAATTTAAGAATGGCATTTTGAAGTTCTTATCAAAGTATACTTACTATATGAAGTTCAAATAATAATTATGATTTCAGCATTACTTTATAAATATCATGGACAATTTTTAGTTAAGCAGTTTTTCAATATTTCTGTTCTATTTATACATATCAAAGGAATTGAAAAAGTTTAATAAAGATCATCACTTGAAAAGACATAGGAAACTCAACAGATTGCTTCAAACTGACACTTAATTGCTTGAGAATTATTTTCATATGATTTTTAGTAGAATACAGAATTACTAGTGAGAGAATTTTAGTAAAATTTAAAAGAACATTTATTCTGAACGCATTGATGACAATTTAAATATTTACTTAGAATCAACATTGCAACTAATCTCATTCAAATAATGCATCACAATATTAGATACATTCATATTGCTTTTAATTATTAACAACTTCATATTTATAAGTGGTATAATACAATTTTTAAGTATTTTGGGAGTGTGACACTCAAAAAATACAACTTTTTCTTTCAACTCTTGATAAATTGTGCTTTTCTGAAGTACTTATGAGTATTGTAAGATATTACAAAGAAAATACAACTTTTAAAATCACAAATTTTTATACTATATTCAATTAGATATCTATATATATATTGCATATTTATATTTAATTTATAAATATAGCTACCTACCTGTTGTTCCGCTTGTATAGCATATACAAAACAGATCATCAGGTTTTGGTTTCTGTTAGAAGAAATTTGTCTCAATGAAAATAGTTTATATTATACAAGAAGATGAATATAAAAAAAAGGTATAAAAATGAATATTTATAAAAAAAATGTCCTCCTGTAAAGTATAAAAAACAAATAAAAGTATTTACTTTTCAATATATAGAAAATAATAGGCATGTATTAAAAAAGTTATGCATTACAACTACACTCTACTTTTCAGAACAGATGAATTTGTACTGATCTGAATCTGGAGAAATTTTAAGTCCTTACCCATAAAAATTGTTTATTTTTTGAAACATCAAAAATTTAAAATAAAATCTAAAAGTTTGAAAATTATTTATTGAAGAAAAAGACTACATTGAGCCACAGAAAAAGGTTTCATTATTTTCCCTCTTTAGATTAAGATTTTTTTTGTGCATGCATGTGTGTGTTACTATATTAGTGATTAGAAAAAATATCTTATATAAATGGGGATAAGTATTTAAAAAGTTATAACACTTACAATTACTGGCTTTTGAAGACTTAATTTCCCACTTATCTGGAAAAAATTATAAAGTTTCATAGCAAAAAAAATATGGCTTAAAGTTAATAAAAATTTAATAAAATTTCATTCATTTACACTTTGAAAATATTTGGATTGTACATTCTACAAAACTACAACAAATAAGAAAGTTAATTCATACTTTTCACATAATAAATTAAGAATTCACAACTCTAAAAGATTTTTTTATTAATATAGACATGAAGCCCTACACAATTTCCTGAGAAAGAATTATGCAGGATAAAGCGCTAAAGTTTATAATTTCTAATATTTAAAATTAGGACTTAAAAACTTATAAGTCACACATATTATAGTACACTACTAGGATAGTGTTCTTCAGCAAGAAACATCAATTTTCAAGTTTCAGGGGGACAAAAAGATTCTTTAATCTTGATAAAGTAATTTGGCACAGTGTATAGAAGAATTACAAAGAGATATTTTGTTCATGTGTAAAAGAGGACCGATTGTTTAACAATACATATATATATATACAGTTGAACCTCCATAATACAAACCTCTATATTGCGAATTTTTCTATAAAACAGTTTTTCCTGGAACCAAGAACATTTCACGATTCTCTTCATAAAATAACCTCCCAACAGCAAAGTGCATTTTCTATGTAATGAACTTTTTCTCTTGTGATTCATTTCTTTTCTACCTACACTGCTGGACAATTGCTAAGGACGGATCACAAATTGCTATGTAGCATAACATTAAGCGAGACATGAGGATTAGTAGGATAAAATATAGTTGCTACACTGTTCAGACATTAGAATAAAGAATATTTATTGTTCTGGAAAGTACAAAAGCTGTGAAACATCTAAAAGAATAAAAAATGTTCATTTGATCTGCGTACGGAGAAATGGAACAATGCATCTAAAAGCCATCAGGCACCTTAAAGAAAGGTATCAGTACGGGATATGTCCACCGTGGAATGTGATGCAACATTCCACACGTCGTACCATACTTTGCACAACATTATCCAGCAGCTGTTGAAAGTTTGGCACCAATTGTGCGCAATCATTTCTGAAAACGTTACAAGTTCCGTTTGGTTTCTCAAAGCTACAGAATGGTGCGCAATCATTTGTGAAAACGTTACAAGTTCTGTTTGATTTCTCAAAGCTACAGAATGGTGAACAATCATTTGCGAAAACGTTACAAGTTCCGTTTGGATTTCTCAAAGCTACAGAATGCCAATGATGATGGACACTATTCATCTAAATAGGGGAAACCCTCCACGAACAAGAAATGTTTGGAATGTCGTTGTCTTTAAATGTGAACTTCGATAATCCAGTTCCTCCATTTATTGAACGACACCGCGAACAGAAAGCCGCTAGGAGAACTTTTCGTGTAATGTCTGAGGATAATGCTTCAGTCACAAACGCAAGTTTGGCACCAATTCATAATGCTTCAGTCACAAACGAAAGTTTGGCACCAAGTGATAATGCTTCAGTCACAAACGCAAGTTTGGCACCAATTCATAATGCTTCAGTCACAAACGAAAGTTTGGCACCATGTGATAGTGCTTCAGTCACAAACGAAAGTTTGGCACCAATTAAAAATGCTTCAGTCACAAACGAAAGTTTGGCACCAATTGATAATGCTTCAGTCACAAACGAAAGTTTGGCACCAATTAATGATGATGCTTCAGTCATAAAACGAAAGTTTGGCACCAATTGATAATGCTTCAGTCACAAACGAAAGTTTGGCACCAATTGATAATGCTTCAGTCACAAACGAGTGTTTGGCACCAATTGATAATGCTTCAGTCACAAACGAAAGTTTGGCACCAATTGATAATGCTTCAGTCACAAACGAAACTTTGGCTCCAATTGA
The DNA here is from genome assembly GCA_019973935.1 of Trichonephila clavipes. Taxonomy (NCBI): domain Eukaryota; kingdom Metazoa; phylum Arthropoda; class Arachnida; order Araneae; family Nephilidae; genus Trichonephila; species Trichonephila clavipes. The sequence continues at coordinate 141,872 of BMAU01018401.1, forward strand.
TAATGCTTCAGTCACAAACGAAAGTTTGGTCACCGAGTGTTTGGCACCAAAAATGCTTCAGTCACAAACGAAAGTTTGGCACCAATTGTCAGTCGAAACGAAAGTTTGGCACCAATTGTGCGCAATCATTTCTGAAAACGTTACAAGTTCCGTTTGTTTTCTCAAAGCTACAGAATGCCAATGATGATGGGTACTATACATCTAAATAGGGGTAACCCTCCACGAACAAGAAATGTTTGGAATGTCGTTTTTAATGTGAACTTCGATAATCCAGTTCCTCCATTTATTGAACGACACCGCGAACAGAAAGCCGCAAGGAGAACTTTCCGTGTAATGTCTGAGAATAATGCTTCTGTCACAAACGAAAGTTTGGCACCAATTGATAATGCTTCAGTCACAAACGAATGTTTGGCACCAATTGATAATGCTTCAGTCAAAAACGAAAGTTTGGTTCCAATTGATAATGCTTCAGTCACAAACGAAACTTTGGCAGCAATTGATAATGCTTCAGTCACAAAAGAATGTTTGGCACCAATTGATAATGCTTCAGTCAAAAACGAAAGTTTGGTTCCAATTGATAATGCTTCAGTCACAAACGAAACTTTGGCACCAATTGATAATGCTTCAGTCACAAACGAAAGTTTGGCCCCCAATTGATAATGCTTCAGTCACAAACAGTCACAAAAACTTTGGCACCAATTGATAATGCTTGTCACAAACGAGTGTTTGGCACCAATTGATAATGCTTCAGTCACAAACGAAAGTTTGGCACCATATGATAATGCTTCAGTCAGAAACGAAAGTTTGGCACCAATTGTGCGCAATCATTTCTGAAAACGTTACAAGTTCCGTTTGGTTTCTCAAAGCTCAGAATTTTGAAAACGTTACAAGTTCCGTTTGGTTTCTCAAAGCTACAGAATGCCAATGATGATGGGCACTATTCATCTAAATAGGGGAAACCCTCCACGAACAAGAAATGTTTGGAATGTCGTTGTCTTTAATGTGAACTTCGATAATCCAGTTCCTCCATTTATTGAACGACACCGCGAACAGAAAGCCGCAAGGAGAACTTTCCGTGTAATGTCTGAGGATAATGCTTCAGTCACAAACGAAAGTTTGGCACCAATTGATAATGCTTCAGTCACAAACGAATGTTTGGCACCAATTGATAATGCTTCAGTCACAAACGAAAGTTTGGCACCAATTGATAATGCTTCAGTCACAAACGAATAATTGGCACCAATTGATAATGCTTCAGTCACAAACGAATGTTTGGCACCCATTGATAATGCTTCAGTCACAAACGAAAGTTTGGCACCAATTGATAATCAGTCAAAAACGAAAGTTTGGGTTGCTTCAGTCACAAACGAAAGTTTGGCACCAATTGATAAATCACAAACGAAAGTTTGGCACCAATTGATAATGCTTCAGTCACAAACGAAACTTTCATTGTGCGCAATCATTTCTGAAAACGTTACAAGTTCTGTTTGATTTCTCAAAGCTACAGAATGCCAATGATGATGGACACTATTGATCTAAATACCGCGGAAACCCTCCACGAACAAGAAATGTTTGGAATGTCGTTGTCTTTAATGTGAACTTCACAAACGATAATCCAGTTCCTCCATTTATTGAACGACACAAACGAAAACAGAATGCCGCTGAAATTTTGGAGAACTTTCCGTGTAATGTCTCACAAACGAGGATAATGCTTCAGTCACAAACGGAAGTTTGGCACCAATTGTGCGCAATCATTTGTGAAAACGTTACAAGTTCTGTTTGGTTTCTTAAAGCTACAGAATGGTGCGGAATCATTTGTGAAAACGTTACAAGTTCCGTTTGGATTTCTCAAAGCTACAGAATGCCAATGATGATGGACACTATTGATCTAAATAGGGGAAACCCTCCACGAACAAGAAATGTTTGGAATGTCGTTGTCTTTAAATTGAACTTCGATAATCCAGTTCCTCCATTTATTGAACGACACCGCGAACAGAAAGCCGCTAGGAGAACGTTCCGTGTAATGTCTGAGGATAATGCTTCAGTAACAAACAAAAGTTTCGCACCAATTGATAATGCTTCAGTCACAAACGAAAGTTTGGCACCAATTGATAATGCTTCAGTCACAAACGAATGTTTGGCACCAATTGATAATGCTTCAGTCACAAACGAAAGTTTGGCACCAATTGATAATGCTACAGTCACAAACGAAAGTTTGGCACCAATTGTGCGCAATCATTTCTGAAAACGTTACAAGTTCCGTTTGGTTTCTCAAAGCTACAGAATGGTGCGCAATCATTTGTGAAAACGTTACAAGTTCCGTTTGGTTTCTCAAAGCTACAGATTGGTGCGCAATCATTTGTGAAAACGTTACAAGTTCCGTTTGGATTTCTCAAAGCTACAGAATGCCAATATGATGATGGACACTTTTCATCTAAATAGGGGAAACCCTCCACGAACAAGAAATGTTTGGAATGTCGTTGTCTTTAATGTGAACTTCGATAATCCATTTCCTCCATTAATTGAACGACACCGCGAACAGAAAGCCGCTAGGAGAACTTTTCGTGTACTGTCTGAGGATAATGCTTCAGCCACAAACGAAAGTTTGGCACCAATTGATCCTGTAAAACTTTGACTTGAAACAACAACTGTCCACATGCGTCAAAACCTTTAAATTTCTTATGAACGCTATCACGTGATGAACAGACGTGGAAAAAAAAGTTGCATACTCATACTCCTTCTTACTAATATCCCACACTTATTCTGTCTTTCCACATTTTTCTTCCTTTCATTTTGTGGTTGCTATGGATGATAGTGTTATCCATCCTTAGCAATTGTCCAACAGTGTATTTTTGAAGTATTTCCGAACATTTCTAATTATTCTCTTTTAACGCACTTTATAATGGTGATAAATCCTGAATCGGTTTTACTAGATGTCCAACTTGCCAAGAGCAATAGAATTCTGGGTGTTCCATTGAAGAAGTATAACCTTTAAAACCCACTGACCAGTTCACAAGAAAAATCTTCAGTATCCACTTTTACCCTCAGTGGAGTCTCATGTCCTTGAACTAGTCTTCATTCATTTGTAGTGTTGATAAGTCGTAATGGTAACTTCATTTCTTGTACCTCGAAAATGTCAAAACGTAAGTACTTGAGCATGAAAGAAAAAACTTAATTCTTCAGGAAGTGGATAAAGGTGTTAAGAAACTTTCCTTGCAGTTTTTCTTTTCTGTTATATATATATATATGTAAGATGTATAAAATAAATATATATTAATTTACAAAAAGGTGTGAGCAACTACCTTTTTTAATATATAGTGTTTATGAATTTAAAATTTATTTAATGTGGTTTATAAAGTATACTGAAAGATGAACCTCTATATAACTAATTTTCCATATAACAAACTTCTTTTTGAAATTTAGCGACTTCATTATATAGAGAACTGATTGTATATATCTTTCTTTTATTATAAATATATATAGTAAAATTTAAGACAAACTGGTTTACTATCACTCATTTCATTTCCATACTAAATATTTAGCATGTTTGAATGGACAAATAAGCCAATTTTAGTTTTCAAATACAATTTTCATTTTAAGTTCAGCTAAATAAAATCACCGAGTAATAAAAATTTCCCATCTATTTTAATACATATGCACCATTTCAACTGCCATCATTTTAATGACAGATTCAATGGATTTTTCTTTCAAGTATCAAATATTAATATTTAGTTAAATTTTCATTTATCTTTCCTTTAATTTGTTACAAAATAATTTTAAGGAATTTTTCATATTTCCATTGCAAATTATTCATATTTTGCTTAAGTTTTCATTAAAGTATACATATATAAGTTTCAAGAGCCTTCACACACAAGTACTGTATATAAACATCCTTACATTAAGAATATAGTCAATAGTTTAGACTATAAAACTAAGAATTAGTTCTAAGTTATTACTGTAAATTGTCACAGTAAAAAGCTAAACACTTTTTAAATATAGTTTGCTAAACATAATATTAATAAAAGTATGGCACAAAATTTGAAACTAATTTTGACTTTTTTTTGCTTTACAGAATAACTTAATGTATAAATTTTTAAAAAAACATCAGATATATTGCTTTTAAAACAGTCCAATAATTTTAATTATAGAGCAACCAATATGACATGTACATTTCATAGATATATAATTCATATGTGAAAAAAATGTGAAAATTGCTGAATTTTTTTAAACAAGAAGTACTAATGAAACTAGAAGATTGATTGTGGAAAACTAAAAACATACATTATATAAAATGCAAATCTGTGATTCTAAATAAATCCTTTAGGAAAGCTATAAGCAAAAACTTAATTTCAAATATCATTACATTTACTTTTAATATTAAACAAAGATATACAAGTAAAATAGATGGAAAGTTTACAATCAAGTTCAGGTTATTCTCAATATGTTTAAGTTTGAATTAAAACTTCTTAAAATGAATCAAAAGACTTATAAAAATAAAATTTGTAATAAAGATGATTACTTCAAGATCTTTAAGAGAAATGATGTGCATTTCTGGATATGATGCATGCAATTCATTAACTTCATCTTCACTTGCATCAATTAAAACAATGTGTTTAAGAGAAGGATATAATTTTTTATCTTTCATAATTTCCACAGCAAATTTTGAATCTTCACAAAAGAGTACTTCCATTTTCACTAAACAAGAGATTTTGAAAAAGATTTATTTTGTTGCACGTAAATATATAGTATAAAATAAAACATATAAAGAGAGAAATGCAATATTAATTTCTTAATACATTTTTTTCTGACATAAAATGGATTAATTTACAACCATTTTCTCAATTTTATACATACAAAGTATCTAATAATCAAATTATTCTATATATTATAGCTGTATACTAAATTACTGTTATTAATTTAAAAAAAAATGAACACACACAGGAAAGTATGCAAAAAAAATACTTTTAAAAATAAAGTTTTGTATTCTGATTTGATACTGAATATAATCCTTTCATCGTTTTGGTCATTTAATAAGGCTATGAAAGTTGTTAAAACTTTTAGATTTTTCATGAATAGTACTATACTGCAAATGCTAAACTTTACACATTTAGATTCATCAACAGAGGGCTTAAAAATACAATTGTGTGTTTAATGTGTCTTAGAAATATTTGATTGGATTAATATCTAGAAAGCAGACTCAATAACATATTTCAACTCATTACATGCTCCTAGAGCTCCATCAGTATGTTATTCTTCAATCACTAAATGATTTTGAAATTTTCTGGTTGATATCAATTTCCTTCAAACTTTTCCAATTTTATTACAGTCACACTTAAAATATTCAACAATATATTTTATAAATAAACTACAAACATGGCTAGAAGGATAAAGATGAATAATAGAAAAACCTTGATCGATTATATATGTCACATTTTCTGAACCAAAGCAATGGTATAAAGGAACTAGGACAATTGAATAACGAGAACATGCCAGCATCACCAAGACAAACTGCAAAACAGAAAACATTATGATTAAAAGGAAAATATTTATATAACTGCATGCATAACAAAACTATGCTTAACTTGGTTTACTACTTGAATTGAATTTAAATAGACAGGTAGATTCACTTAGATAGCTAGAATTTTTGGCAGAGTTCACATAGACATATTGTACCAAACACAAGGCAAGAATTTTTACTGTATCAATTAAATATCTATTTTATAAATCAATGTTGAATAAAAATAAAATAAAAAATTAGGTTCAAAAAAATTAAAAGTATGGGGGGATAATGCCGTACAGTGGCGCACACAAGGGGGGTCCAGATCCCCCCAAAGCCCTTGATTTTTTTCACTGATTGATTATAATTCTAAGTATATAGTATGTGAAATTTAATTAAGTATTTGTTATTAATTATTAATTTTATTAATTAATGCTAATTATTTGTTCAATAATTAGTTTTTTACTGTGTTTTATTCCCAGAAATCAGCAAAATCAAAAAGAGCATGATACAAGAATGGTGAACTTTTAACCCCAGACCTCACCCCCCCTTGAAAAATTCCTGTATGTGCTACTGATACCATACAAAACATGAAATATTTATGGTTGAAAAACCTCCCCCAATTAAGTAAATTAAGATTAAAGTGCATGACTTAAAATGTTTAAATCAGATAGAGTTTAAAGTGCAATATCAGTCCAAATATATCTCACAGTCAAAGGAGAAATATATTGATTACATGTAGGAGAATCCACTCACAGAAAATGTATGAATTCTATTTGCAGAAAATGTCCTATTCTCTCAAGCATATTAAACTAACATTATCTTCAGCATAATATTAGTTTCCAATGATAAATGGTAGGTACAACACTAACTTCAAGGTTCCATTGGTCTTGCCAAAGATCTTAAACAACTGATTATACATATTTCAAAAAAATATTGGAGTAATAAATCTTACAGGAATATTAAACCACATGCAAATTTAGCGACACCATTGACTATTTTGTTGCCTTGGAAAAGGTATCCAACACAAAAATGCCAAATTGAGATTTTTTTTGTTATAAATTATTTTTAGAGATTCAATGACCAACTGGGAGAAAGAATATGAGCATGAGAAAAATCTGACAAGACAAGAACATTTTCATTGTCTTGTCTTGAGACACATTCCAATACTTTATTGAAGACATATCTTCATTGGAAGAACAGAATATGCAGAATGAAGTTGAAAATTCCTAACTGATTGATGTATCATGTTAGAGACAAGTCATAAATAATTTAAAGTAGTGATACTCAACCTGCAGCCTGCCGTCCTTTTCTGAGAGGGCCAGTCATATCCCATTGCATTAAGAATTTCAATTATTTAAGAATAATTTACTAAAAATTTAGTTGGAAATTTTATCAATTAAGCAATCAATTTTTTCTATTTTGCTATTAATATGCTTGTTTTGTTAGAATATGAACAAGAGGTTTGGCCATGGTTGAAAAGAAATTGAAACTACTCCAGAAAGTAAAAAATGCATAAATGTAAATATTTTTTGTGTGTGTTTGATAGAAAGGTCGATACAATATTAAAATAAAAGACAAGAATGAGTTTTAATATTTTGCTTTGTTCAATGCTGCTTTGGTCTTATGTTTCCCCCACCCCACTCCACCCCCTATTATACACATATTGCAGCCCACATGAAATACCTATTATTTGTAAGTGGCCTGGCGGTAGAAAAGGTTGAGTACCAGTGAATTAAAAAAACCATACAATTTTTGAAGTTCAAAAGAAAAACTGAATAATTTATATTTGAAAACTAAACAGTTAATAAATCCAATTGCATGATATCTGGGGCACTTGAATGGCAAAACCTATGTACAAAAATTAAGATTATTTTGTTGAACAAAAAAAAACTATCTTTTCTAATTATTTAGAGAGAGAGATAGAATTTATTCAAATACAAGTAACTTATTCTACCAATTAGATAAACTTTTTCTTGGAAGAGTGATAGATGTGGTCTCTATTAAAAAAAAAAACTAACATGAAAAATTTTTTTTTACTTCATTTTATAAGTCCTAGAATGTACATATAGTACACAATTTGAAATTATTTTCTCAAATAAATGAAATGAAGACTACAAACCATTTTTTTCATCCAAGAAATTAATGCTAATGTTTTCACTCATCCTATGTAATAAAAGGTCTTCACACGTTACATTAAATACATGGAACACAGAATTAATGTATAAATAACACACTAAACTAATGAAAAAATAAATACTTTTAAATTTTTGTTTTTAATTATTATTTTTACCTCTGGCCTTGTCTTTGTACAGATTCCTACCATGGCTTCCTTTGAATGAGGAATACCTAACTGTAGCAATCCAGATCCAATATAGTTTTTTCTTTCTGCAACCTGAATATGAAAATAAGAAAATGTCAGTAATATTAAGAATGCCTTAAAATATGGAATATCAACAAAGAGTATAATTTATGTGACTTCTTTGATCAGTTCAAATACAAAACACACAGCATAAAAATACATAACATTTGATACATAAAACATGACATTTTGTTACTTAAATTGAAGAGTTATTCAAGAAACTTTAATTAATTTTAGTAATATCTAAATTTAAACTAATAAAAAACTGAAAAAATCCCATTCTCCAAACTAAATAATAAAATTCTGGAAAGCCTCATAACATATTGCACTATTTTTCAAAGTAATGCAGATTAGAAAATCAAAATACAAAATGAAAATAAGAATTAAAGATAATTTGGAAGAGAATGTTTTTGATAAAATCAGATTAAAAATTGAATTACCACAAACATTTGCATGAAGTTTTTAATAAGAAGATATCTTTTAAACTCATATCCTACTTAACCCAACAAATTAATTTCCTTTTAAAACAGGTAATAAAGGTACAAAAATGCAATTTGTATAAAAGTCATTCAGATTCTAATGTCTGATTTCAAATCATATGTGACAATTACATATTATCACAAATATCTCATATAAATCATTTTTATATGCATGACATTTAAGATCAAGATAGCATAACAATTGAAAAATCATGCATAAATATTTTGTATTACCATTACATACTATCGGGTCAGACTGACCACCTGACCAGAACATCTGCTCATGCTCCTCAGTCTCAATGTCATGTATACTGAGATGGGTACAGTAGGCATTGGCCCTTATGGGCAGTTGTGCCACCGAGTTTAGTTTTTTGTATTACATACTATAAAAATTATTTCAAAATTCTGCAATGCAATCAAGGACATTAATACATATTTAATACTTAACTCTGAATAAGAAATCCATTTGTATTTTCCAGTTTTAAGGGGAGATCTTAAGCCTAAACATTCACCAGAAGCTAAATAAAGTAAAAAAAAATTGAGTAACCTTAAAGTACGTACAATGGTTTTAAAAAAATATGAAACTGGAGAGATCATAGACCCAAAGTTAAAAACAACAATACAAATGTATTTAATAGCAATAATAGATAACATAAACACAAGAAAATTTTTTTCAACTTATATAAAACATAGAATATTCTTATTATATGATTTATGAAGTAATTCTATTAAAAAAATATATCCTTACTAATATTATGAACGTGAAAGTTTGTGTAGATGTTTGGTACTCTTTAACAAAAAAACAACAGAATGGATTTTAATGAAACTTTACAATAATATAGCTTATACATCAGATTAATACATAGGCTATAATTTATAAAAATATCGTGTGAAGTGTCCAAAATATAACGATAATTGTCAAGTAAGAAGGAAAAAATTCTGCTATCTGCAAAAAAGCCCGTGACAGCATATATCTATCTTATACGTGTGAAGCAAAGCGTTGCATTATGTTTTGTCTATGCTAGGTGCCAGGAAGTGCGAAAGCTAGAACAGGCGGAGTGTACGGCTGATTACAATTTTAACATAAAATAAACACAACAAAAAGTAATATTAACATATTACACTTCCAGATATAAATTATTTATACTATTTTAAGCGTTCATTACACAAAATTTGTAACAATGCGTTACTTTTGCTGAGCAGAGATCAGCTTAGGAAGGTGTTTTCAAAAATCGACCCACAGGAGAGTTATGGGGAGTTAGATAAAAAAAAATCCTTTTTATCAGCTATTAGATCTACAAATTTAAAATTTAACAAACAGGGTTTTTTTTATTTAGTTGAGATATGCAAAAAGCTTTTTTTTGTTTAATTTGCAATTCACATAAAATTAACTCATAAGAAACTTCTTTATCCTTCAATCTGCATTGTTTAATTTTTCAAATCACCCGTGCAAAGAACGGGTATAACAGCTAGTATCAAATATATAGGATTAAAAGCTTAAAATTAGCAAATAATTATTTTTAAAAAATGTAAAAAAAAAACATTCTTTGAAAGACTATGCCGAGTAGAAATTTTATATACTTACAAATCACTTACTAGATTTGAGCAATCCTGTCACAACAGTATCACAAACAGTGTGTGTCCTGTCATCAGGAAATTGAACATATTGCTCTGGATTAATAGTAGCACCAGAAGCTCGAATTCTTTCAGAACTCTAAGATAAGATTTCAGACTAATTATTGGCAAGAATTCATAAAATATTGAAATATTATTCCAAAAATTATGTATGCAAAAATGTAAAAAGTAAAATAATATTATTTTCTATTCAACATTTTTTAAACAATGATTTTCACAGTAAACCTTTTTTTATTTTTAATACTCTACTGCTAGAATTTAAAACTTCATTTAATACAAAAATACAACCTTAAAAAAATTTACAATATGAAAGAATTATATATATTTCTATTACATTTATCTACAGCATAAAAAAGCATTCTAATAATAAAAGCATTAATTATATCTATTAGAAAAAAGTTTAGATAAAATATTCTCGGAGCTTTCATTTAGATGTTTATCCTAGAAAGCTTGAATAGAAAAAGTTAAAAGCAGCAATTTTTATTAGACTTGGAATTCTATATTATTTATAAAGTGGTGTTTCCTATAAATATTAAAAGACAACAAAAAGCTTTCTCTTTATTTCTTTCGTAATGATTGATTTTAGATAGAGTTATACAAAACAAAGTATAAGAAAATTAATTAATGATTCAATACAATAATTCAACTGTAACAGACATCATTTTCAATATAATGATAAGATTATATCTCAATTTGCAGTCGTTTATTGTGTACCGTGTTAGAATTTTGAGGAACTGACGTTTTAAAATATCCTGCTCAATACTCTATTATTTTAAAAAATTTTGGCAGAACCAAGTTTTGAAGTTATGATGCACAACAATTCATGGGGCTAATATCTTTGATCAAGCTATCTTTTTTTTTTTTTTTTTTTTTTGAGACTCTAGATAGACTCCTTGTGTGCCGACAAGTATAACACAAAGTTTACAAACGTTAGTCAATACACAAAACAATGGAAATTACATGTAGAAGGATATAGGCTCAAATGGGGACCAAAGGGGGGAGTGGATACAAATACAACAAATACAGAATTAAATACAAGATTGCTCACATGCAAACAGAGATAATCAATAATAAAATTATACAATGAGGAAGATAAGAAAACTTGACCACAAAAAATTTTCAAAATACAAATACATAAAGAATACATATATGCATACATATATATATATACATACATACACACATACTTATATATACACATGTATATTAATGTACAGAAAATGTTAACAAACACACAAAATTTAGAATCTAAATAATACAGAAAAAAATGCTGTTAATGTATGCACAAAACGAAGTAAAAGCTGATTTTCCTTCAACAAAGGCAGAGAAAGGAGAAGGCCACACTATATTGTTCTTTTGTAGGCAATTCATGAGTATACGTCTTTCTGAAGAGAATTTAATACAAGCAAGAATCAAATGCTTGGCATTCTGGATTGTGTCACTGGAGCAAGAACACTGGTCAGTAGGTGACAAATTTAAGCGCTTTAAATATGCTTTAAAGTTTCCATGCCCAGTTAGAAACTGGGTAAGTTTAAAATTAGGATGAAAGTGCTTAGCCTTTAAATGGCTCTGAATAGAAGGAATAAATTCTTTGGTGAGATGCGCATTATTTGAAATTTGATACAAGTTATTCCACTCGGAAATAATCTTTTCTTTAAAAACTTTCTTATGATACGATTTTGGAATGCTCATAGGAATCACATAGCTTAATTTTGTTGCTTCTTTTGCAAGCCAGTCAGCACGTTCATTGCCATAGATTCCCGTATGTCGACGAACAAAAGAAAAGAAAACTTGTACTCCTGTGCTTCGAAGAAAATCGAGATTAATATGCGTTTTAACTATTAGTTTATTTTGGGAATAAATGTTATTTAAGGCACATAAAGATGATAGGGAATCGCCGCAAATTAAGAAATTCGATGAGAGGATTTCGTTATTGCAGATCCAAGAGACTGCTTGAGCTATGCAAAGTAATCCAGCTTGAAACACACTACACTCATCATAACAAATGCAAGGCCAACCTTAGTGTTGAGATTTTGCTACCATCTGTAAAGCAGACAACTAGAAAGTTGTTTTCAATATTTTTACGGTAATTAACCAAGTTAAGGGGAAATCGTTCAAAAGGATGAGGGAGCTCAGAAACTCTCAGGGAACCATCTAGACTCTTATTGGTACAGTTCTTTGTTACAATCTTGAATTCATTATTTCTAAAGATGTCAACAGGTGGAATACCCAAAATAGCAAACACAGCTTCGTAGGATATTGTTTGATACCCATATGATCAAGCTATTATAGCTTCAAAAAATAAATAAATCTTAGCTTTTAATAATGCTGATTAGTTCAAAAGTTTTATTGAGGAAAAGGCCACATCAGATTTTAAATAGCATTAAACATTAGTTAATTTAGAAGTACCTTAGTGAATCTAGTAAATAATGGTAACAAATTTGTATCTGTGATCTTTACTTAAGGATGGGATAAAATAATTGGTTGAAGAGGAAAAGGATTGAAAACAGGAAGGAATACCAAGGCATCCCAAGATGCATCACTCATTAACCAAAGACTTGAATGATTTCATACTATCATGATAACTTTGAGCATTGACAAATTTCATGAGCATCAATATGGATACAGGGTGAATCTTTAGTGGAATTTTACCTGCACGGTTCAGCTGAAATACTGCAGTCATCAACATTGAGATACCAAAATCATATTTATGAAAAACTCTTATATTTATCGATAGAATGATAAGCCCCCTCAGAGTTTTTAAATACATATGTTGAAATATAAAGATAAATTATAAATTACCGGCAGCATTACAGATTGTGCAGACATGCGAGCTGGGGGAGGATAAATTTTAACTGTCCCCCTTCCCTGTGCCACTGATTTTGTTTTCTTCAATATGATCTGCTTCCCTGGATGTTCAGTGGCCCTTTTTAATCCAAAAGCTTTTAAAAATTTTTCTGAAGTTATATTGATTCCTTGTGTGGCTTTAAAAATATGTTTCGTATGAATTGCATTCACTTGCCGTAAACAATGGTGCACAAGAGGAGATTGGGCAGACGTATACCACATCTCTAAATTAAAAAAACAAACAAAAACATTATTATATGAACAACACAAGTATTTAAATGGAAAAATATATTTTGATACTCAAACTTTTACTTTACAGCAATCTTTAACTCAGAATAAATGTAATGACAATTAGGATTAAATCTTAGCTTGAAAAAAGATTAAAAAGCATTGAAAGAGATTTACTAACAAGTCAGTTTCAGTTTTAAAATTTATTGAGAAATGTAAAATCTGTAGCAATAAGTAGATAAATTTCTTAAATAAAGTTATAAAAAATATAAAACAAAATTTTGTAATGCATTTAAAAATATTATCAAGGTATACTTCTGTTTCATTACAAAAATTTTTGTTCTAAAAAAAAGATATTCATAAATAGTTTAACTCTTAATTTATCTAAAGTGTACACTCATTTTAAGAATGATGGTGTTGAATTAAAAACAAACCCCTTTATAAAATTAGTCCTTAATTTTATATGCCATGAGTGTAGCAATATAAATATTTAAAATCACATACTAATAAGAACACTCCTCAAAATAATTTTGTGTCATAAAAACAAAAACTTGAAACTAAAACAAATATAATGAAAATTAAATTGAATGTTACTATGCTGTAATAATTTAAGAACTTGTATAAAAGTTTAATGTTTCTCTTGTTAAAAATTGAATATTTTCCCATCAAAACACACACTATTATACATTGTACAATTATTTCTAACAAAATGGTATTTATATTTCTCACGTGGATTACCTACAAATCAACACCCTAAAAACTTGATTTTTGTATTCAGTTGAAATAAAATGGATTTTAAGCAATAGTTCCTACAAGAATATTTGATCAGAAAAGACGAAAATAACATTATTTTACAAATAAAATCTAATTTTTTTTTTATTTTGAGACCAGACCTTCTCTTGAGTGAAAAATGTACTGTTTGAAAAATGTTTGAATGTTGATTCAATCAAATGTTACAAATCAAAAGAAAAATGTATTATTCATAAAATACTGCTTACTTCAATCATTTAATTTTTAGTTTTAATTAAATTTATGTTCTGTGAATAAAAAATGTGTAAAAAAATAATTAATGAAGTGCATGACATAGCAATTATATTCCATGCACTTCATGTATTATTTTTTAACACAATTTTTAAATTTGATTGTAAATTGAAATTTTTAAAATTGTGTATTGTCCTTTTAAGTTGAATCCTAGGAGGACCTACTTTTGGTTGCCAAATTTTGAGCGATAAAGGTTACCATATGGTAACCCTTCCATTTCATCAAAAAATTTGGATTTTCAAATCACCGAAAAAAATGACGACCCTAAAAAAAGTGCAACATTTTTCGCCTTTTCCGAAAAAACGTCATTTTGACATTTGACTTCGCTTGAGAAGGTTTGCTCTCCTCCGGTTGTTGTTAAGAATGGGGTGTGAAAGGAAATTACTTGAAAGTGAGGCTACGACAGGTTTCTTTGTGCTTTTGGGCACATAGGGGAAGAAAGAGACGTTAGAATGGTGTATGAAAGCTAATTTAATTACTTCTCGTTATGAATGTCCGAGGTGTAAAAAAATATGCATTTGCAAAAGCGAAAGTTGACGGCTACGAATGGCGTTGTCGCAACCAGTCGAAAGATACTCGCCACGACGTCATTCGGAGTGTGAGAAAGGGCACTTGGTTTAGAGAAAGCAAACTTGCTATAACTATTATCTTGCATTTGACGAGATATTGGTTTGGCAAGAGCATGAATGCGTTCGTAGTGAATGACTTGAAAGTTAATAAGAATATGACAAAGTTAATAAGACATGTGGCGGCGATCTAACGATCCCAAGTTGGTGAATGAGAATTTTCATAAATTCCTTGCATCCATCGCAAGGGTGTATCCACCAACAGATCATGACGAAATGCAAGCGTAAGGTAAGTGCTTTTTAACATTTTTTAATAATGATTGATTTCATGTATTTCTTCGATTTTATCTTTGCGAAACGCCCCTTTAGTCCTTTTTTAAAAATGTAAATCATGTTGTACACACTGGTTTTAGAATCCTTTTTTAAAATGAATTTCATTGCTTTCTCCGTTTTTTTCTTTATATAATGATTAATTTAATGTATTAATTCGATTTCATCTTTGCGAAACGCCCATTTCATCCCCCCTTCTCCCCCGCTGACGCATGCGCTTCCCAAGAGTTTTTCGCCATTCACGCCTTTTTGAAAACCTTCAATTTGGCGCTTTTTGGCGCAAAAAACAGCAGTGGGTCCTCTTAGGATTTTACCCTCGCCAAGTTGGCAACCGTGATTTCTTATGCATTGTATGTGCTGAACTGGCAACCAGGTGCTTCGTTTCATGTAATGTCACGATAATACGCAAGTATCTTTTTTTATTTACAGGAGTTGATATGAAATAATATTTAATAAACTGAACTTCATTCTTCATTACTGAATCACTGCACTAATTTATTGAGATTATTGCCTTAATTTAAATGTTCATTTATATTTCACAATTCTTGATAGCTGAAGTATATGAAGTTGAGCAATAAAGCTACTTATTTTTTTGTACTTACATTTTACTCTCATTAATAATAAACTTTTAGCTAACAAATTAGTGATATGTTAAATACACATAAAGTGGCATTTATTACGTATGAGTGAAATACTATCTTTGAATGTAAATAATTCATTAAAAATGTCGGTACTTATATATTATCGCAAACCGCATTGAAAGGAAGCATGATTGAAAATTCAGTGCATATAATACATGCAAAATCAGGACAGCCAACTTGGTGAGTTATCAAGAATGTTGTGATAGTACATAAGTACCAAAATGTTTATTGCTGCAGATTTTATCTCAAAAATTTTTCATGCTATCTCCAGCTCAGAAATGCTATCAATAATAAATGTATTTAATTTTATTCTATCAAAGAAAAAAAGCTTACCTTCACTTAACAATTTCATTCGGGCAGACTTCAATAAACCAAATTCAATGAAATGTGGACTTATTCAGACTAGATCACATGTCTTCATTACTTATTATCTATACTTGTTTGTTACTTTTTCTTTAAAATTGGCAGATGTTTTGAAAAAGAATGAATTCTTTTAAAAATAAACTTCTAATTGTTCTTGATGAAATACTTTAAGATTTCAGATCTTCATGGCAAATTTATCATTTATTCTATTTTTGCATTTTGCATTCAGCTGTTTTTCCTGAATAAAGCTATTTTTGGAGTGTGAGGTAAAAACATCCGTGGTACAATGATGCATTGTTAAAGGTTTAATTTTTATTATTTAACACTCAGTTTAAGAAAATGACAAACATTTTATTGATAATTTAGCAGTTTAACTGATTTGGAAATAACACACAAGATATGAATTAATAAGCAACAAGTTAGGAGATCTGAGAGAAAGAATTGTTGAAGAAAGTAAATTAGGCATGATCCAGATTTTAATGCGAATGAATGAGGTTTGAAAAGCTAACTATGATTTTATTTCATTTGAAACTATTAAAAAAAAGAATCTGAAATCTTCTGTATCAACCTTTTACACATAAATGTTAATCACTTTTCTAATTTCTTAAGAGAATAAAGGTATTTTGGTTTGTTTTTCTAAAAATATAATGAAGAAGTAAACAATAAATAATTACATACAGATCAAAGTATTAAAACTCAACCAACAATAGGTATGCAAATGCTATTTTTGACAAAACATTCATTTAATTTTCAAAGAAACATAATTGACAAATGATATTTTTTTATTAGTATCCATTGTACATTGAGAATATCAAGATATTTTTATATTCAAATATTTAATTTTTTATAAGTATAATGATGCTTTAATACTCTTATTTTACACTTTTCCTTAAAAAAACTAATAAATCTTGACTGCCACATAGGCCAAACTTTAATAAATATAAACCAAAACATTTTAAATTTAAAAAATAAGTAGGCCACTAAAAGACATTGAATCAATGAGCAATATTTTCTAATTCCCTTCATTTTAGCTGCTATTTCATTTAAACATACTAAGTAAAATAGGAATTAAAGTTTTTATTTTTAAACTTAAAAATTGAAATAAAAAATTCATTTCTATATATTTTATATAAATAGTTTGCTGAATAAATTAGAAAAGTTGTCCGCAAACTTAGACTTGTTTTACTGACACAGTAACAACACTTGAAAATAGTTTTGTTTTACAATCGATCGAATGAACCGCGTGAGAAATTTCATATCACTTCAGTTCTTTGAAATTTCATATCACGTTTCCATTTGTTTTTTCGACGACTTATTTATTACGAGGTTTAAATCCAGTAGCTCTTGCGCAAAACTTTAAAGTGGAGTTTTTTGTTTATTAAACTTTTCGTACTCATGGTGGCCAAAGTAATCGAGTGATCGCGATAGTTTCTACTGACGGAGTTGCGTTTATCAAGTCATGGTGCCTATAGACTCGTGTAGAAGCGCTGATGCACAGTGAATCGAAGTACTTAAGATGGCGTTATTTGGAGCTTGAAGAGTGGACAACCAGCTCAAGGTTGTCTTAATCATTTGGCTGTAGCTTAAAATTACGATGTCAACCACTAATAACCCTAATCTTCCTTCGTGTTTTGACATTAGTAACAATCAATTCGATACTCATATATATATATATATATTATATATATATATATATATATATATATATATATATATATATATATATATATATATATATATATATATATATATATATATATATATATATATATATATATATATATATATATATATTACCGCTTTAGCTTAGAATTAACCTATTTTTTGTGTGGTAATAAATACAAGTACAGTTGTGGTTTTTACTGTCGAGATGATTTTACCATAGTACATCTTGAAAGAATAATGGAGACACAACACACAATAATTTGCGAAAATCTTCAAGTAGCAAGGTGTTAAAATAAAGAGAGTAAATTTCGGTCTTGAATATTGCACAGAATTTTGAAGTTTACCTTCAACTACCCTTGTGTGGCTTCTAGCATATATTGTATTAGATGTACAGGTGTCCCAGGATTATTCGAGAAAACTTTAAAGGGAGGTAAGGGATATCACAAATATTCAGATTTGCATGCAACCTATGGTCGGAAACGTCATGGGAAAGTAGTATCACAGGTACAAGAACAGAACAGAAACAAGACTGTGATATCATCTGAAATATTTATTGGTCAAAGATGTTACATGTGGCTGTGGGGTAGATGTGTAAAAATGCCACAAAAGATGTTCAAAGTTTCCACCATTGCTAGCGATGCACATAGGTTACACCGTCGGACCATGTCAGTAGCGACGGCTAGTACGGTGATACTCGGATTCCTTCGTCATCTAATGCTTAATAAAATATTATAACGAAGAACTGCCTGGACGCTTCGAATGCAAATGTTTTGAAGAACATTCTGAAACTAATAAACATAATATGGTGTTAGAAGTATAAGCGATTATATCGGATTGAAAGATATCCACGTGCGTTATGGAAGCCTTCCGACCCCCTGCTCCGCTGCAATTTTCGCTGGGAAATGTGAAAGAAAAATGGTGAAACTGGAGAATTATCTGCTTGCAACAGAAAAAGACGATCGAACAGGTAAAATTAAAATTGCAATCCTGTTGAACTTATTGGGTAGTGAAGGATTTGAAACATACAACACCTTCAAGTTAGAATCGAAAGTTAATTTTTCGGAGGTTCTTCAATAATTTGAAGAATATTGCTCAACACGACAGAATATTGTTTATGAGCATTATAAATTTTTCATGTGTCCAACTGGAGGGCCAAAACAATTCAGACATATGTAACTCAGCTAAAGACCCTAGCATCCGCATGCGAGTTTGCAGAGCAAGAAAATGGGATTGATTCGAGACCGTATCGTCCTGGGAATTAAAGACAATGGATTGCAAGAACGACTCCTGCGAGAAAATAACCTCAACATTGAAAATCAATCAAAATCGTCCGGGCAGCTGATGCGAGCCGGGAACAAATCCGAAATATGAAGTACGATACAGCAACAATAAACTTCATGAAGAATCAGAACAAGTCTAAAACCCAGTACAACTGCAAAAAGTGTGGACGAAAACACAATCCTCGAGAGTGTTCAGCGTTCGGGAAAATTTGCGCCAGTTCCAAGAAGAAAAACTATTTTACTGCTAAATTTTCCAGAGTACAAAGAACATTCATGAAATGTACGTTCATGAAAAAGAACTGGTTTATATATTGATTCAGTAAATGAAAATGAAACTAAATGTGCAATGAAAATAAGTACAGACTCTAATTTTAAGAATGCTGAAATGGTAAGTGAAACAACTTGGTATAAAAATGTTTCATTAGATGTAAATAATAAGTGTTTCGATGTAAATTTTAAACTGGAAACTGGAGCTGAAGTAAATATTTTGCCGCTGTATATTTTGAGTATGTTTACAGTTAATCCAAAAATTAGTAAAACTAATATATCTCTAACTACATATAATTTTAATTTAAAGCCAAATGGTTCCCTTATAATTAATTGCTCTACTGATAAACTCAAAAATGTTCCTTTCTATGTAGTAAATGTAAAATCCAAACCAATATTAGGGTTAAGAGGTTGTAAGGAATTAAAACTTATTGAAAGAATTGATGCTATTGAATGTAGTATAAGTAAAAATGAGTTAATTAAGCAATATAAAGATGTATTTACTGCAGTGTTTCTTAAAGTGTGGGACGCGCCCCCCTGGGGGGCGTGAGCATATCGAAAATTTCGAGATTTTTTAAAAAAAAAAACCGGAAAGAGAAGTAGAACAAAATACTTTCTTCCATAATAGAAAAAATACACAACAACACTGAAATAATTTTATGTTTGCCATCTGGCATTTTTCCATCATCAAATAGCTATCTTAGATCCCAAAACCAAATTAAAGAAAAAAAAACATTTTGTTTAATTTGCTGTATTTTCTCAATGAGAGATTTTTTAATTACGTTTTAACATAAAATATTACTCGTTAAAAGAAAAACAAAACCCAGAAAATTCTAAGAAGATAAACAATTAATCACTGTAATTATTATTGAAATACTGTACATTAGTTGTAAAAAGAGAAAAGGAAAACATTCACTTTTCAGCCAGGCGCTGCATAATACATTTGTTAATCATTTGACTGACCTTCAAACTTACTGGTATGGTTATTTAGATCATTCGTATTTTTTTCTGAATACACTTTTAAACCGGGAGCGGTGGCGCGGGAATCTGTGATCTCTAATGAGGGAAGTTGGAACTGATCAAACAAAAGAAAAACCTGCTGAAAAAATGCATATTATTCATGATTGAGTAATGCTATGAACATGAAACGAAAGGAAAATTTTCAAATGCTTCCTAAAGAACTCCATCAACCTAAAATATGAAGCCATAAGTGTACCACAAGGTTCAGTTCACCTTGTCAAAAAGACACAAGAAAGAAAAAGTTCCACTTGTTATTTGTTGATTACCAAATGAATCACGAGTTCGAGCCCAGTACCACTAAAGACCCGCCGTGTAGGGGAGAGATGCACATTAAATCTATCAAGAGCTCAAACGTCCTCTTGTTGGAGTGGTGTGGTAGTTAAAAGAGGCCAGCTCAAGTATCGTCCTCGTCAACCATTGTTCAAAATTACGAGGTCGTCACCAAAAGCCCTCGTGTAGCTGAACAGTGTGACGTTAATATTCACTCACTCGATCATGAAAGCTCATTAAAACTACAATAACTTGGAACAAAATATATGACATCTTTGCCGAAAATAACATTTCTGTAGTATTAATGAAAGTGTCCCTGATTTGCGTTCTTTATTAAGGTCTTGAACTTTTGAATCATTTAGTTCAGTGTTTTACTGGATTTTTGGTTGAGTCCTAGGAGGACCCACTTTTGGTCGCCAAATTTTGAGCGATAAAGGTTACAATATGGTAACCCTTCCATTTCATCCAAAAATTTGGATTTTCAAATCACCGAAAAAAATGGCAACCCTAAAAAAAGTGCAACGTTTTTCGCCATTTCCGAAAAAAACGTCTTTTTGACACCTGATTTCGCTTGAGAAAGGTTTGCTGTCCACCGGTTTTTGTTAAGAATGGCTTGTGAAAGGAAATTACTTGAAAGTGAGGCTACGACAGGTTTCTTTGTGCTCCTGGGCACAAAGGGGAAGAAAGAGACGTTAGAATGGTGTATGAAAGCTAATTTAATTGCTTCTCGTTATGAATGTCCAAGGTGTAAAAAAGAAATGCGTTTGCAAGAGCGAAAGAAAACGGTTGAGGGCTACGAATGGCGTTGCCGCAGCCAGTCGAAAGATAATCCGCACGACGTCGTTCGGAGTGTGAGAAAGGGCACTTGGTTTAGCGAAAGCAAACTTGCTATAACTATTATCTTGCGTTTGACCACATATTGGTTCGGTAAGAGCATGAATGCGTTCGTGGCGAATGACTTGAAAGTTAATAAGAATAGGTCACAAGTTGGTGGATGACAATTTTCATGAATTCCTTGCATTCATCGCAAGGGTGTATCCACCAACGGAACATGACGAAATGCAAGCGTAAGGTAAGTGCCTTTTAAAATTTTTTAAAATGATTGATTTCATGTATTTCTTCGATTTTATCTTTGCGAAACGCCCCTTTCGTCCTTTTTTAAAAATGTAAATCATGTTCTACACACTGTTTTTAGAATGCTTTTTTAAAATGAATTTCATTGCTTTCTCCTTTTTATTTTATTTAATTTTTATAATGATTTAATTTAATGTATTTATTCGATTTCATTTTTGCGAAACGCTCATTTCGTCCTTATTTTTTAAATAAATCATGTACTGGTTTTTGAAACTTTTTTAAAGTGAATTTCTTTGATTTCTCCGTTTAAATCTCTTTCAAAATGATTAATTGCATTTTTTTCCTTTTTTTATCTTTGCAAAAGGCATATTTTTTTCCTTTTTTTTTAATGTAAAACATTTACTACCAACGGTTTTCAATGGAAGTCATTCATGAATCACCGTTCATTTCATGATTTTTTAACTTTTCGTACCCTCCCCCCACTTTCAGAAACCAATTGTTGCTCTTCGCCCATTTCATCCCCCCGCTGACACATACGCTTCCCAAGAGTTTTTCGTCATTGACGCCTTTTTGAAAACCTTCAATTTGGCGCTTTTTGGCGCTTTTTGGCGCCAAAAACAACAGTGGCTCCTCCTAGGATTTTACCATTATTCACTGGAATTCCGATTTTTATCGTGTACAGTAAAAATAATTATAAACAAATTATTGGGGTGACTGAGTCCCCCCGCAGTACCATTAGCTTTAGTATCGAGTGCACGCCTGCTCCTGGGTTAAAACATTTTGAAGTCTTCTCGCTTTAAATATTAAAAAGTAATGCAATTATTCTTCATCGGAATTTTATATTCTTTTTCATTATTTAACATTAATTCTAAATGCTAATTCTGTGAGGCTTAAAATTACAGGTTTTTTAAACAGTTATTTACATTTATAGCATTTATCTAAAAAAAATCATTTTACATTTTTGTACACAATGTCGTGCACGCAGTTTTACTCTCCTTACAGTTCAGCTATTATATCAATAATAATGTTTTATTTTAAAAAAAAATGAACTTGGGCGAAGAGCTGGTGTTTCAGCCAGTATACGTTTAATATATCAGTACTGAAGAAGGTATTTTATAAATAATTTCTTAATACTAAATTAAGAACAAGTTTGATAATTATTGTAGTTTTTCCTCCCTTCACCAGGAGGCGCACTGTGCTCCCCTCCGGTAAGAATGTGTTTTTTTATATGTATAAGAGGAGAGAGTTTCTCGGCACCGGCGCGTTAGGTCGGACGCCATTTTGAAACATTACCCGCGTGGGTCCTTTAATTTTAAAATTTACATGTTTATATTGAATAAAAGTGCTGTCCTTAAGAATACGTCTGTTGGGGAAACTACAACAACATTATACATTTTACCACAACGTATCACAATTATTATGGACTTTCATGGGCTTGTCTTGTAGAGCAAAGTTTTCCAAACTTCAAAGCAGCCATCGCAGAAAATTTCAGTTTAACAAAGGTAGGATGTTGAAAATGGTAATAGTATACGAAGTGCTTTTGTTTTCAGTACAGAGAATTTCATCATCCACCTCTACCCAAAATTCAAAGACCGATTTATTACAAAATTGCCTTTTAAGTTTTCACTGGATGTGAAATGTATGAAGATTTCTTCTTCGGAAGTTGAGAGTCCTTCTGGAGTATCTTGAAATAGATCCCTAATCCACTCGTAACTTGCTACCAAGTTGTCTTCATCCAGAAAATACTTTTTGAAAATCTTTGCCAACATAGTTAAACGATTTTACATGGTTTTAGACCCCCTCAAGTCCTGCAGGCCGCCACAAAGTGGCGAGGGGGTGTACCTGGGCGGAGTGGGCGATGTACGTCGGGAGTATCTACTCCTAAAGGGGTAAGGCCACCTAAGGCGTGAAGGCCACTCCATTTTGCTCAGCTAAGGCCTGTAGGTGAAGGAGCCAAATCAGTCCCCTACCTTCGGGTGCTCCAGGTCTTCGAACTTCAGGGGCTGTACCACATTTCCTTTTTTTTCATGAGCTTCTCGTCTTCTTTGGAACATGCTGCATCACTCGTCACGCAGAATAATCAGGAGTGCGCTGAGGGTTTAGGCAGAGGGCCCTCTTCGAAAAATTTGCAACGGTCTCCAGCTAAATATCGGTCTCTTAAAATCATACACTGCAATATAAATGGAATATCAACTTATGCTTCAAGGATTAAACTTGACGCTATCTTGGACATCGCTGAATCTCTGGAGGTTCAAATTATTGCTCTTCAGGAGACTAAATTGAAAGAACATGCTAAGCTTAAAATTAAGGGCTACAACATAATTCGTTCTGATAGACAAGAAGGCGGTGGCCTGGTTTTTCTTGTAAGGGATATCAACTATCGTACTATTGATAATCCACAATTTACTGATTCGAAATTGGAAATCCAACGCTTAAATGTCATTTGGAAGGGGAAAAATCTTAACATCTCTAACATGTATCATCCTCCCAATCAAAAAAGTCTGCCTGATAATCTGCTTGACATATCTGAATCAAATCTACTTGTTGGTGACCTGAACACTAAACATAGTTCATGGGGCAGCGTAATTAATAATAAGAGAGGTGTAGAACTGCATAACCTTATGGATGACAGTGCTCATCTTGCTCTAAACGACGGCTCCCCTACTTACTCCTCTCACAGCTATCATACCGAGGAAGCCTTAGATGTGTCAATTGTCAGCTCAGACATCTTCCCTTTCTGCAAGTGGACAGTTTTACAGGACATTGGAAGTGACCATCTACCCATATTAGTAGAATTAAAGTGGAAACAAATGACTCAGTTGGTTAAGAAAAATTTTTGGAACTTTAAAAGGCCAATTGGGAGAAGTACAGAGACACAGTTGATCGTGGGCTGCTCTCAAAACCTCCCTTTGAATGTAGGTCTATTGATGATCTCGATGAGTCCTGGCTTTCTTTCAAGAAAATCATCTTCAAGGCTGCTGGTCAAGCTATACCTAGGGGAAATTACAAACGGCCCTCTCCATTTTTTATGCATAAATCTCCATTGCTTCAACCCCTGTTGAAGAAAAGAGTAGATATTTGCCGGGAAATTAAAAAATCTAACAATCCCTCACTTAGGTCAAGCCTAAACAAAATAAATGCTGAGATAAAAAGAACCTTTATCCATCTTAAGAGAGAGAAATGGAAAGAATTGTGCAAATCTATTGATGCACACACCCCTAATACCAAACTTTGGAAACTCATGAAATCTTTGAGCATTACTCAACCGCAACAGGAGGAGTGTAATACTATCATTGATGACAATGGACAGATTTCCTCTGACAATAAAACTTCGGCCAATTTGTTGGGTTCCTACTACCAAAAGACGAGTAAACTGACTTTTAATGCAATGGACAAGGATACAGAGAATTATGCTCGAAAATTAGTTCATGGATGTCGCAGCTCAGAGCATGGAATCCCTATATTTAAAGAGTTCTTTACAATGCAGGAACTTAATATGGCTTTAAGCAACCTTGATCCATCTAAATCTCCCGGGCCTGACAATATTCATGGCCAGATGATCTCTAGACTTAGTGATTGGGGAAAGAAGAGTCTTTTAGAAATCTTTAACTTGTCTTGGAGACTTGGAAGACTTCCCCGTGATTGGAAAAAAGCCCTGATTATTCCTATTAGGAAATCAAGCAAGAAAGCTAGCTATCCTGAAAGTTTCAGGCCGATTGCCTTAACAAACTTCTCCTGTAAGCTTATGGAAAAGATTATTCTTGAGCGACTTACTTACTATCTAAATTCTAATGACTTGCTCTCAATCGAACAATATGGTTTTAAAAGGGGACACTCTACTGCGGATCAGATTTTGTACTTCGGACAGAGAGTTCGAGACTCCCAAAACCTTAGACCATCACATCATACAGTTGCTGTTTTTCTTGACCTTTCAAAAGCATTTGATAGAGTTTGGAGAAATAAATTAATCATAAAGCTTTTCAACACCTTTGGCATTAGAGACAGAGCCCTATCTTGGATTTTCGACTTTTTGAAAGATCGAGAGATCAGAGTGAGATTTAGAGACTCTTTATCTAAAACCTTTAGGCTCAGCCAAGGTGTCCCGCAAGGCTCAGTCTTGAGCCCCTTGCTCTTTTCCTTTTACATTGCGGGCATTGAGAAAATCATCTCTAGAAGGTGTGAGGTGGGGCTTTTCGCTGATGATATCGTCCTCTGGAACTCTAACTCTGACGTCGTCCATATTGAAACCGCGATCAATACTACCCTTTCTGACATACAGATTTTTGCTGAGCAACATAAACTGATCTTTAATGTATCAAAGTCAACCTCTAGCTTCTTCACGACTAACCGACGTTTATACAATTATCAACCTCAAATTTTTATGGAGGGCAAATCCCTTCTCTATGAAAAACACCCTAAATATTTGGGCTACATTTTGGATCCTGAGATACTTAGCAACAAGCATATAGACTATGTGATAAACAAAGGCAGGAAGAGACTTGACTTACTGAAATACATTGCTGGAAGGGACTGGGGTGCTGATGCTGGTACTCTCAGACTGACATACACCTCTTTGATCAGACCTGTCTTAGAGTATGGCTCTCAAATTTATTTCAGTGCATCACGTACTAATTTGGCGAAACTGGACCGAGTACAATCAAGCGCTGCTAGAATTATCACTGGCATGCGACATAGCTGTCCCACAGATCTAGTTCTTTTCGAAGCTGATATCATGCCCTTGGATCTGAGAAGAAAATTACTGCTTTCAAAGTACTTTTGTAAACTTTACAGTTACGGAGATTATAACCGCACATCTGCATATCTCATAACCTGGACAAACAGACACAGACTAAAAAGAGACAGTCCTTTCTCTCGAATGCAAGCGATGGACCTATTAGATCAGGACATTGAAGAACATTTTTTGAAGAATGTATTTAACCCTCAGGAGGGATTGCCCAGAGTCCCTTTTAAACCAGAAATGGGAGCTCATACTTCCAAAAATCAAGATCCACCTGAATATTTACGTCAATTAGCATTGGAGATTATTAACAAAATTCCAGCTACTGCAATGCAAATTTATACCGACGGTAGCAAAGACGAACAAAACTCATGTGGCAGTGGCATCTTTATAAAGGCTCCTAATTGTTCTCATAATATCAAAATTAGAATTCGGACTTTTGTTCTGTTTTTAGATCCGAGTTAATTGCCATTGATGAAGCTCTCCGAATCATCAAGACGATGACATCTCCTGATGAAATATGGATATTATGTGATAACCGAAGTGCTATCCAACACCTTAGCGACTGGACAAATGTTGGAGACAAAACATCGGTCTCAATTCTTAAAAATCTTAAAGAACTTTCCCAGCAACATGAGATTTACTTCCAATGGATTCCATCTCACATTGGTCTCTTTGGCAATGACACAGCTGACCTTTTAGCCAAGGAAGGTGTCACTGAAAATTTAATGTCGAGAAGAACTTTGACTTTCTCGGAAATTTTTTCTAAAACGAAATCTTTGATTCAAGAACTATGGAAGACTCCTCCGACTCACCCCTGGTATAATAGGCAGGCCCCAGGTGGTGCCCTTTCCATCAAGGCGGATAGAGTCGTCCAAACAACTATTAGTAGGCTTGCAAGTGGACACATTAGAGGCCTTTCCTTTAACTTAGGCCAGAAAATTTACGAGAATTGTACTAAATGCAATTTGGTACAGGCAACTCCAGATCATCTTTTGTTTTGTGCAGGACTTGAAAGGGAGGACATCTATTCCAGTCCTCTTTTGGTGTACGATTTCCTGAGGACTCTTGGGCTCATGGACCTGGTCTAGCCTGCGGCTAGACAGGAGGAATTAGTCAACAACAACAACAACATGGTTTTAGAAACAGCTTTCTCATGTTGTTCTTCAGATTTGTAAGTTTTGACACATAATGAGCTGGGGCTTTTTCCCCATCATTTACTTCAGCAGTGGTAAATCCAAAATTTAAGTATTTTTGAGAATATTTATTGCCTTGATTTAATTTTCGAAACCATGCTCGTCTGTGTACTTGTTGATCCTTCATTACCGTGGAATGTTTGCTTACGACTTAAAAATGTATGTATGATTTTGTTTTAATCTACTGCCGTAAATACTTAATTACCGTGAATTACATCTATAACGTGTAAATTTAAAAAAACGTATATTCACAAGCTAGATTCGGTAGCTATAGAAGTGTCGAGTTGACCAAAGCTGACTGGAGTTGTACGAGGTTTTACATGTTTTGCGCAGACGTCTGATAGGTTGCCCAGACTAACGCAAATGTTCCCTATAATGCCAAATGTGATAGATATGATAGCGAGCAACATAGACTAAACTATTTTTCTAATGACATTTGTACTTTGAGAAACGAATGCTGAGAAGGAGAAATAAATCATTAATTAAATATATCATTTTGCGATCTGTTCCGATTTAAAAATTAGAGAAAGAAAAATTAACATAATAATAAGTAAGTAATATATATTTTAAGTAATTTTCTTAAAATATATATTACTTAAAAGTTACATATACAAAATTTAATATACTTATCGTATTAATTTGTACGGTTTATAATTAAGATCATATTGTAACTTTAGCGTCTCTCTCTCAAAGTGCATTTTTATTGCAATAAATACATTATTGTTGTACAGGGTGGGGCGCGACAAAAATTATGATTGAAAATTGGGTCGCCAGTATTGAAAGTTTGAGAAACACTGATTTACTGGGGTAGGAGAATTTCCAAATGAACCATATCACATTACTTAAAAAGATAATGCTGTACCAGTAATTCATACACCAAGACGTGTTCCTCTGGATTTGCAACCAAAATTAAAAAGTACTCTAGATAGATTAGAAAAAGAAGGAATAGTGTCAGAAGTTAATAGGCCAACTGATTGGGTGCAAAGTTTAGTCATCGTAGAAAAACCCAATGAAAATTTAAGATTATGTTTAGACCCTAGAGATCTTAACAAAAGTAATTAAAAGAGAACATTATGAAATTCCTTGTACAGATGATATCATTAGTAGATTAGAAAGCAAGAAAATATTTTCAGTTGTAGATTTGAAAGATGGTTTTGGCATGTACCTTTAGATGAAGTTAGCTCAGAAATTTGTACATTTAATACACCTTTTGGAAGGTGCAAATTAAAAAAAAATGCCATTTGGTATAGTTTCTGCCCCTGAGGTATTTCAGAAATGAAATTAAAAGCTTTTTGGAGATATTAAGGGAGTAGAGAGATTTTGATGGCATCATTTTTGCAGGATGTGATTAAGATTCACATAATGCAATTATGTCTAGAGTTAGAAAAGAGCCAAAGAAGGGTTAGAAAGAGCCAAAGAAGGGTTAGACAGAGCCAAATTGTTAAATATAAAGTTTAATCCAGATAAATTACAGTATAGGGTGCCTGAGATAAAATATGTAGTTCACAAATTACATCTGAATCATGTATAAAACCTGATCCAGATCATATGAAAGAAATTGCTGAGATGCCGACACCCAAATCAAAAACTGAAGTTAGGAGATTGTTGGGCATGATGAATTTTCTTTCAAAATTTATACTCAATGTATTTAAAGTTACTCCTCCATTAAGAGAAATCATTCATCAAAATGTAGAATTTAATTGGGGAAAAGAACAATTGTCCTTTGTAAACATTAAAGAATTGTTAGCTAAAGCTCCGATTTTAAAAGTGTTTAGTGTTAATGATGAAGTAGTAATACAATGTGATAATTCAAAAGATGGGCTAGGATCCTGTTTAATCCAAAAAGGTCAACTGGTATCATTTGTCTCACACAGTTTAACAATGAGAAAAATTATGCACAGATTGAGAAAGAGCTATTGGCAATTGTTTTCTCATTTGAGAAATACCATAATTTTGTGTATAGACGTAAAGTTGTTGTACAGAGTGACCATAAGCCTTTAAAGGCAATTGTTAAGAAACCTATGCATAAAATATCTTCTAGAATGCAAAGAATGATTTTAAAATTATTAAAGTATGATTTTGAAATAAATTATGTACCGGGTAATCAAATGTTTCTCGCTGACACTTTATCACGAGCATTTCCTGTTAGTGAAACTGCAAGGGATGATCCTGAAATGCTAAATATTGTGCATACCATTTCAAAACATTTACCCATGAGTAAAAAGAAACGCGTACAATTTAAAAAAGAAACTGAATTAGATCCAGAATTAAAAATAGTTGTTAAATATGTCAAAGAGGACTGGCTTAAATCTCACAAAAATGTAGACAATAGTCAAAAAACATTATAAAATTAAAAATAACATTTATATTCAAGAAGGGTTGTTATTTAGGAATGAAAAACTAATTGTACCTCATAGTTTGAGAAAAGATATGCTACAACTAATTCATGGGGCACACTTTGGGATAGAGAAATGCAAGAAAAGAGCTAGAGAAATAATGTATTGGCCAGGGATGAACTCTGACCTAGAAACATTAGTATCACAATGTGTAATATGTGAAAAATTTAAAAAGCTAATACAGTGTTTCTCAAACTTTCAATACTGGTGACCCAATTTTCAATCATAATTTTTGTCGCCCCCGTACAACAATAATGTATTTACTGCAATAAAAATGCACTTTGAGAGAGAGAGAGAGACGCTAAAGTTACAATACGATCTTAATTATAAACCGTACAAATTAATACGATAAGTATATTATATTTTGTGTATATGTAACTTTTAAGTAATACATATTTTAAGAAAATTACTTAAAATATATATTACTTACTTTTTTATGTTATTTTTCTTTCTCTAATTTTTAAATTGCAACAGATCGCAAAAGGATATATTTAATTAGATTTATTTCCTTCAGCATTCATTTCTCAAAGTACAAATGTCATTAGAAAAATAGTCTAGTCTATGTAGCTCTCTATCATATCCATCACATCTGGCATTATAGGGTACGTTTGCGTGAGTCTGGGCAACCTATCGGACGTCTGCGCAAAACATGTAAAAATGCTTTTCCTCGTACAATTCCAGTCAGTTTTGGTCGACTCGATACTCCTATAGCTACCGAATCTAGCTTGATGGTACATTTTTTAATTTGCACTTTAATTGTAATTCACGGTAATTAAGTATTTACGGCAGTAGATTAAAACAAAATCATACATACATTTTTAAGTCGTAAGCAAACATTCGATGATAATAAAGCAGTGCTTCTCAAACTGTGGGGCGCGCCCCCCCTGGGGTGGCGCGATAACCCTTCGAGGGGGGCGCGAGCATCTTGAAAATATAAAAGGATTAAAAAATTATTTTTTGGAATGAATTAAAACAAAATGCTTGCTGACAAAATAAAAAATACACATTTACACTGATATAAATTATACATATCATCTGGTTTTCCACTTTCAAAAGATTCCACTTCAAACGCTCATTAGCTATCTTTGATCCCAAAACCAAATAAAAAAAGATGTTTTGTTTGCTTTGCTGTAATCCCGCGACGAGAGATTTTTTTATTACGTTTCTTGTAACCTCTAGAATAGTACTTTTGATTATCATCTCTTTGACCTTCAAACTTACTGGGGTATGCTTAACTCCGTCTACTTTTCTTTTGGGAAAGTTGTAAATAATATTTTTTTGTTGCTTTTCCCCCCCATGTTAATGAGTTTTATGATGTATGGATAAGCATATTGAGCACTTTGAAGGATTAATTGGCCAAGATGTATTTTATGAGTAATCTGAAATTGCATTATAAAAAACCTTTTACACAATTATTTTTTTAGAACTGACATCGATGTTTTTGTATCGAATACATTTTTCATGGGAGCGGTCGCATGAGGCGCTGAATCACTCGAAATTCTGGAAAAACTGTTTATTCTTTAACAGTTTCTTGACAGTATCCTCCGATATGACAGTCTTAATGGAAACTGAAATGAATTTGTCACATTTATGCCTCTTTTTGAGAGTGGCAAACCGTTTTTACAATCAAGGTACTTGTTTTTGATCGAGTTCTCTTCACGACCACTTTTGTTCAGAAATATTTTCTATGAATATGCTATACTTTCCCCTACGATTAACTTTCTGGTTTTAATTGCTGTGTTGTACAATTTATTATGGTTTATAAATGTAAATGAGCAGAATATAAAAGAATGGGCATCTGTGATCTCTCTATTGAAGGAAGATGAAACTGATCAAGCAATTGAAGAACCTGATGAAATAATGCATATTAATCGTGATAGCGAAAGTAAATATGACAAAAGTGATAGACATGAAACGTTTGAGTTGAATTGTAATTTTCAAATGCTGCCTAAAGAACTCTATCAAGAAAATTAAGATATCAAGAAAACTAAGAAGCCATAAATGTAACACTTCGCCCTGTCAAAAAGACACAAGCAAGAAAAGGTTACACATGCTATTTGTAGATCATCAAAGAATAGAAAAATTACAATAACGTGAGCAAATATGACAGTTTTGATTGTAAATAACGTTCTTGTATTGTTAGTAAAAAGTGTCTGTGATTTATGTTCTTTATTAAGGTCACGCACATTTGGAACGGTTTCTTTAGTTTTATTGGATTTTTTCTCAAATCATCAAAGAAAAATTAAGTCCTTTAAAGTAGGTAAGCATATTTTCTCTTAGTTAAATTATTCACTGCAATTGTGATTTTTATCGAGCACAGAAAAAAAATAATTAAAAAAAAAAGGATTGGGGTGACTTGGTGAAGTGATCGCGCGACCATTAACGTTAGTGTGGAGTGGGCGCCTGCTTCCGGGTTAAAACATTTTGAAGGTTTCTCGCTTTAAATATTAAACATAACACAATTATTCTTCATTGGAATTTTTCATTCGTTTTCCTTATTTAATATTAATTCTAAATGCTAATTCTGTGAGGCTTAAAATTACTGTTCGTTTTAAACTATTTATAATAGGAGCATTCATTTAAAAAATCATTTTATATTTTTGTATGCATTATTGTGCACTTGGTTTTACTCTTCTTACAATTAAGCTATTATATCAAGAATAATGTATTATTTTTTAAAAAAATAATCGCAGAACGGGTACTTCAGCCAGTGTACTTATAAATGTATCAGTACTGCACAATGTATTTTATAACTAATTTATTAATACTAATTTAAGAGCAAGTTTAATCATTATTAGTGACTTCCATGGGCTTGTCTTGCAGAGCAAAGGTTTTCAAATGAAGGCTCAATATGAGAAATTGACACTCTGAGTTCTTTTTCTATATTTAGCTGAGATCTATATTTTGTCTTCAAAGCAGCGACGCAGAAAATTCGGTTTCACAAAGGTACGATGTTGAAAACGGTAAAAGTATACGAAATGATTTTGTTTTCAGTTCAGAAAATTCATCATCTACTTCTGCCCAAAATTGAAAGAGAGTTTTATTACAAAATTGTCTTTTAATTTCGCCACTAGATGTGAAATCTATGAAACTTTCTTCTTCGGTAGTGGAGAGCCCTTCTGGGGTATTTTGAAATGGATCTCTCACCCATTCGTAACTTGCTATCAAGTTGTCCTCAGCAAAAAAATATTTTTTAAAATTTTTTGCTAACATAACTAAATGATATTCAATAGTTTTATAAACAACTTCCACATGTTGTTCTTCAGTTTTGTAAATTTTTACACATTTATCCTCATTTTCAAACATTTCTAGGTTTTTTTTGCTTTAAATTTCGGCTCCATAATTCTAATTTTCTACAGAAAGCATTAATTTTATCACTCGTGTCAAACATATGTACATTTGATCCTTGAAGTTGAAGATTCAATATATTTAATTTCTCAAATATATCGACTAAGTAGCTCAACTTCATCAGAAATAAACCATCTCGAAATTTCTCAGCTTCCAGTAGGTAATTTCATTTCTTAATTCATAAACACGTTGTAAAAATTTCCCGCGTGATAACCATCTTGCTTCACAATAAAATAGCAACGATGAATGCACTGCGCCCATGTCTTTGCAAAGTACAGAAAAGATTCTTGATTTTAGGGGTCTCATTTTTATGTAATTTACTACAGTCACAACTGTCATTAGCACAATATTCAGGCCAGGACTAATTTCTTTGGAAGCCAGAGTTTCTCTGTGGATCATACAATGTGTCCAGATGCACAGTGGAGATTTTTGTTTCACAAGTGCTTGTATACTTTTAAATCTTCCTGACATTGTACGAGCACCATCGGTGCATATTCCGACACAATTTTTCCACTCTATATTTGCCTCGTTTATAAAATTATTTAAAATATCAAATAATGCTATTGATGTTGCTTTAAGTTTTATTGGTTTACAAAAAAGTAGTTCTTCTACCGCTGACATACCATCCCAAAATCGAACATACGCAATGAAATGAGCATCTTTATTGCTATCTGTTGCCCTCGTCAAGCTGAATTGAAAACAATTTATCACGCAACTTACCGAAAAGCTGTTGCTCTACATCTTCAGCGATATCATCAATTCGACAGGAAACAGTATCATTTGATAGGGGTATGGACTGCAACTCTTTGGCAAAATTGTCTCCAAACATAGTTTCTACAATCTCAATTGCTGCTGGCAAAATAAGCTCTTCGGCAATAGTGTGAGGCTTTTACATCTGGCTATTTTATATGATACTTTGTAAGAAGTAAGTAAAGCTTTTTCATTCACTGACAAAGTTTTTTAAAAAATGTTTTTTGTTTTCCATATGATTTTAATTTTTGGTTCAAAGAACTCTCGAGGTTTGTTAATGTACTCACCATGACGCGTTTCGAAATGTCTTTTAAGTTTATTAGGTTTCATACTGTCTGCTGCCAATATTTTTGAGCAAATAACACACAGGGGCTTTTCTTCTCCATTTACTTCAGTAATGGTAAATCCAAAATTCAAGTATTCTTGAGAATATTTCCTTGATTTAATTTTCGGAACTATGCTCGTCTGTGCACTTGTTGATGCTTTATTATCGTCGAATGTTCGCTTACGACTTAAACATTTATCCATGATTTTTTTTTTGTTCCAATTTTCTGCAGTAATACTTAATAGTGTGAATTACAACTAACGCGCAAATTATAAAATGTACATTCAAGATAGAAGCATCGAATGGACCAAGACTGATTGAATTGTACGAGGTACAGCATTATTACATGTTTTGCGCAGACGTCCGATAGTTTGGCCAGACTCACGCAGACGCTCGCGAGAATGCCAGATGTGATGGATATGAGAGAGCGCAACATAAAGTAGACTATTTTCAATTTCTACTATAAGTTCACTCTCTCATATATATCTTGTTCAAATTTTCAATCGTTGATAAAATACTTTCTATTCATTCATTCAAGTTCAAATACATTTTTAAAACTTGTAGTGGGTGACACTTCATGTTAATACAGTTCTTTCAAATTTTAATTCATTAATTAAATTAAAAAATGAATAAATAGTAACAAACAAAAATTATAGTCCAAAAGTATTTATAGAAGGAAAACTTTTCGTGCTGTCCCCTGTAACGCAATGGATAGCGCGCTGGGCTTCTAATCTGAAGGACGGTAGTTCGAATTCCATCCGAGATGGCCTAATTTCTAAGAATGTGTGTGATTTCTTCTTTACTTTTTACTATTTTCTTACACTAATTAAATTTAATTAATGAATAAATAGTAACGAAAAAAGAATATTCCAATACCCCATATATAGAAAAGAAAAGGAAAAATTGCAAGGGAAAATAGCTTTTCTCTTTTGTCGCTTAACATTGTGATTCTGTCATATGTATTACATATTTGTATTAATTGAAACTATTTAATAGAGAGTAACTAAAATAAGTTTTTCTTTGTTGGCCTAAGTAGGAATTGATTTAAAATTTATTTTTTATATTACTTGTTCTAATGACATTTGTACTTTTAGAAATGCATGATGGACGAAATAAATTTTTAATTAAATGTCATTTTGCAATCTGTCCCAATTTAAAAAATGAGAAAGGAGAAATAACATAACATTATAATTATTACTTAAAAGTAATTTGCTTAAAATATATATTATATAAAAGTAACGTATACAAAATTTAATACTCAAAGTGCATTATTATTGCATTCAATACATTATTATTGAGGGGGGGACGATGAAAATTATGATTAAAAATTGGGTCACCAGTAGTGAAAGTTTGAGAAGCACTGACTTACTTACTTAATTAATTTATTTTGCAAAAAAGTAGTACACAAACTGTAATACTTATGCTATTAATTTGTATGGTTTATAATTAAGATCGCGTATAGTAGCTTTAGCGTCAAAGTGCATTATTATTACGTTCAGTACATTATTAATGTATAAGGGGGGCGCGATAAAAATTGTGATTGAAAAGAGGGGCGCCAGTATTGAAAGTTTGAGAAGCACTGTAATAAAGAATCAACAAGTACACAGACGAACGAGCATGGTTCCGAAAATTAAATCAAGGCGATCTTCTCAAAAATACTTAAATTTTGGATTTACCATACTGAAGTAAAAGATGAAAAAAAAAAAAGCCCCAGCTCGATATATGGTAAAACTTACAAATCTGTAGAACATGTGAAAGTTGTTTTTAAAATATGTAAAATCATTTAGCTATGTTGGCAAAGAATTTTAAAAAGTATTTTCTGGATGAGGACAGCTTGGTAGCAAGTTACGAGTGGATTAGGGATCTATTTCAAGATACTCCAGAAGGGCTCTCAACTTCCGAAGAAGAAATCTTCATAGATTTCACATCCAGTGAAAAATTAAAAGGCAATTTCGTAATAAATCGCTCTTTGAATTTTGGGTAGAGGTAGATGATGAATTATCTGTACTGAAAACAAAAGCACTTCGTACACTATTACCATTTTCAACATCCTACCTTTGTTAAACCGGATTTTCTGCGGTAGATGTTTTGAAGACAAAATATAGATCTCAGCTAAATATAGAAAAATATCTCTTTAAGTGTCAATTTCTGATATTAAACCTTCCTTTGAAAACTTTCCTCTACAAGACAAGCCTGTGGAAGTCCCTAATAATTATTAAACTAGTTCTTAATTTAGTAATAAGATTGATTGATTGAATATTAACCCTCTGACTGGATGACCCGCTAATTGAATTTCACTTCGAAAGCGATCTACTTTTTTAAAGCTAGCTACTCCGAAAATGCTCCGATAAATTTCGCGAACTGCTTCAAAAACGAATGGCAGTTTAGTGCTTTTCCCTGTTAACGCCGCAGGAGGTCCCGATTGGTTTTGCAGGGAAGGATTTTATTGCTTTTCGGTCTCTGTGTTCTTTGAAACGGGAGGTTTCTCATTCACAGCTGTGGCCTAGGGCGAGGATTGTGAAATGTGTGGACATTTTCTACACTTCACGACCAACAGAGAGTTCACCCAATTTATTGCAAATATATATTTCATATATTTGGAAAACTTGCTCAATTTCTGATCTAAAAACCAATTAGGTTTTAAGAAATTTTAATTTTCTGAGTTTTGAGTTTAAATTCGGTTTCATTTTAAAGCATTTTTGCATTCCTAGATTGAATTAGTTAAAAATATTTTTTAACACAATCCAATATTTCGTGTGAAACGGCAATTAACTACAATTTTAGTTTCTAAAATCATTTCTGTTTGCTCATGTTTTTAAGTTTTTGAGTTTTCTCACATTTACTTAATTAAGATTGATTTAAAGACCAATATATTTTTTGATACATAGTTTATATAATTTAAAAGCTCTTTACTTTGTTTTCATTATTTTTTTTCCTTTTGAAAAATGCCATGACTAAAATGTACGCAGGCTACTGTGATAAATAATACTTGAAAGGGATGGAATATGACTGAAAATGGTAAATCTAAAATGCGGCTTTTTCAGGTAATTATACAATTAGACTACAGAATACAAATGTTGCAGAATGAACTAAATATTTCCCTGATGTACCACAAACTACATTATAATAAATCTATTGTAGTTCTACATTGCAGTATTTTAAAGTCATGCAACAAAAACTTAAACTTGCTTAACTGCCACGATGGGAACTGAGAAAAAAATAGATATTGTTTACAAACTTGGTGATTTCTGAATTACGTTTGTATAACTACTAATTTCTTTATAAATATTTTGCATTTAAAACTCTTGTGAATATATAAGGTTCTGATAAAAGGGAATAATTGATCAAATTAACAGTTGTTATCAATGCTATGTCTTAGAATATTTTGAATTAAAAAAGATATTTCAGTCATATTTATTTCAAGTAGAATTTTCATGTAGAGCATAAGTTGGATAGTAACAGATTGAAAAATTAAAGCTTTACAGGCAATGGAATTTTTTATGCCATTACAAATTTTAAATATGTTTTTCTCAGATTTTTAATTTTGAAGATGAGAGTGTTTTCTAATCCCTAAGGCGTTTTTCCTGTTCAAGATAGAGTCTTGAAATATCTTGTAAATGTTCCCTTACATATGTTCTATAACAGTTCATATGGATTTAGGCCTGAGAGCTCTAGTTATTTTTTAAAAATATCTTAATGTTAATATTTAAAAAAAAGTTGGGTTTTTTCCAGGTTTAGCCATAAAAATAATTATTAAAATTCAACAAAGAGATATATTTTAAATTTTTATACTTTTGTTTCCAATAATCTAAGAAATATTAATCACTTACAATAATTAAATATTTTTAATAATTTAACATTTTAGAAAAGTTTAAAAATTTCAAAACTGTTCAATGCTTTAAAATTGGGAAATAATGGCTTGTCAAACTAACCTATTATTTTCAGAATCAATATAATAGTATAATTTGAATATAAAACAAAAATTAATTTTACTGTGACAAACTGTTTACGACTTCTACTCATATTGTAAAAAGAATGAAAGATAAATATATAACATAGTGGCAGTAAAAAACACATTCATAATATATTAAAATCCTGTCCCGATACAAATTTTAATGCATTTTCTAAACTGTAGCTAAAAACAATTATATGTTTATTAGGACAGAAATTATTTATATTTAGATATATTTTTCCTTATTAAGTACATAATGAATAATGGCAAGATAATTTGTAAAATCCTGAAAGATTTTAATGAAGAAAAAAGCCAGACATAATTTTAGATAGTTAGAAATTTAATTATATAATACACAAATATGCATGTTTTAAAAGAAATAAGTTGGCTAAGAAAATGAAATTTACAAAAATTTCCTGAATAAAGTAAATCAGATTTCATCCTCAAATACATATAATTGTAAGAAAAGGTTTTATTCAATTTACAATTAGTTACAAAAAACCTTTTATAAAAAATAATTTTAACAGGTATAAATAGCAAAAAATATCAAAGAAGTATGAGAAAGACACATACATGTCGTTTACAGAAATGTCACAGTGTGATATTTTTTCGAAACACGGCACTGCACACAGTCCAACATTACAGTCTTTACATTGAAAACGAGTTTTTGATGTTTAACGACTAAATCGTAAATATAAGAAACAACAGTCAAATATCTCGAGTGCAGACGGCGCTCGCTGATATTTGAGTGAGGAAATTAAAGCAGCATAAAATGCGACCTCGTTTGAATTATATCTAATGTGCATATTTGGAACTGTTTAGCGTACTCGAATTAACTCAAGTGCACACGTCAAGGGTTTATATTGCATTCTAAGTCAACACGGTGGCTACTGACGAGCGACTACGTATATATAATTTTGAACCACGGTTAAGTGACGAGGACGATACCTGAGCTGATAACTCCCCTTCCAAACTTCCACATCACACCAACGTGAGGACTTTTGACGTCGACGTGTTTAACGTGCATCAGCTCCTCTTCAACGCTAAACTTTTGTGGTACCAGGGCTCGAACACTGGACACGAGTTCATAACCACGGCCATCAGGCTACCGTGGCCGCAAAAGAAAATAGCAAATTTGAAAGAAATGTAATGGAGAAGTATATTTGAAGAAATGACTTCAAAACTTAACGAAAAACCAAAATATCAAAATTTATTTCAGGAATAATAGTGAATATAACTTCGTACACCTAAAACCACTTTACGCAGTGTATTTTGAAAGTGAACGTTTCCCCTTTTAGAGAAACTTACTACAATTATGTCAAATTCCTTTCATTTTGCTCTAAGGGGATCCCCGAAACAATGTAATTTTTTTGATACACAAAATTATTTATGGTTGAATCTAATACAATTCGACATAAAATGAATGAAAACCCTTTTTTATCATATAAATTGTGTTTGAATAGGAGATGGTTAGTTAATAAGAACATTTAAAACGGCATCTATGGACCTGTGGCACGTGGTACAATTCTTAGTGGCACTCAGCACTATTCTACAAATTTGTCAATTCTTGAGTGGATGGAAGTTGATAATAGACCTTATTTGACAAACATCTTCTGAGAGAGTTATGGACATTTATGGAACTACAAAATAATCTGAAAGATAATTCTAAGGATAAATTTACAGCTATTTTGTAAATAATTGAGTGTTATTGCTAGGGGATTTAATTGTTGAAAAAAGAAAATTGCATGTACTCTGCTTTCCACTTATGTGATTCGGCATATCAAAGTAAAAAATCTTTCCTAATATGAAAAATATTTCGACTCCGCAAAGAAATTGTTTAACAACTGAATGCTCAGAATCGTGTCATGCATTATACCCCTGGTTTTGCGATATGAAAGAAAAGTGGTGAAAGAGTTAATTCGCATTGCAATTTTTATTTAACTGTAATGAAGGGAATCATTTTTTTATATTTCACTTTGTCTATTTCTTATTTAAGTAAATATGTTGGAAACATACATTTTTAATTTTTTTTATCTTTGTTGAAGAAATAGTAACATTTTATATTGTTTATTTTTATGTTAGTAAATGTATTTTATTGATCCATAATTAATATAAAATAAAACTGTAAATCTAAATTATTTACCTCTATTCTTTATATCTGCAAATATTACCGTAAGAATCGAAGGATTTCAAAAATTTCCTACTATGTGGCACGCTGAATGATACTGACAGATTGGTTTGGCACGTCTTAGCTACACAGTTGCCGCCCCTGATTTAAAATGTTGGGTAAGATAACCATTATATTTTTAAAATTTTATAAATATACAAAAGGAGAGTATTTTGTCAATACATGTTTTAAAAGGAGTAAAATTTACGAGAACGAAATATAAAATTGCGTTAAAATTATTGGTACTCTATCAACCGTACTTCTTTTATATATATATAAATATATATATATATATATATATATATATATATATATATATATATATATATATATATATATATATATATATATACGTCGATATATATATATATATACCGTAGTTACTGCCAACTCGTGACAATGAATTAGAAATTAAGTTCACAATTCATTGTTATTAAAATATATAAAATTTTACATGACTTATTTTTGTATTTGTTATTTTTATATTCCTTACTGAAAGCAACAAATGGGAGTTCATTACCTGCCAAAACTGCAGAGACCTGGTTGTTTACTCCACAAGCCCCTACCTTATGCTTACTCTGCCCTACTAAGTAAAAATGCCGTCTTCTGCTCGTCAAGATCATGGAATTGCAGATATTTTTTTCCATATATTTTAAATATTAGTTTTCTAACTTCTACACCAGCCTTTTAATAGTCTACACTCCTGCAAAGAAGTCTGAATTCAAAACTATAAAAACTTATTATTCCCAACAATGTCATTTATACCTTTATTTTTTATAATCTATGAATGCGTTAAACTATTAATTTGTTATTGCGACTATTTAATATTAAATGCGAAAAAAAAACGAATAAGTTTCAGACTGAAACTTAAATTGAATTTTTCAAAAATTGTCATCGATATTCTCTTAACTTTTACATATTGTCATTTTAGCATATCACACATCTATCTTCTATGCAAAAATCTATTATAAGTTCATCAAATGTTTCAGCATATTTTTACTCATAACATGCAGTTTTCAACAACATTGTGAGGCCGCGGTAGCCTAATGGTCAAAGTAACGGACTCGTAGCTGACGTGTCATGAGTTCGACCCCAGCACCACTGAAGATCCGCCGTGTAAGTGAGCGATGCTCAAGCGTCATCCTCGTCACTTGACCATGGTTTAAAATTACGAGGTCCGTCGCCAAGTGAGTGAATATTAACGTCGCACTGTTCAGCTACACGAGGGCTTTTAGTGATGGACCTCGTAATTTTGAAAAATGGTCAAATGACGAGGGAGACACCTGAGCTGGCACCCCTTCTCCTAACTACCACACTACACCAACGAGAGGACATTTCAGCTCTCGATAGATTTAACGTGCATCGCTGCCCTACACGGCGGGTCTTTTGTGGCACTGGGCTCGAACTCGAGACATGCCAACCATGACTCGATACCTTGACCCCCTGATACCCCGGCCACAGGACCGTCACCAAAAGCCCTCAAGAAGTTGAGTAGAGAAGAGAGAGAGAGTGCGACTTTAATATCCCCTCACTTAATTAAATTATATGAAATTTAAGGAATACTTGAAAAATATTAGAAGTCGAATATATATATATATATATATATATATATATATGTATATATATATTAAAAAATTAATCATATGAGATAATTTTAAATATCCAAAGAATTATTATTATTTATGGTAAATATATGTTTTTCAACTGAGTATGTGAGACACGCATAAATATCTTTTTCGAAATTCCAATGCAGAATTTTAGTGGAGCTAATACAAAATTCCTAGTTTTGCATGGTTAAGATTATAAAAATGTCCAAATTTTAATAACCTTTTCTTCAGTCAACCACTAAAGGTACATGAATGATGAGGGGTTATGCATAAATATATATTTTTTTAACTTGAATATAAAAAGGATCTTTATATTTATTTATATGCGCAAATGTTAACTGTAAATTTGTCCAGATGCTTTTAAATACTCTTTATTTGAAGATTCAAGTTAAAAAATATAAACTTGAAATTAAAATTCTCTTTGAATGAAATTAATGTTCAGACATTCAAAATTCAAATATAATTTGTTATCTGAACAATACAAAACAAGGGATTCTATGTAAGATGCCCTGAATATCTGGCTTTAAAATTATGAAAAACTAAAAGATTTAAATAGGGTTTTTTTTAACAATACATATAAATTTTTTGCAAATAATGTAATACAGAAGCTTAAAAATTATTCATGTTTAGAAGTGTCCGAAATTTTAAAAGATTTTAAATTTTGAACCTTTTTTTTTTTTTTTGACACATAACAAAATAATCATTTTTAAAAAAAATCCCTGAAAGTATTGATTAAAGTAAGAAAAATGAAACAGTAACTTATCCTCAATGTTTTAATATATAATTTGAATTTAAATACTACAGATATTTTTTTAAAACTTAGACATACATTATAAAAACTTAATTCCATTTGAGAATTTTAAGTTAAAGAAAAAAATGAGAATTCTCAAATCGTTGACTCGCTATTTGTGTACACTTTAGGTTGAAGATTTTACGATTGCCACAGGAACCGGTCTCCCCGTGACCATAAAAGTTTCCCCTCAATGCCCATTGTGTCTCCCCGACCGTCTCTAATTATCTTTCAAGATCGTAAACCTTTAAAGGGGGAAAAGAATTCGGAAAAATACCATCTTACCGGTTTTGAACACATTACTTGAAGGGGAAAAATCTGTTTGGTTCATTTTTGGTGAGTCCCCGGCCTTAGGAAAAATTCAGTGTGGTCCGTTTTCGAAGCCTCTCTAGTAGGGTGGAGAGAGACTCCCCACACTTTGAGAAACACTGAGCTAATAGTAAAGAGCCATTAAAACCTCGTACAGTACCCTATAGACCCTTTGAAAAGATAGGAGTTGATATAATGGACTTGGGTAATACATGTTATCTAGTTGTAATAGACTATTATTCAAAAAGTATTGAACTTGCTGATCTTGTAAATAAGAGTGCAGAGAGATGAGGTAATAATTAAACTTAAAACAATTTTCTCTAGATTTGGTGTTCCAAATATGGTAGTATCAGATAATATACCATTTAATAGTTATATTAATAAAAAGTTTGCAAATGATTGGGATTTTAATTATGCATTCATTTTTTAGTCCTCATTACTCCCCAAGTAATGGAATAGTGGTAAAAGCAGTAGGAATTTCTAAAAGCATTATGAAAAAGGCAAGGGAAGATAGACAAGATTATTTAGTAGGTTTAATGGAGTATAGAAACACCCCAATATCAGGTCTTGACCTATCTCCAGCTCAATGTAGATGAAAAACAAAATTACCAATCTCGAATAAATTGTTAGATGCTGCACTATTTAATAACATTCGAGAAAAGTTAATTATAAAAAGGCAAAACGTCCAAAAGATACATTATGATAAAACTGCTCATCCATTACCTGAACTTGAGCCGGAAGATAATGTCAGAATACTAAATTTTAAAACAAAACTTGGGAACCAGAAAATATAGTTTCAAAACATAAATTACATGCCAGGTCATATTTTGTTAAAAATCAGTCTGGCAATATTTTAAGACGTAATAGAAAACATAAGATAAACACACCCTTTAATATAGAAATAGATCCTAATGACATAAGTACTTTCAATTCTGATTCAGAAGTAATTGTTAATCCTCAAAATATACAGAACTGTAACGAGTCAAATTGTAATGTCCAAAGAAGAATTAACCGTGTTTGTAAACCACCATCTTATTTGAATGACTGTTATATGATTTATAATTTAAAGGGGGATGTCATGATAACTGTAACTGTAGAATGTGTACTTGTGTAAACTGTGTATTGTAACTGTATATGATTGCTTGTGTTGTTGCTGTTGTGAGATGATGTTGTCACCTCATGCTTAATAAAAAGATATTATAACGAAGAACTGTCTGAACGCTTCGAATGCAAATGTTTTGAAGAACATTCTGAAACTTAAAAACATAAGATATACAACACTTTTTCTATGCTGGGAGATCTAGTTATTCGCAGCCCACTCTCACTATGCCTATTACTTCGTAAAGATCCCTACTTACACAAATTGTGATGCAAATTAGTAAGCAACGGGCAGTCTGGGGTATTTCTATAAGGGTAACTTTTGCATTACAGTCTTTCTCTTTTACAGTCTCGTGCATTTCCTTCTTCCAATCCATAAATCAATAGTATATCTGCCAGTTTGGTGTTCGTAAAACATTCTATACTCCTCTGCGGGTGATGATAGCAAAAATGACTGAGATAAACCAGGTTTACTTCCTTCAATGGTCTTGTGAACATCCCCACAAAGAGCCGAACGAAGAAACTTTTGACCACAGGTTGCTATATGCAAATAGGAATCCTTGTGATGTCCTACCTCTCCTTAAGTGAGTGAATATTAACATCGCATTAATCAGTTGCACGAGGGCTTTTGGAGACGAATATCATAATTTTGAATTATGATCAAGGACGACA
The DNA here is from genome assembly GCA_019973935.1 of Trichonephila clavipes. Taxonomy (NCBI): domain Eukaryota; kingdom Metazoa; phylum Arthropoda; class Arachnida; order Araneae; family Nephilidae; genus Trichonephila; species Trichonephila clavipes. Next base: position 186,785 of record BMAU01018401.1, read on the forward strand.
CTTGAGCTGGCACCCCGTTCTTCTACCTACCCCACCACACCACATCAACGGGAGGACGTTTGAGCTCTCGACAGATTTAACGTGCTTCGCTCCCCTACACGGCGGATCTTTATTGGTACTGGGCTCGAACTCATGACAATCCAGCCATGATCCGTTATCTTCATCACTAGACTACCGCAGCCACCTACCTTCCCTTAAAATTTGTTCCAATAATCCTGGAACACCCTGTATGTAGGGATAAAGTATAAGAACGTACTGTACACATGAAATTGTAATTTAGATTGTATTAAAATCAATTTAGAAAGAAAAAAATATCATTAAGTAGACCTCCTTTAAATAAACTTAAGATGACCATCGTGTGATAAAAAAAATTCTTTATCAGAAATAAATATTTTCTCAATATTTTTTAAAAATTAGTCTTAAGTAGCAAAATTGTTCAAAATTCATAAAATTATTCCTCAAATACACGCAAGAGATTTTTTCTATCTGTTCAGAGAAGAAAACGTTGTTATATATATTAAGGACTAGCTGGTATACCCGCACTTCGCACGGGTGAATTGAAAAATTAAACAACACAGATTGAAGGATAAAGAAGTTTTTAATGAGTTGATTTTACGTGAATTGCAAATTAAACAAAAAAAGCTTTTTGCATATCTTAGCTCAACAAAAAAGAAAAGAAAAACACCTTTGTTAAACTTAAGTATGTAGATCTAATAGCTGATAAAAAGGATTTCTTTTTGTTTATAATTCCCCGTAACACTCTTGAGGGTCGATTTTTGAAAATAACTCTCTAAGCTGATTTCTGCTCAGCAAAAGTAACACATTGTTAAAAGTGTTGCGTAATGAACGCTAAAAATAGAGTAAGTAATTTATATCTGAAAGTGTTATACATTAATATTGCTTTCTGTTGTATTTATTTTATGTTAAAATTGTAATATTCTCAAGCAACGCCGTTTCTTAAATTATAATGGCTATAATGGAGATTCAATGAAAAATACTGCGAAATGATATCGATAGTGAAATTGGCAAATGCCTAGCTACTTTCATAGCTCGAGCTTTGTTAGAGCTTTGTAAGACCCGCCAGACAGGGGCTCGATGCACGTTAATGCTTTATCTACCACATGATTTACTCCAGTTTTTTTCATGCAATATTTTTTTTGAATCACTACATTGAAAATTAAGGGATCCGTTAGAGATAATAAATTAATTAAAGATATTCCACTGTAAAATTAATTATATACACCGTTCACTTAAATAGTCAAATCGTTTTCTAAAGACTTCATTAACATACAAAAACATAAGACACTTAAATTTTGACAAACTATTTTTTCGGGACAAAAATAATAATCCTTGCAATCCGTTGAAAACGCCGTCAGCTGAAAACGCAAATCTGCTGCAAAACTCTTCGCCTTCCCCGCTAAAATACTCATCATAAGACCCGTGCTGCCGTATATCTTGGAAGAGTGGATTTCAAAGAATATTTCTGCTAAGTATTAATAGATTATTCCTTCTAAGTTGGTGTGGTGTGGTAGTTAGGAGGGGGCTTGCTGCCAGCTCAGGTGTCGTCCACGTCACTTGACCATGGTTCAAAATTACGTGGTTCGTTACCAAAAGCCCTCGTGTAGCTGACAGTGCGACATTAATATTCACTCACTCCAAAAAATACAGTACAATAGTTATAATTATTTTTATACTTAAAAATGCAATATCCGCCTATTCAATTAAAATTATAGTGTTACAATTAACTACTAACCACAAACAAACTATGCAAATATGTCCTAATGCTGTAGTGTGAAAGACAAAGTTTATCTACGGTAAGTACCAGAAGCTATAAAAAGTAATTATTTTGAAAAAAGATCAATTTCTTACTACCAAATATGCATAATAGAATCATTAAAAAACATTCAAATAAAGAGAGATTTATTACAATCTCTCCCTTCAAAACATAGTTTTATTCTGAAATAAAATAACTTAGGGCTTATGCTGTTTACAGGAATTAATTAGAAGCGAGCGCCTTGCGTAGTCAAAACAAAAATAGTTCTTTCACAAACAAAAGATAGATATATCCTGACGTGGTCTTTTTTGCAGCGCAAGCCAGAATTGCTTGCAGATGACAGAATTTTTTCCTACTTACTTGACCAATATCGTTATATTTTGGACATTTCTCACAATATCTTTATAAATTATAGCCTATGCTATAAATTATAGCCTATGTGTTATTCTGATGTATAAGCTATATTACTGTAAAGTTTCATTAAAATTCATTCAGTTGTTTTTGCGTGAAAGACTCCCAAACTTTCGCATTTATAATACATATCTAGATAAGGGATAACGTTTATGATGCTCAGAGACTTGCTGTTAAGAACAGTTGGCTCCTGATGGGAGGCCGCTGGTCTCCGAGATACAATTGCAGTTTTTATATTTGCCCTGTTTACAGGAAACGGGCTTCTACGGAATTTGTGGTGTGCTTCAGGTCTACGGACTCTTCGGCGGGCAAAGCTGTATCCTTGCGCAGCTTGTTGGTCCAAACAGAGTGGTAGAATTTACCGCCAGAATTTCGAGGCGGATGTTTTTCGAAGTGGTGCGGTCGATCTTTAAAAGGGTTGGCGCGCGAATTCTCGAGGCTTTTTCCCCTTAAGTCGTCAGCCAAAAAAACCCCACCCGTCTGGAAAGAGAACTCCCTGCACGGTGTCAGCCCCTCGTCCACTCCTTTCCTCTCAGATAAGTACCACCTTTGTAAATTTTAACGTTGTTTTCAGTATGTTAATTAATAAATATAATTGTTTACCACTATACGATCAGACCATTAATTTAGTGTACAGTAATTTGTCTATCGAAGATTAGTGTTTAATTTTAACTAAAGTCATGATGCGATGTGAAATTAGGAAACTAGGTTCAAAGTTATAGAAATTAAATAAGTTTAAAATAGCGTCGCATCACTCCTTTCGCCGTCCAGAGATGGCACCACGAACGGAACTTTTCTTTATTCTAGAAGTTTTTGTGATTGGCGGGAAAATGGGATTCTATTCGTATTCGTGTGTGATGGGAGCATCGTTTTTTGTGATTATGTTGTGCAATGTTTTCCTACATGTAACGGTGTGCGTGTGTATTTGAAAAATATATAGTTTGACAAGTTATGCGTGTTTCTGAATGACTCATCGTAATGCATATGTTTTCCTCAAGCTTTTATAGGAAATGTACTTAGGTGCCCCAGCGTGGAAGAAAGATCGCGGTAAGTCGAAATACATTGGCAATCCAATTCACATGAGTGATTCTAATTCTATTCCTAGATTTAATTACAAATCGATTCTTATTCTTATTCACAACATGTGTGGTCCATCGAGTTCAGAGTTGATGTGATATATTCTTTGTTATTTTAATTATTCGTTTCATATTCGATATTCTTATTCTAGTGCGTTTATTCTGAAATGAATTCTTGAAGTATTCTTATACATTTTGATTGATATTATTTATTATTTGATTCTAGATTTATTCGTTTATTCTATTTTGTATAAACATTTTTTGATAGTTTGTATTTGCATTGTGTAGGCATTTATTAAGTGGTGTAGTTGTATATTTTGAGTAGAATTTTTAAAATTCCATTTTTATAAGCATTTTAAAATTTCATTCATAAATCATGGCTCCAAAACAGTCGAAAAATATTGGTAAATTTGATTTAATTATAAAAGAATGTAAAGATTTTGAAAGTAGGATAAATGAATGCGATGATAAAATCACGCATAGGTGTTTTAAAAACACAAGTGTTGCAATACGAAACTAGATTAACTGAAATATTCAATGAATTATCAACTCATGAAAGTGATGAATCATTTGATATTTATATGAAATATAAAGATATACTATTCAATTGTGGGTTGTTGACCTTGAAGAAAAATCTCAGGTTGAGGAAGTAAATAGTGTAGTATTCATGTAGTCTTCAGTAGTTAATCTACCAAAACTTGAAGTTCCGCATTTTTATGGAAATTGCGAGAACTGTATTTCATTCAAAGAGTTATTTAAGTCTTCTATTCTAGATAACTATTCTATTCTAGACTTATTGATTTATAAGTGATCTTGAAAAATTGCAATATCTGCAAGCTTCTGTTCGCGGGGATGCAGCAAAATTAATTCGGGGTTTTGCAATTACTGTGGACAATCTTAAGAATTGTTGGGATATACTGTACAGTCGGTATGAAAACTAACGACAATTAGCTCTTAGCCAAATAAATAAGCTATTTAGTATTAAGATTTCCAGGGCAAGTACTTCAAAATTGCTTTTGGAAATAATAGATATTTGTAATGAAGTCATTCGCAATTTGAAAACTTTGGATTTAGAAACAAATTCATTAACAGAGTTGATCATAATAAATTCTCATTTCAAAAGTGGATGCATGTAAACTCAACGGTCGGAATTATCTTTGGAAAATAATAAAATTCCTACTCTTAAGGGGACAGTGGACTTTCAAAAACTTTTTTTTGAATTATTAAGTAAGAGTAATGAAAATTTATGAGCATATACACTGGAATACAACTAGATCAAATATATCTTTAAAAAAATTTTCAATTAAAATTTTTTTTAAATTTAAAAAATTAATAATTTTTAAATTTTTTAAAAACATTCCATGCGTTTCAATTTTTTGACTTTGCCTAACATTATTAATGTTTATTAGTACACATTACACATAAGTGAGTATTATTTAGCAATTTCGTGCACCGGTTAATTTTTTAGAAAGGTTTTTGTTCATTTGTACTTAATTTTCTGTAAAATAACAGATTTTGTACACTAAAAATGAAATTTAACTATATAAATGTAGTCAAAATTTTAAATGGATACCCAGATTTATTTATGTACTTATCAGTATTCTTCACGAGAAATTTCAAGCAATTTGCTCAAAAATTGAGACGCATGGAACATCTTAAAAACACGTAAATCTGAAAAAACAAAGTTTTGAGAAAAAGTCATTTTAAAAATATTTTTCCACTTATCTTTCATAATTGTTGCTATGATATTATTAAGCATCCATTTTATTTAATAACAGACATATTTATACTAGATTATTTATTTACAAGCATAATTTGAAGAGAGAAAAAAAAATTTACAATAGAATGCATTGGTTTCACATGGTACAGTTTTTCGGTAAAATGTTTTCAATGTTAGTGCAAATAAATATTAATTTACTGTGAAAACATTTAAAATTTACCAGAACCATATGTTTCCCCTTCTTTTTTAATGTTCTTTGTAATTTTGGATGATTTAGCCAATTTATTGCTTATTCTTTTTCTCCAATCACTAGAATTCTTTTTTTCACACTGCGCTAAACGTCGTTTATCATGTTTATGCGAAATGTCCACAGATACAGCACTTAACTCATTGTGCTCAATAGCTAAACTATTGAAGCAGCCAAAATTATATCCACCTATGGCAGATATAACACCCATTTCAAGTCACTTTTTAGAAACAAAAGTTTCTTTTGGGCAGTTTTTCCAAATGACACTATGGATGCTTTTGTTGGCATTTCTGAGCGCTGCATCTTTCTAAAAGCTCATCGTTTGCAAGCCTTTGATATACTGGAAGTATTTTTTCCAGATCTTGTTCCGACAGCTTAGTTTTCATCAGTGAATGGGACATAGGGTTCTCATTTTTAGCCAATGCCCACTGGTAAACGCACCATGATGTCGAACCAGTAGGGCAATTACTACGTTTTGGAGTTTTATCTGTTGATGAACAATGAAACAATGAAGCTAAAATTGCACCTTTCATTTTTCTTACATCTGGCGCATTGTCTTTTATAGCTTTTCTATAAAAGTTAGTCAGTTTCACAATGGTGTTTTCTTTGAGGTTACCCTCTTTCCGCCCACCAATAGTGATACCTTTATTCCGCCACTCTGGTGGCCGCGGTAGCCGAGTGGTATAGGTATCGGACCGTGGCTTGCTTTGCCACGGGTTCGAGCCCAGTACCACTAAAGACCCGCCGTGTAGGGCAGCGATGCACGTTAAATCTGTCGAGAGCTGAAACGTCCTCCCGTTGGTGTGGTGTGGTAGTTAGGAGAGGGGGGTACCAGCTCAGGTGTCGTCCACGTCACTTGACCATGGTTCAAAATTACGTGGTCCGTCGCCAAAAGCCCTCGTGTAGCTGAACAGTGCGACGTTAATATTCAATCAATCAATCAATCAATTCCGCCACTCTGAAATTTTATTACGGAGTCCTGTGCCAAGACTTTTTGCCGCATGGTTAATGCATTCTTCTTTCGCAATTTTTCTGCAGTTACCATACACATTTAATGATGATAAATGTTGATAGGTCTTGGCATCACCATCTGACAAGATGCTCACATATCGCATACCACAATTTTTAATGGATCTTTTCCATAGAATTTCTGCAGCTTTAACTTCCATGGCATTAGAAGATCCTACATAATTTTCTCTGCATTTTTCTTGGTGGGATTTGTACCATATGGAGTACTCAGCACTATTTTCTCCAAGATCCCTTTTTGCGGTAGTGCATTCTGGGCAATATTTGGAAAGGATTTCGTAATTAATAATGAGCCCAGTCAAAATGTCGATAACGATTCCTATCCCGTACAGTGACGAATGTCTCCGTTTCTGCCATGTTTCATAATATGAAACGGTGATGTCTATAACACCATTAGCAGTGCTGAGCAAATCTTCGTGGTGTTTTCGGACTACTTTTCGGGAAATTTCAAGAATGTCTTCTTTGAAACTACATTTTTCTTCATACAATTTGTGTAAACATTTTGAGAAAGTTTTCTTATCCATTGCATGAATATCAATAGCCATAGAGAAAAGTTCTAATGCTGCATGGCCTTTCCCAATCTTAAGGAAAGCTTCAACGAGCTTTTTATTTGCATCGAAACATTTGCTATCATCATCTCGAGGGCTGGAGAATACAGAATTAAATATTTTTTTTTGCAACTTTTATATTTTAGCTCTATTTTTGTAGAAAAACCATAAGCACTATTACATTCGACATCCAATGAGCACATATCACATTCATCACATTTTGTGTTAGATAAAAGAGAAGACCACATATCTCTCATTATACATCAAAACATATGTACTTTTCTCACTAGTACAAAAAGTTGATATTGATGTTGAAGGAAACATCTGAAGTTTGCTAGCACTTGCATTCAAATATTGTTCCTTTTCACCAGCATGTGAACCTTCATCACTAATAGAGATTTCAGTATCCATAATAAGTGAATTTTCAGCAAGCAAAATATCAGAGTTTTTAGGACACACAGTAGAATCAGAATCACACTTTGCATGTGATTTTTTTCCCATCTCTTTTGTACTTTGGATGCACATAAACTCCTTTTTGATGACCAACCTTTAGGTTTTCGATAGCGCCGACTAATAGCATCCATTGTAAACAAATACAGAACAATTGTAGATGTTTTTGAAGCTTTTTGAGGCTTTTAGATACAAAAAAATTTGATTCCGTAAAGATAAATGGTGAAATTGTCGAATCGGGCGCCCCTCCACCAAATTTTGAAAAATTGCCAATTTGGCGCGTTTTTGCGTGTTGTGTTTCGGAGTTGCAACCCTACCACAACACGCAACGCTGGAGCACGAAATTCAAGATTGCGAAATGAAAATCATTAAAAAATAGCATTTAAAGTTTTGAAACTGAAGATCGCTGCAAAAATCAGGCATTTAAAAATGGAAATAATTTCACTTACCTTTAAAAAATGCTGCTATTTCCTACATTTATAATGACGATGAGTTGCCTACTGAAATTATACCAGTGTGCTACTGCATATTTCTGAGAGCACCTTCCAAATTCGTAATGCTGATGGTAAATATATTCTAAAACTGCCATTTAGAGATGATTCAAGTCTTGGAGATAGTAAAGAGGGTGCATTAAAACGATTCTATTCTCTTGAAAGAAAACTTCACTCTAATAATCAATTATAGGAAAAATACACAGAATTTATGGAGGAATACCAAACCCTTGGTCACATGACTCCTCTCGCATCAGATGTAAAATCCCCACATTATTCTTACCATATCATAGTGTGATTAATGATAATAGTTCCACAACCAAATTAAGGGTGGTGTTTGACGGCTCATTCAAAAGTACAAATGGAAATTCTTTGAATGACATTCTGCTGACTGGTAAAAAACTACAGTCAGACATTTTTCTAACTTTACTTAAATTCAGATTCTTCCCAATTGCTTTTTCTGCTGACATTGCAAAAATGTATAGACAGATATTAATATCACAAGATGATGCATGCTTTCAACAAATATTTTGGAGGAAGTCTCCAGAGGAACCATTAGGGATTTTCAAATTAAATACAGTTACCTATGGTACATTTTGAGCCCCATTTCTTGCCATCCGAACATTGAAACAATTATGTGAGGATGAAAACACCGTTTTCCACAGGCAGCTAAGCTCGCAAAAGATCATTTTTATGTTGATGATTTGTTAGCCGGTGCAGACTCATTGGACTCGGCTAAGAAAATTGTTCATGAACTGCAAAAGTTAATGTAAGCCGGTGGATTTGAGCTGCGGAAATGGCCGTGCACTCATCCAGAAGTCTTGTCAGACTTGCCACAAACACTCTAAAGACAAATATTTCCTCACATTCATTTGATGATGAGTCCACCCAGAAAATTATTGGCTTATTTTGGGATTTAAATGAGGATTCATTTAAAGTAAGAGCAGTTTTATCAGCCCAGGTATCCATAAAGAGACATATGCTATCAATCATCGCACGCATCTTCGATCCTCTGGGGTTTGTCTCCCCCTCAACTATAATTTTAAAGATTATTCTTCAAGACCTGTGGAAGGCAGGGCTTGACTAGGATGATGAGATATCAGACATTCTTAATAGATGGAATCGGCTTCAAGCAGAAATTTCATGCCTCAAACAAATAAAAGTTCCCAGGTATGTTCAAACACTAAATACTAAACACTGTGAAGTGCACGGATTCTGTGACGCCTCCTCAAAGGCATATTCAGCCGTAATATACTTACGTGTTGTTTCAGATTCGTCACATTTATTCTTAATAGCTTCAAAAACTCGTGTGGCACCTGTAAAAACAATATCATTCCCTAAATTGGAGCTTTGTGGTGCTCTGCTTCTGGCTGAACTTCCAGATACATTTAAGAAATCTCTTAACATCACTCACGATACATATTTATGGTGTGACTCAACAATTACACTGAGTTGGATAAATAATCCACCTGTAAAAGGAAATCAATTTGTGCAATACAGGGCTGGGAAAATTCACACACTAAACTCAAAAGAATCTTGGCATCACATTCCAGGAAAATTAAATCCGGCAGATTGTGCAACAAGAGGCCTCTGCCCGAAACAACTTCTTGAAAATTCAGAGTGGGTAGCTGGTCCAAAATGGCTTCATGATTTCCATCCTTCCAATTCATTTATTCCTTTCTCTGAACAACCTGTTCCACGTGTTCCTATTGATCAGTCTAAATCATTAAGTGAATCTGTTGTTCTTTCAACTGGTGTTGATTATTCTCTTAGCTTCTTGGATAAGTTTTTTTCATACATCAGTGCTTCTCAAACTTTCAATAATGGTGCCCCCCTTTTCAATCACAATTTTTATCGCGCCCCCCTTATACATAATAATTTACTGAATGCAATAATAATGCATTTTTACGATAAAGCAACAATATTTATTATAAACCATACAAATTCATGACATAAGTATTAAATTTTGTATATGTTACTTTTAAGCAAAAAAAAGTTAAGTAATAGGATAATTACTAAGTTATTTTTCCTTTCTCTGATTTTTAAATTGGACCATATTACAAAATGTGGTGGTTGCTTAGAAGACAAAATATAGATATCAGCTAAATATAGAAAATGAACTCAGAGGGTCAATTTCTTATCTTAAAACTCCTTTCAAAAACTTTGCTCTGTAAGACAAGCCCATGGAAGTAGGTAATAATTATTAAACTTGTTCTTAATTTAGTATTAATTAATTAGTCATAAAATACTCTGTGCACCACTCATACATTAAAAGCAGTGTTTCTCAAACTTTCAATACTGGCGACCCAATATTCAATCATAATTTTTGTCTCGCCCCCCTGTACAACAATAATATATTTACTGCAATAAAAATGCACTTTGAGAGAGAGAGAGACGCTAAAGTTACAATACGATCTTAATTATAAACCGTACAAATTAATACGATAAGTATATTAAATTTTGTGAATATGTAACTTTTAAGTAATATATATTTTAAGAAAATTACTTAAAATATATATTACTTAGAATTATGTTATTTTTCTTTCTCTAATTTTTAAATTGGAACAGATCGCAAAATGATATATTTAATTAGATTTATTTCCTTCAGCATTCATTTCTCAAAGTACAAATGTCATTAGAAAAATAGTCTAGTCAATGTCGCTCTCTATCATATCCATCACATCTGGCATTATAGGGTACGTTTGCGTGAGTCTGGGCAACCTATCGGACGTCTGCGCAAAACATGTAAAAATGCTTTTCCTCGTACAATTCCAGTCAGTTTTGGTCGACTCGATACTCCTATAGCTACCGAATTTAGCTTGAATGTACATTTTTTTAATTTCCACGTTAATTGTAATTCACGGTAATTAAGTATTTACGGCAGTAGATTAAAACAATATCATACATACATTTTTAAGTCGTAAGCAAATATTCGATCATAATAAAGAATCAACAAGTACACAGATGAACGAGCATGGTTCCGAAAATTAAATCAAGGCGATCTTCTCAAAAATACTTAAATTTTGGATTTACCACTACTGAAGTAAATGATGGAAAAAAAAGCCCCAGCTCGATATGTGTTAAAACTTACAAATCTGTAGAACAACATGTGAAAGTTGTTTTTAAAACATGTAAAATCATTTAGCTATGTTGGCAAAGAATTTTAAAAAGTATTTTCTGGATGAGGACAGCTTGGTAGCAAGTTACGAGTGGATTAGGGATCTATTTCAAGATACTCCAGAAGGGCTCTCAACTTCCGAAGAAGAAATCTTCATAGATTTCACATCCAGTGAAAAATTAAAAGGCAATTTCGTAATAAATCGCTCTTTGAATTTTGGGTAGAGGTGGATGAGGAATTTTCTGAACTGAAAACAAAAGCACTTCGTATACTATTACCATTTTCAACATCCTACCTTTCTCAAACCGGATTTTCTGCAGTGGATGCCTTGAAGACAAAATATAGATCTCAGCTAAATATAGAAAAATATCTCTTTAAGTGTCAATTTCTGATATTAAACCTTCCTTTGAAAAACTTTCCTCTACAAGACAAGCCCGTGGAAGTCCCTAATAATTATTAAACTTGTTCTTAATTTAGTAATAAGATTGATTGATTGAATATTAACGTCGCACTGTTCAGCTGCACGAGGGCTTTTGACGACGGACCACGTAATTTTGAACAATGGTCAAGTGACGTGGATGACACCTGAGCTGGCACCCCTCTCTCCTAACTACCACACCACACCAACGGGAAAACGTTTCAACTCTCAACAGATTTAACGTGCATCGCTGTCCTACACGGCGGGTCTTTAGTGGTACTGGGCTCGAACTCGTGACAAGGCAAGCCGCGATCCGATACCTATACCACTCGGCTACCGCGGCCAAATTCAGTAATAAGAAATTATTTATAAAATACCTTCTTCAGTACTGATACATCAAACGTATACTGGCTGAAAAACACCGACTCTTCGCACGAGTTCATTTTTTAAAAAAATAAAACATTATTCTTGATATAATAGCTGAACTGTAAGGAGAGCAAAACTGTGTGCACGACATTGTATACAAAAATGTAAAATGATTTTTTTTAGATAAATGCTATAATTGTAAATAACTGTTTAAAAAAACTGTAATTTTAAACCTCACACAATTAGCATTTAGAATTAATGTTAAATTATGAAAAAGAATATAAAATTCCGATGAAGAATAATTGTGTTACTTTTTAACATTTAAAGCGAGAAGACTTCAAAATATTTTAACCCAGGAGCAGGCGCGTACTCGATACTAACATTAATGGTAGTGCGGGGGGACTCAGTCACCCCAATCATTTGTTTAGAATTATTTTTACTGTACACGATACAAATTGGAATTCTAGTGAATATTTTAATTTATAGAAAGTATACTTACCTTCTTTCAAGGACTATTCAATTCTTTGATGATTTGAGAAAAAATCCAATAAAACTGAACTAAAATGATTCAAAAGTACAAGACCATAATAAAGGACGCAAATCAGACACTTTTCAATTATCCTACAGAAATGTTAAACCAATCAATTCTTTTCCAAATATCGCAAAACTCAATTATTTACAATTTCCCTAAGCGAAAGGCAAACGCATAAAAGATGGGAGGGAACTAATATTGATAATAACCATACCATAAGATTGAAGGTCAATCAAATGATTAGCAAACGTACTATACAGCCTGGCTGAAAAGTGAATCATGTGACTTCCTTTTCTTTATCTACAACTAATGTACCATAATAATTACAGTGGTGAATTGTTTATCTTAGAATTTTTCTCAGGGTCTGGGTTTCGTTTTTTCTTTTAACGAGTAATATTTTATGTTAAAACGTAATAAAAAAATCTCTCATTGAGGAAATACAGCAAATAAAACAAAATGTTTTTTTTCTTTAATTTGGTTTTGGGATCAAAGATAGCTATTTGATGACGGAAAAAAGCCAGATAATAAACATAAATTATGTCAGTGTTGTGTGTATTTTTTTTATTATGGAAGAAAGCATTTTGTTTTACTTCTTTCCGGTTATTTTTTTTAAAGAAAATCTTTAAATTTTCGATACGCTCGCGCCCCCCTTGTAGGGTTATCGCGCCCCACCAGGGGGCGCGCCCCACACTTTGAGAAACACTGTCATACATGAAAGTAGTTAGGACTGTTGTATGGATATTCATACCATAAATCCAAATCAGTGTCTAAAGTTACTGGGCCTTTATACACACATGAATTAGAAACCTCAATCAAAAAGGTAGTCAAATTGTTACAAACTGGAGAATACCATACAAAACTTACTCTCTTGAAATGTAACAAGCCTCTTCCCAAATCTAGAAAACTTCAATCTTTGAATGTATTCCTTGACTCTGATGGAATTCTTCGTGTCGGAGGACGTCTTCGTCTCCAACAAACTCTTAAATTTGAACAAAAGCATCCTATGCTCATACCAAAAAATCATCATTTTACAAGTTTAATCATTAGACATTTTCATAGGGTCAATTTCCATGCTGCACAGGAACTAGTTTTATCTCTCATTCGTCAGCAATTTTGGATCCCTCATGTCAAATCAGCTGTCAAGGAAGAACTGCGCAACTGCATAGACTGTTTAAAACTTGTGGCAAAACCCGTCTCTCAAATGATGGGTGACCTACCAATAGAACGAATCACCCCTTGTCGTGCTTTTGAAAAGGTAGGCATTGACTTTGCTGGACCTATCACGACAACGTGCCAACATACTCGCAAGACTAACAACTTCAAATCGTACATCTGCCTCTTCATATGCATGTGTACCAAAGCGGTGCACCTTGATCTCGTATCTTCGCTATCAGCAGCAGCATTTCTATCAGCACTGCGTCGATTTGTTTCACGCCGTGGCTATCCATCAGACATTTATTCTGACTACGTTGGTGCTTCATCTTACTTAAAGGACTTGTTTCAATTACTTCACAACTCTAATGTCCAGGACTATTCGTCAAGCAAGAACATTCAGTGGCACTTCATCCCTCCATATGCACCGAATTTCGGAGGTGTGTGGGAGGCTTCAGTCAAACTCACAAAGCAGCATTTGCTCAAAACCTTAAAAGAGGCCGTGCTGAACTTTGAAGAGTTAGATACAATCTTGTGCCAAATCGAGGCGTGCATAAATTCACGTCCTCTTTATCCCCTATCATTAGACCCTAAGGATCTCCAGGATTTAACACCCGGACACTTTCTTATCGGGTGTCCCTTGCTTGAACTCCCTGATCACAGTCTGACTAACCAATTCCTGAGTATTCATTCTAGGTGGTCTCTTCTGATGAAATTGAAAAGGATGTTCTGGTCTCGCTGGAAGCTCTCCTACCTCCACACCTTGCAGTCCCGAACCAAATGGATGCAAACCAGAAAGACCTAACGGTAGGAGCCCTCGTCCTCATCAAAATTCCAGCCTTTTTCAGTACCAGGTAGACTCCCGGTCGGATTGTAGCCACAAATCCTGGAGCTAACGGAATATGTCGTGTCGTTACTATCCAGACCTCAAGTGGAGTCATGACATGACCAATCTCTCAGTAGAGACAGTCTTGCCCCTACCACCATCGACTACATCTTCTCGTCCCCCGGAGGATGTTAAGAACAGTTGACTCCTTTCGCCGTCCAGAAATGGCGCCACGAATGGAACTTTTCTTCATTCTAGTTGTTATTTGTGATTGGTGGGAAAATGGGATTCTATTCGTATTCGTGTGTGATGGAAGCATGGTTTTTTTGTGATTGTGTTGTGCAATGTTTTCTTACATGTAACGGTGAGCGTGTGTATTTGCAAAATATATAGTTTGACAAGTTATGCGTGTTTCTGAATGACTCATCGTAATGCATATATTTTCCTCAAGCTTTTATAGGAAATGTACTTAGGTGTCGCAGCATGAAAGAAAGATTGCGGTAAGTCGAAATACATTGGCAATCCAATTCACATGAGGGATTCTAATTCTATTCCTAGATTCTAATTATAAATCGATTCTTATTCATAACACTTGCATTGATCATAATCATGGGAATATTTCCTGAGTAGTTTAGATTAAGCATGGGAAAAATAAAAAGCACCAGTGAAACTTCCAGGCTTTGTGGCTCAGTTGAATGATATTTTATATTGGTTTCATCTGATTCGATTTACGAAGCAATACAAGGGCTATTGGCGACAGATCTTGTTATTTTGAGCATCTTTTAAGTGATGTGGGTGATACTTTAACTGGAACTTTTATCTTCAAACTTTTTATCTATTAGTGACATACCTCGTGTAATTTTGAGCCTTTGTCAAGTGACGATGAGGGCACTTGTTGGCGAGATCAGCTTCGCTAAGTGCGCCAAGACACTCAAAAAGTTTTTTAAAAGATACAAAGGAGCCATTTTGTTGTTTCTAGAGAGGGGCGTTTTTCGTCAGCATCGAAATCAACCCCCGTCATACGAGTAAACTTTGCTTTGAACTTGAAACAAGTTGTCATTTTGGACTTTGATCTCGCACACCTCTCTCAACACACCAGCTGGAGCCTCACTTTCCAAACTTTCACGCCGTATCAATGTGAGAATATTTAGCCTTGACAGGTTTAACGTGCATCAGCGAGGTGAGTATTCAAGGGTGCCAGGTTTGGAATGGTCTTCGCGGCACTTCAAAGTTTTAACTAATAAAAACTAAAATAAATGTCAGAGCTTTGAACCTTGCTATACTTAGCCTGCATCTAGGTGGAGGCTCTTAAGTAGTACCAGAACTTTACGCAAACAACGTTGGCCTTGGTTTCGAGAGGATCTGCGGCCTCTTAATATAGCAGGAAATATTGACAAAAGTTATTGAAATTGAAATTAATATCGAATAATTTCCCAATTTTAATCACAACTATTTACGATTTATATACCGGGTGTCCATAAATAAACTTGAAATTTACGAGCAATCTGTTGTAAAAACTATACAGTGAAATTGCATGAAATTGGGTATTGGCAGAATCAAATAATGGGAGTTTTTTCCAGGGGAAACACCAGTGAGTTTCAAAAATCACCTCCAGGTGGCGAATCATAGCTTAGTGGAGAACACTTAAGGAATCTTCAAAAGTTTAATAAAACATGCTCGATATGCTGTCCACCATTGTCTGCTACTATCTGGAAGTGTAAAATCGCCTACTCAACTGTTAAAAGCAGCATGACGTGAGGAATGTTACGCACATGGCATTCTATGTTTTCTGTAAGCTCGGATAGAGATGTGATGAGATCACGGTAGATCATGGCTTTGAGGTTGACCTTTGGCCTCACAGCCAAAAGTCGCAAGGATTCAAGTCGGGGGATCTAGGAGGCCAAGGTGTATGAAAATGCTGTCTGATGATTCTGTCATCACTGAAATGGCAGCGAAGCACTTGTTTCACACAACGGATGATGTGTGAAGGAGCACCATCCTGCATAAACACTGTGGTTGTATCACATCGCCTTGACTGAAGAAACGGAATAACGGATCACTTCAAAGACCTAAATTTCCGCAAAGCTTCGGACGCAGAGTCTCCGAAAGGGTAAAATGATTTCACCAGTAAAGCATGTTCCTGGAGAGTCAACGTCCGTTTCCTTGATTCGGAAACGAGTATAACTGCGGTTTGCCTCTCACATCTTTATACTCCGCGAGTTGCTGCGATCACACAAAATTACCATGGTTACGACATTTGCATATGCCAATATTTAACATTGTACAATACCATCTAGTGGTGGTTTTTGAAACTCATTGTTTTTTCCTTAATAAAATTCAATCATTTCATTCTGCCGCATAGTTTTCGCTACAGGCTGCTCGTAAATTTCAAGTATAATTATTGACACCCGGTATATACAATTGTTGTTTGTTCAAAGACAAATTAAATTATGATTTTTTTAGATTAAATAATATAATAACAAAAAATTGTCTATTAAATCCGGATTCTTACGGAACGAAGCAAAAAGTAAATTAAACAGCCAGCATTTCAATTGAATGTGATTATGAACTACAGAGATATCTAAGAGAAGCCGAAAGAAAGCATACATTAAATTTCTTTATTAAAGCAAGTTGTTAAAAAGTTTTTGGTTTACAGTATTTTATTGAAATTTTATCTTTCTATTTTTACTTGATGGCTGCAGTGACCAAGTGATCCCAAGACATTGAAGTCCGTGCCGGCGATGTTTCTGTCGAGCCAAGTGTTTGCGTCCAGATTTCACTGTTGTGTAAAGAAAATAATGTTCATTACATTTTGCAGAATTGAAAGCACTCTTGTCGAAGTAACATATATTGAAAAAGTGCAGAACTAGCTTTAGTGTCGAGCTCGTCATTTGACAGTGGATAAAAATTACGAGAATGACTGCAGGTCAAAGAACACTTCAAGATCTAGTTGACGAATGAAATTATATTGGATGTGTCAATAAATTTTTACTTAAGAATAATATAGTTTTATTTTTTATTCCGCAAGAGCTCTCCCCCTTCCCCGATTTATGCTACTACAGTATAAATTGATTATTCTTCCTTTTTCTGACCCCACGTCGTGAGTGATTAGTTAGTAATTAAAAGTGAAAGGGCTACTATTGGCCAAGTTGTGTCAAACACTCGTTAATTTATATGAAACACTTGATACTACTAAGAAGTTGTTAAAAATGCAGGTAATCTTTGAGTAAGCAAAAGGAAGGGAAAAATGAGCTGGTTGAGACAAAGACGTTTTGTGTGTGTGGGGGGAGGTTGACAATAGTTAAGATCCATAATGAATCCCGGAGACTTGTCACACCTGTTTGCTTATACTAACGACAATAAACCCTATGGGAGAGAGGATAGATCACTTGAATATAGTAGGTTCTTAAATCTTATATCTATATTAATGATGAAAGAGTTTGTGTGTCTGTGTTAGCTGTTTTGGCCAAACTAAGCAACCCCGAAGTATGAAAATTGGCATGTAGAAACTACAGGTCATTATGCATTTAACCTCGAAGAGAAGTTTTCGAAATTCGCTTTAAATTTTATTAAAATTTAATTTTTAAGCTCTTTTCCAGTTAAGACGTCCTATCCCGCATGCCACACCTCATCAGCTAGTACTTATCTAATTATGATAAACTCTTGAAGGGGCATGTGATGAGTACATTCAGGATTAAAATTTATAAGCTACTGAATGGCCATTTAACACTTTGCGAACCCTCAAGATGAGCACCACATGCCTCCTTATCTTTAAGTGTCTGTCTCTCTACAAAGCATTTTAATGCCCCAAAGTATTCATTTTAATCAATATTATTTAAAGAGTTCATTGTTTTAATATACATGTCTTTTCTTCCCGTTCAAAATATATTTGATCCAATCAAGTGGCCATCTAACATGCAATGTCAGAAAATGCAAGTTAGCAAATGCACATGCAATGAACTGGACTCGACGAGTTCGTGACCATAACCATTACGCTATCGAGGCGATTTTCAATCCTTCAAGTGACACGATTTACTGTTTATTAACGTTACACTTCGAAGCGAACTATTGGGTGTTGGTGACGGACTTCATAATTTTGAATCACGGAAAAGTGTCGTTTTTTTCACCGGAATCTCTTTCCCTAATTTTTTCCATCACGCCAAGGAGTTGGCTTTCACCTTTAACATACATTATCCACTCCATACGGCGGCTCGTTATAGACACCAAACTCTAAACCACAACCACGAGCTAGGACTACTCGGCTCCATGGCCTCTCTTAAGGCCAGGGACTGACCCTTGGCGGGGGCTTCGTTTTCTTTGCAATTCTGTCTTAGTAAAATCATGATTCGGGGAATTTTAGTGTGGAAAAATATTATTCCCGTACATATTCTCCGAAAAACAGGGAATTTAAAACTACATGTTAACTGGCAAAAGTGGTAAGACTGTATTATTATGTGATAATCCTTGTTCATGTCTAGTCCTAGGCCTAACCATAAGCAATCACTCAACTCATTTAGTTGAAATGCGACCATTGGTCCTGCCGGTTTGTGCCTAGGTTTTTGAGATTGTGAGTCATGCACATTTGTTCCAAATTACAGTTTGAACAATTATTTGACCATGCATGCTACATACTGTCTCCTTTTAAAGGTCTCAGGTGAGCCTACTCTTGCATAGAGGCTTAGGGCCTCAAAACATCTTAAGATTTCTCGGGGGCCCAGGGACTCAAAGAGTCTTAGACGTCCCTGCTCTCACGTAACCCGAAGTGCAAGGTAAAAGTATGAGATACTCCTTTACATGTTTCACCATCAAACGAAATCATGTTTCATGATTAAAACGCCAATTGCACACACATCTCTACAGTCGCGTTAGAACTAACGTGTTTCTAGAGCTAAAAGTGTGGAGGCAAATGGAAAAAATATCATTCGTCTTCCACACATGGACACTTATTCTTTTTTCATTTATACTATTTCATTTATATCATTTTCCCTCTCTTCGCTGACATCAGTCTTTTAGTAATGTCTGCACCCCCCGATATTAATCATTTCTTTAAAGGTACATAGAATAACGCAGAGAAAACAAAACCATCTAACAAACACCAAATTCTGTCTTTTATAATTAATCGAATTTTTATTAACGTTCCAATCCGTAGCAACACGAGTGCTATTGGTTTCGAACTTCGTAATTTTGAACCTCAGTCAAGTGATGAGGACGACACTTGAACTGGTATCCTACTCTCCTAACTTCAAAGCCACGCTAACGGCAGTATTTATAGCCAAGATAACTTAACATGCATCAGTCCTTATACACAGCGAGAATTTTGTGGCTTCGAGAGACTCCAACCCCCTACTTGACAAAATCAACGCCGAGCTCAAGTTCGCTTGCGATCCGTATCATTTCAACACACTGCTTTAAAAAAATTTTTTTTTAACCTATATACTGTATGTTTTTATCTAAAGTTAAACAGTAGACTTTTTAAAGTAAAAAAAACATACAAACTTGGTCTTCTCCATCATCAAAAAATAAATAAATAAAAAAGAGGGGGTATAGGAATAAAAAAGGTCATGGTAGAAAGGCGACACACATCAATCATTTTAATAAAAATGCTTCATAAGAAAGAGGAAGTATTCGGATTTCATTAGTTAATTTAGAATGTCCGACATCAAAAACCACATCTCTCTGTGTAGAGTTCATTAACGCTAATTACCAATGAGCTCGACTTCAAAAATGACATTGATAAAAAAAACAGACGCGTGGCGAGCTTATTTTAATGTTAACCAGAATATCGCTTTGCTATATTCTTTCAACACACACAATTTCGAAAAATAACAGTTAAATATAGCTCACAAAAATGACATTTTTTGGGCTGGAAGTAGCATGAATCAATTTAATAAATTAGGAAGCAAAAACATTTCTTCGTTTTATTTAAGCTTAACTAAGATACACAGATAAGTAAAATTTTAAAATCCCTTGCATGATTTTCAAAGAAACTCTGATAAAACACGACTCGGCGTCAAAGCCGGCCATTATAGATTGTATATTACAACAAAATGTTTACAAATATTAAACAAAAGATGGCGGTTTAGTAGTAAACAAATTCTATCTCCAACTGAAAAGTAGGTTTCTGATTAAAAAAAAAATTAGAATCGATAACAGAAAATATCGATTGCAGCAAGAAGTGAATGGGTGAGCGACAGTCACATTATAAGGCAATTGGTGACAGACCTAGTCATCTTGAGTGTAGGTTAAATAATGTGGACAACACCTGAGCTGATATCTCCTCTCCTAATTACCACACCAACAGGCGTGCATTGAGCCCCGACAGTGTATTGGCCCCCCTCTGTATAGTGGGTGTTCCGTGGCACCAGGACTTGAACCCATGACACTCCAGCCACGAGTTCCCGACCATAGCCACTAGGCTACCACGACCATAAAAAAAGTGAATGAACTAAAATGCAAAAAGTGATTTTAAAGATTGCACAGAGTCCTTTAAAAAACACAAATAAGCGTGCTTTCTAGGATGCTAATATTTCCCTTTTGACAGAAAATAGATACATAACAAGAAAAATAATTGAATATTGAACACCAACTAAACCCAGGGACGCAGCTACTGCCGTATCAATGATATGGTGCCCCAACATGGGTAAGCAAAAATTCGCAAAGTAAGAGGCCCCAAAAAAGAATCCCACAAGAGATTTTGATACAGGGCCCACTCAAGACTAGCTAGGCCAGTGATTAAACCTAAACTTTTCATGTGTATTCAAGCAGTATGCTAGGGGATAAATATGAAAATATTTAAAGCATGTTATTGATAAATGCAAATAGAAGCATCTAGAGAAATTAATTAAAAATAGCCATCAGAAATTCATAGAATCGGAAAAAATACCTAAAATTTATAGACAGAGCAAATTAATAAAAGGAGATCTAAGTGAACTTGAAATTGTTATTACAATATTAACAGACTCCTCTCTGAAGTAATAGTGCCATCTGAATAAAAAGTCAAATTGTTTTCAAGTACTGAAAAGAATTTTAAAAAATAAGAGAAATTAGAAATTTTGATGAAAATATATGTTAAGTATAAAATTAATTATTAATTATTTAAGTATAAAATAAGTATTAAATTAATTAACGGTTTCGTTGATATGATAAACTCGAATATTAAAAAATGCGGATCTGGGATTCACTGAATCCTTAAATATAAAATTTAATAATAAAATTAACAATAACATAATATATATCATTATATTATTCTTACTGATAAATTATATGTAATACAAAAATAAAAAAACTAATAAAATAAAAATAAGTTATGTATGCAAATGAGTTATTCCTTTATTATTTATTTACGCTACATTTAATGATTATTATTTATTATTTTTCATGTAGTATTTTTCCACTATGCAATCTATATTATGTTTTAAAAATTCATGCGGTTTTGTTTAATTTCGCCAATACGGTTGCAACAATGCTTAAGAGTACCATTTTTTTTAATGAATGAGGTTTTTTGTAGAATCAAAAGCGAGAGGTCATTGTTTCTTTATAAGTAATTAAGTAAAATATGTTTATAAATTTAGGTGCTGATATTATTCCGAATAAGAACTTAAAAATGTTAAAATTAAACGCCTCTTATTCATCATGATTACATTTTAAGATGATTAATAATATGTAGTTGTAAATCTGAAAATTCTGCTTTAAATTGTGTCTTATAATTTGTTTTTTTATTAAGTTCAAATATTCAGGTTAGAAATGGAAACCAGGGATATACTCTAATTTTTCTTAAGAATAATTAATTCATCTAAATACATGGCAAGAATTAAAATCTATAGTATAAGTTTCACAATCTGTAGATCTATATTAGCCAGACAATTGAATCTCTTTGTAGCATTCCTCTAATTTGTTGTTAATAATAGACATTGTGAGAAATAGTTTTTTTATACTAATAGAATAATTACATTATACATTATTGCTTATTTAAAGAATATTTGATAAATATTTGCTTGAGAGCTTTAATCCTGTCTTTCATGTCTTCACAGTTATGACTTTGAAGCT
This sequence comes from Trichonephila clavipes, assembly GCA_019973935.1. Classification (NCBI taxonomy): domain Eukaryota; kingdom Metazoa; phylum Arthropoda; class Arachnida; order Araneae; family Nephilidae; genus Trichonephila; species Trichonephila clavipes. Next base: position 208,986 of record BMAU01018401.1, read on the forward strand.
TTATTTCATTAAGGCTTCAAAGTCATAATGTACAGAAAATACGTTTAGTTGCAGGAGAATTTAACTATATATCTATTTTATTTTTGACAATTATAGATTTATTAAGGTTGTTTAAAGCGTTGAAATTTAAAATGTGTAAGAATTTAAAAGTTTTTTGTAAGGTAAATATGAAAAACATCAGTGATAGTTTTAAATATAGTAGGGTTTTTAAGGAATTTTGGAGAAAGGGAAATATATATGTGGAAAATTAATATCCTTAATATTTAAACTTAATTCTTCATGAAATGTAGAATTACAAGGTCATCTAAATACAAGTTTTTTCTTTCATTAAATATTGAATTTATACACACACTGGCTAATGAATTAGAAACCCAAGATCAATATCTTACTGGACCACTTTTCATACGGATAACTGCTCTGATTCGTTCGGGCATCGAGTCTACATGCTTTTGGAATGCTTTACGTCCAGCGAATACCATGCATTGGTTGTACAGATCTTAAAGTTTTGTTTATTAGATGGAAGAGGAGAGAGCTGTCGGATATGTCTTGCCTCCATATGCCACACATTTTCTATGGGGTTAAGATCTGGGCTATTCGGTAGCCAGGGAGGGTGTTAAAAGTCAGATTGATGTTCAGCGAACACTTCTGGCACGATGTATAGTTGCATTATCAACCATTGCCATCAGGGTAAAAATGCAACATTGCAGAGTGCACTTGCTCTTCCAGTATATCTACACTGCAGGCCACCGTAAATGCAACACCCTGAAGGAAGCATGCAAATAACATGAAATTTACAACATGCATTAGCGGAGGTGAGATATGCAAATGATTAGAATTTCAGCGCAGACACACATCATGCGCACCTGTGGTGCCACCTCAAAGCGCTATTTAAGGCTTGGAGATTTCGACGATTTCAAGTTCGGCAATTGTATTTTTTCAAAAAACGACCAGTTATGTCTCGTAGAAAACAGCGATCAGCTTTTGATCACGTATCCGAGTTCGACAGACGAAGGATAGTGGCCTACCGAGGTTGTGGATTATCTTTTAGGTAAATCGGTAGTCGTGTTGGACGAAACCAAACAACTGTAATGCAGATATATGACCATTGGATGCAGGAGGGTACAGCGGACAGACGTGGTCAAACGCATCCACCTCAGTGCACAACTTCACGTGAGGACAGGCAAATTCTGCGCATGGCAGTGATGGATCGCTCGGTCACATCACGAACCATAGCACAGCACATTCAGTCTGTAACGCATCATTAAGTGTCTGCGCGTACTATTCAACGCCGTTTACAGCAGAGTGGTCTGTCCAAGACGTCAATTGCTTGGTCTACCTTTGATGCAGAATCACAGACATCTCCGTCGCCAATGGTGTGATGAAAGAAGGATGTGGGTGGCAGAATGGAATGAACTTCTCTTTACTGACGAGTCCCGCATCTGTCTACAACACCACGATGGTCGGATTCGAGTCTGGAGACACCGGGGAGAGAGGATGCTGAACAGCTGCGTTATGCACCGCCACACTGTCCTGCACTGGGTATTATGGTATGGGGCGGTATTGGATATCACTCTCGCACTCCTCTAGTACGCATTGCTGGTACTTTAAACAACTAGCGCTATATCTCCGAGGTGTTGAAGCCAGTTGTCCTTCCTTACCTTCAGGCTTGGCCACAGCCATATTTCGACAGGATAATGCGCGACCACACGTGGCACGCATTGTCCAAAGGTTCTTCGTCAATCATCAGATTGAATTGCTTCACTGACCGGCTCGGTCTCCGGATCTTTCCCCGATAGAAAACATTTGGTCCATGGTTGCTCAACGATTGACCTAGATTACACCCCCAGCTGCCCTACCAGATCAACTTTTGCAACGTGTGGAAGCTGCTTGGTCTGCTGTACCCCAAAAACACATCCAAAGTCTCTTTGAATCAATACCGAGGCGTGTGGCAGCGGTGATCTCCAACAATGGTTGCTACTCTCTTTCTACTGATTCTAGCAGGAACCACACTTCACAGAAGTCTATAAATTTGATCATTTGATACTTGGTCAACATGTTATTTACAAAAGTTTTGTTGTGCTATCTCTTGTCTTTCTTGGTGTTGCATTTACGGTGGCCAGCAGTGTAGGTGTATCATGGTTGTTTGTTTACACCCGAGGAGCGCAGCGCAGCAGGGCATCATTTCTATACCAGCAGAACATGCCCCATATCATTATACTCCTTGAACAGTTCGAGTAAGGCAAGATTGATTCATGACTTTGAGTTCTCGACAAATTCGACGTCTTCCATCGGTTCAAAATAAGGTGCAGTTGATTCATCCGATCACATTAACCATTTCCAATCCTCAGATGTGTAGTGTCATATTTCCCGACACCGCTGCAAACGAAGGTTTTGTATTTTGGACATAAATAAGTGGTTTCCCTCACAGGCACCTGAGTATGCATTCTTATCCTTTGCAATTCTCTAAGCATGGTTCGAGTTGAAATCTATTGGAAAGAGCTTTGGTTGATGATTTGTGTCAGTTGAGAAGCACTGTAAAGTCCCTATTCTGCCAAACAATTCATCGGGTACGACACCGATCACGTTCTTGGAAAACTGTGCTCGAACCACAGTTACGTCTTCTAGTGAAGGATTGTGCAAATTTAAAATTTGTTTCATGTACTTGTAAGTAATATTCTCAATGCCACATTGTTTAATTTCATTAAGTTTTTGAGAGTATTAAATTAAAATTCATTAAAAGCCGCAAGCGAAAAACCATAGTTAAAAGTTATTTTTGTAAGAAAATTTTTAAATATGGTTGGATATAAGTTGGAATAAGTAGATGGGAATGAGCAATTCTTAGGATTTGTGCTAGGTGTGAATTAATATTTGTATGAGTATGAGTGTTGGTGTGTGTGTAAGGTGGAAGGAAATTATGTGTTATGGTAAATCTTTTGTGTCTCTTAGTACTGTGTACGCTCGCAGATGTTTAACACAATTGAATGAGCTATTTGATGTATTAGAATTATAGAAATATTATAATTTGATATTTAATTTCTTTAAAACCCTAAATTTTAAAGTGTGATGTAACTTTAAGAAATGGAAAAAATAATCCAAGATTTGGAATTTAAGTTTTCATTGTAAAGTGTACGTCTTATAGAATTTTGAATTTATTTGTTTATTTTGCTTGTGATTGTATATGTTATTTGGATTGTTGTCCTGATCGGTCTCATTGATAAGACAACCTTTCGGTGTGAAATGTTACGAACTGAACCAAAATGAGGCCAGAGTAGTCCAGTGAAATGGACCTTTTCAGGGGGAAGGAATTGTGACTTCGTTGATTGTTGTGAATCCCCATCCTTCGATTCGCGATAAGTTTTATAGCTTTACCAGCTGTTAAATGACAAGTACGACGTCTTCGATTGTTGTGAACTCACACTCATCGATTGTCCCCAAATTTTATACATCCACCAGCTGTAAAATGACCAGTGCACGTGGCCATGGGGCCATTGTTTATTGTCTGAACTCGGGGAGTGACGGCATCCAGACTAGCAGCCGTAATGGTAAAGGAGAGCCGGAACCCCACTGACAATAGGCGAAGCCTGTCTTAAAAGAATCATGTCATCTTTTCTGGTGTTGAGAGAATGGGATAATAGAAACAGTTGGCGTGATGGACAAGTGTGTCCAGATGTTGGACTAGGAATTAGGGCACCTTGGGCCAGACAGCCCGGGTGTGTTTTGGTGTGTTATGCGCAAATAGAACGAGGGAGACTTTTCTGACCTGCCAATAAGAAGGGACGAGGGGCGTGTTGTGGACCCACCCCTGGTGTGTTTAAAAGGGTTTTTTTTTTCAGGAGACGAAAAAAGAGACTAGAGAGAGGAGACCGGCCCTGGATGGAGAAAAAGGATAAAACCCTGCCCTGGATCGAGAAAGCATGAGAGGAGAGATGGACTGCACCGGTTTGGCATATGAACTGCAATCTATTGCTTCACTAACAAATTGTTTAGCTAATAAACAATCTTATAAATTAGGCTGTGACCGTTTATTGATGGCTAGCTACTCACGACGTTACAGTGTATTAATAGCAAGATTTTTATTTGAAATCAGTAATAAAAACTCTCTACATCTTTTTATTCTTAATTTCTCTAAGAATTTTGTTTTTTACAATGTTTAAATCACCAGTAATAACACTTTTATAATGTTCATTTATATATTTAGAATAAATCTGAGATTTACAAGCATTATTGTTTGTAAACCTTAGTTTTTTATTGTGGTACCTATTTTCATTGCATTTAAATGCTTTTTTAATATTTAGTAGATTGCTAAATGGGATCAGAAAGGAAAGTACAGTATTCTATGGATTATTTAACAATTTTTATCTTATAGATTCAATTTTCTTTAGTACTGAAAATTATTTGTGTGAATACTAATTAAAGCAGAATGAATTTAATCCTATGAAGCAATATAGCTCATCTTTTAAAAATTTAAGATTGGAAATATTTGCCGCTGTATTAAAAAGTTTTTTCAATTATTCAGATAAGCACAAATGTTGTACATAAGTTAGAATTCATTAAATATTTATGTACAGAATCGTATAATACTATATATTAACCTCATGAATTTTGTTTTGGGGGGGGGGGACACATATCCAAGCTATCAACGACTATGGAGTTATTTTGATCAGCATTTAACTCTCGATGAAAACATATTGCCTTTTGGTTGCACTGATATTTTGTTTCTTATTTTCATTTGAAACCTTTTAGACATAAATGCAATTACTAGACAATAATAAATTCAAAATGTAAAACAGTAAAATTAAAATGAATGACTGCTTGTAAAACACGTTCATTGTATATTTTTAAAATAATTTTTTTAAAAAAAGAATTCATCTTACGAAGAAAAACCTAATACCTCTTAATAAAATTGAGTTTCATGCATATGTAAAAAAAATATTGAAAACTGTTGGCCATATTTAGTAAACAAAGGAATGATATTTTCTATAAAAAATATTTTTAAAAACTCTAACAGAGTAAAAACTGTCTTAAAAGTTGTAAATAATGCTAATTCACAACAGTGGCACACACACGGGAATTTTTCAAGGGAGAGGGAGGGGAATCGTAGTTCGAAAGTCCACCATTCTCATATGCTCCAATACGCCACCAAACATATACGTTTCAAAATTTTCATACAAAACAGTACATTCAAACCTATTCGTAACAAAAAAAACAGTAAGAAATTATTCAATAAATAATTAGCATTAATTAAATAATAACTATTGCTGTTAAATTACTTAATTATTAATTACTTAAAAATAAATTAATTAATGTTACTTTTGTTTGGAATTATTTTACGAACTCTATACATAGATCTATACTCAATCGGAAAAAAAATCAAGAGCGAAGGGGTTCAGACCCCCTCCCCCTCTCCGTGCGTGCGCCACTGAATAACAATAAAAAATAGAAACAAATATATGAAAATTATAAATAAATAACAAAGCTAACAAAGAATTCCAATTCTCTTACTTTACTTTTTTCTTCTTCCGAGCACTTTCACATGTACAGGTCAAAACTGTCACTATATTTAGCTGATTAAAGGCTTGATCCGTTTGTACAAATCTAGAGGACTAAAAAGTTTTTATCTTTCAATATTCGGAGCCCGGATGCTTCACTCGTGCGACTGCACTGCGAGTAAACAAATCTTCCTTTCGAATGTTTTGAGTTGTCCGCCCACGTTTGAAACCGGAACACGAGCATCCGCGCGCGCATCTACCAGTTTCCTTTTCTAAAAAGAGTTCCTTTAGCAATGCCCCCGGATGCCGTTCTTCGCTCTGTCAAAACATCCCTGAGACGCCCGAAGACGAAAACAGTAGTGGAAGGGTCAACGCGCAAGTTGGGAAAGCGAGTTTCTACTTTTTGTTTTGAAACCTTTCGCAAATTGTTAATCACCGTTTAGATTTATGCTTTTAACAGCCACACGCTTGGGTGTTTAAACAGAAACTGCACGTGCTGATAAGTTCGAGTTACCCAATACCCTTGTTCTGGGGACATATGAGTAAACGTGAGGTGAATTGCCAGTAAAACATGTATTTTGCAACTTGCTATTCTGTGAATACACTTTCAATTTATGCTTGCTAAAACGCCTAGGAAAAAAGGTGGTGAAATTAAAAACCTCGGCGAAATTTTAAAACATTTAGCGATTTCTTCTCAATTCATTCATTTATTGATTGATTCCACTTGTATTTTCTTCTACAGGACAATAAAGAAATAATATATTTTTTTTAAATTAGAAGAACGCTAAAAGGAAAATAATTTTAAAAGCATGATTTCCAGAACAATGGAAAGAAAAAAATATTGCTCTCATAAATAATTGTCCCCAAAAAAAGCATCAAATGTTTAGCATTTTAAAGTTTTTTTAAAATTGTGATAGTTATTTTGAAAATCCTCGTTTTTTTTTTCAAGAAAATGTAAAATGGTTTTACATGTAGAACAGGGGTGGGCAGACTTATACAGGCCGCGGTCTACTTTTAATGTTTTCAAGGTGTTGCCGTCCACCTAGTCACGTGGGTGTACTGAGCAAAAAAAAATAACTGAACACTATTTGTATTATAACAAAAATAAATACAGAATATGTGTACTTACTTACATAACTACAGTAGAAAAACTTACTCTTTTAAAACTACGTTTTAAGTAAAACGCAAAATGCAAACATAATATAATTATACCCATAAATTTAATATCAAATGATACATTTTCAAAAAATTCACTATACATCAAAAAATAAATAATTTTCACTTAAAATAAGTTCTCTATAGCCTCAGTAGAAGACTTCTATTGAGTAGTCTTCATATTACTCGCCCCCCCCAATCTTGAATACCTCGGTATATACAGGTGACAAAATGATTATTTGTACACCTTTTTTTTCTTCGTTTTTGATGAAATAAATACCCATATTTTAGTTGTGAATTAATCATGCATTTCTTTAACGCGTCTCATTGTTGTATGCAAATTATTTTTCTTTTTAAGTGTAAAAGAAAATTGTAATCTGGAAAAGTGTGAAAAATCGCTGCAAAAAGAGTATTTGTACAGAATTCTTTTGGTGTAAGTATGGCAAAAGTTTTGATATAACTTTTTAGATTCAACTTAGTTTTTCCTACGTTTTTCTCTTAGTTTATCAATAATATTTAAATAGTTTCAGATTATATTTAAATTTACAGAGATATAATCTTGAAAATGGCTCCTAAAGCCAAAGAAATTTCTTTAGGTATGAGGAAACATTTTAGAGCTCCATAAAGAGGGGAAATCTTTCCGAGAAATAGGAAACATTTTATAATTGTCATTTACAACCGTTGGTTACATCGTAAAAAAGTATTTAGAGACCGGCAGTGCTGAAAATAAGCCCAGACCTGGTGGTCCGAGTAAATTGACTTCAAGAGCTAAACGAATGATTGTAAGGTCAGTAACAAATAAACCAATGACATCAGCTCAAAATATTGCCAATGAACTTCTGTCATCATGTTACGTTTCAGTGTCTGCTCAGACAGTCAGAAATGTACTGCACAGCGCTGATCCGATAGGCAGAACACTCCCAGAAAGAAACCTTATGTTAGTGAAGTAAACATGAAAAGACGCCTAGAGTTTGCCATGAAGTACAAAAATAAGCCCATGGATTTTTGAAAAAGGGTTATTTTTTCTGATGAGAGTAAGTTTGAGATTTTTACAGCACCAGGTATTCGAAAAATTTGGAGAAAAAATAAAACAGCTCTTGAACCCCAAAATGTACTTCCCACTTTAAAACACGGTGGCGGAAATGTTATGGTGTGGGGATGTGTAGCTGATAATGGAGCGGGTAACTTAGCATTTACTGACAATAAAATGAATGCTTTAGCTTATATCGACGTGTTGCGACATAATTTTTCAGATAGTGCTAAGAAATTGAGCATGGAGAACACTTTTATATTCCAACAAGACAATGGCCCGAAGCACACCGCTATAGTTACTAAAACCTGGTTGCTTTATCATGCTCCAAGGCGACTTGAAACACCTCCACAATCTCCAGATCCTAATCCTATAGAAAATTTAAGGATGCATTTGGACACTGGAGCTCGAAAAAAAAATGTAGCAAGTAAAGAGAACTTCAAGAAGTTTGGAACTCCATTGAGACACAGAAATCACAAAGAAATTAATTGAGTCAATGCCAAGGCGTTTTGAAGCAGTTATAAAAGCGAATGGACTGTTTACAAAGTATTGAAATTTCATTGCATTGTTGCATATGTTTTGTTAATGTTTACTAAGCAAGTGTACAAATAATCTTTTGTATAATTTTTTTTAAAAATTCACTTATTTTTGAAATAAATGCTTATTATTTTTTATTGTGAAAAAATTTTATTTTTTAAAACAATTTAAATGTATCTCAATAACTTTTAGTTATGTTACTTAATTTATTTTTGAAAAACATACAAAATTTTAAGTGTACAAATAAACATTTTGCCAACTGTAATTACTCACTGTTAATCTTGCATTGGATTCTAAGTGGTCGACTGTGAAACGGGAATGTACCTTACTTCATCTATTAGATTCCCAAAGTTATTTTTTACAAATTACGTTATTTTGAAGCAGAAAAAATGCATCGTTTTCCTCAAGATATAAAGAGAGTTTTTAACATTTTTAGTTATATTTTTCGCATCAAGATTGACATTTGGGTAACCCATGAGTACAACTTTTGATTCTAGTCTAGTAAAATTCTTGAAAGCGTCTCTCAAATTTGGGTTGCAGTTTTATTCACGGTGTCGCTTTTATTTACGTGTGTCTCCGTTATCTTGATAACCCCCTGTGTTTCTTTAAGAATGCACGTCTAACGTTTCATGTGAAGGCGGTCACCCCAAAATATTTTGGCAATCCACTGGTCGATCGCGATCGACTTAATGCCCACCCCGGATGTAGAATGTCAGATAGTCGATTGTTATGCGTTCGATATATTTAGAAATATAAATTATGTTAAACAAAACAATACTTTGCATGAAGTATATAGTCGAAATCTTTCGAAGCTCAAAATACGAAACCAGAAACTTTGTGGAGGGGGGGGGGTGCCAGCTCAGGTATCGTCCTCGTCATTTGATCGTTGCTCAAAATTACGAGGTTCATCGCCAAAAGCCCTCGTGTAGCTGAACAGTGTAACGTTAATGTTCACTTACTCTTGGTCAGCATTGTTACAATCAAGTTGATGGTTCGGATAGTATTGCCACTGAAGATCTACCGTGTAGACCGGATGGTGCACGTTATATTTATCGATGCCTCACATTAGAAAGGTGTAAGTTTGGAGTGTGAATTGCCAACACGCTCTCGTGGTGCTTCAGAGTGTGAAAGAAAAAAGAAATTAAATGAAATTACACCACGATTATTGATCAGATTCGCAATTTAGTTAGAATAAGAAGCATCTATTTAAGTATCATCTTTTCCAATTAATAGGAATTCAAACTTATAAGGGTTTTTTTTTCTTTTTCTCAAAAGTCCTAGAGTAACTACAAATTATTACTTATAGCAAATTAATTCAAATCTTTTTGGTAGTGATAAATAAATATTTATTTTGTTTTTCACTTATCGATATGGAATATTTCACTATATATCGAAAAGAATAATTTATAAAGATTAAGAAAAAAGGGAGTGAGTGAATATATTAACGTCGCATTATTCAGCTACTCGAGGGCTTTTGGCGACGGACCTCATCATTTTGAACCATGATCAAGTGACGAGGACGACACCTAAGCTGGAACTCCCCTCTCTTAACAACCGCACCACACCAACGGGAGGACATTTGATCTCTCGACAATAAATATTAAGAAATATCAAACTTTTTTATACATAGTAGGTAATATTAGTCAAATATCAATTAGGTTCTGCTTCTTACCACGAGATTTTAATTGTTTTCTTAATATAATTCTTTGTTGCACGAGGAATGCTTTTTTATGCTCCTTTAAGCGCATTGATTAGTTTTGCCTTTCCTTTTAAAGACAAAGGACGAACTGAAAGATGCGGGAAGAGAAGAATTAAAAAGTCTTTCAAGTTTTATTAAGGAAATGTTTTAACAACAAAATCTAGAAGTACAAAGAATATTTATGAAGTCACACTCTCTATAAAAGGAAAAATGTCTATTAAATCACAAAGACAATGATTCAATTAATATAATTGAAAGCAAATAACTTCCTCCTCTTTTCCCTGGCACTGTTTTCAATCGCTTTACAGTATATGTTATTTCATACCAAAAATGGTAATCATTTTTTTTTCTCGTTGAAATTCTTTTCAAAAGGTAGAATTTCGGCTTTATATATTATGAACAACAACTAACGTGTTTTGAGGTAATATTACTCTATATATTTGCATACTACTCCAATTTATCATGAAGTTTAGTTTGAGTTTATTTATACTTAACTAGCTGGTATACCCGTTCTTCGCACGGGTGAATTGAAAAATTGAACAATACAGATTGAAAGATAAAAAAGGTTTTGCGTTAATTTTACGTTAATTGCAAATTAAAAACCTTTTTGCATATTTCAGTTGAACAAAACCCCCTTATTTGTTAAATTTTAAGTCTGCAGAACGAAGTTGATAAAAAGGATTTTTTTTTAATTTATAACTCTCCGTAAGTCTCTTGTGGGTCGATTTTTGAAAACACCTTCCTAAGCTGATTTTTTTGCTTGACAAAAGTAACATATTGTTACAAATTTTGTGAAATGAACGCTGAAAATAGTATAAATAATTTATATCTGGATGTGTAATACGTTAATATAATTTTCTGTTGTACTTATTTTATGTTGAAATTGTAATATTCGCAAGCAACGCTGCTCCTTACATTATAATGGTGATTCAATGGAAACAGCGAAATGCTGAAGATAGAGCCAAGTTGGCATCATTTTTGACTACTGTGTTGGCAACTTGGAGATTGATTGAACGGCGCAGAAGTTGGTGGGGAACTGAAATAAAAAGGCTAGCACAAAAACCTTATCCACAAAAAAATACATAAACATGCCAATTTTCATAGTGATTAGTTGAACGCTGTAGGAGTGAAGCGAGTTTATATATACAAACATCCAATTTAATATATATATCTATAGGTAATACAAATAAAAATGAATGAACTTTTTAATTCTTCGAAGAACGTAACAAAAGAATATATTTATTCCTCAGTAAAATTTTCACGTGGTTGAGGCAACCGAGTGATCATGGTCACGAACTCCTGAACGGTGTTTTGAGTCGTTGGTTCAAGTGCTGATGCCAATTTAGAACACCACGTAAGGTGTCTGAATCACGTTAACTCTCTCGAGGGTCAAAGTCCTCACGTTCGCATGGAGAAGTTTTGAAAGCGAGGTGTCATCATGGTTGTTACTCTCGTCACTTGACCAAGGTTCAAACTTTTGCGTTTGAAGTGAATAGAACTCGATGCATTCTGATTCGTAAGCACGTAACATACCACTAGACAAAAGTGATCACCTCTGTCCGGAGGCTGTTATTGGCTTATGTAGTTATAAGCTACATTACTTCCCCACCAGTGAGTCGGTGGATAGGTGAAGGAGCAATATAGTTGTTATGGCGAGCGTGTGACTTGTTGTGTCGAGCTTGGCGGTTTGTTTTGCTGCGACAAGTGGGTCTGATGGCTTTGGTTGCTGCATCAAATAGATATGACGACTTTTGATTGTTCTTGCTACGAGTAGGTGGCACCTCGACAGATCAGTAGGTTGCGCCTTTCTTAATTCAGTCAAGGTCACCAATAAAGTGGATTGAACTCTTTACCTTCTGATTCATAAGCACGTAAAATACCACTAGACAAAAGTGATCACCTCTGTCTAGAGGTTGTTACAGGCTTATGTAGTTATCCGCTACATGTTCAACCACTAAAGATCCTTGTAGACAGTGGCACACACAAGGGGGGTGCTGGGAGTCCGGACCCCCCCAAAGTTCCTGATTTTTTCCGATTGATCACAATTCTAAGTATATAGTAAGTAAAATTTAATTAATTACTTGTTATTAATGATTAATTTTTTTAATTAATGCTAATTATTTATCCAAAAAATAGTGTTTTACTGTGTTTTGTTCCCGAAAATCAACATAATCAAAAGGAGCATCATACAAGAATGGTGAACTTTCGACCCCGGACCCCCTTGAAAAATTCCTGGCTTGTAGAAAAGGAATGTGAGTGAGGGTTTATTACATCACCCTCTAAAGCAAAACGAAGGCTATTAACAGTAGACCTCACATTTTACAACCACGGTCAAGTGATGAGGGCGACACCTAAGTTAGACTCCCTCTCTAAAACTACCTTCCCCTGCCAACTAGAAGACTTTGAGTCACGATAGATTTTACACGCATCAGCTCCTCTACACGGTGAACTCGCGACGCCATTATTTCATAACCATGAACTAGGCCAGTGATTCCCTCTGACGACTAGCAAGGGGTCCACGTCAGCAACAAAATAATTTGGGGGTCTATGAGATGTAAATGGGGGTCTACAATAGTGGGTCACATTCAACTAGATCGCGACTTTAATTTTAAAAGAGAATTTAATCAAAGGGAAACCAGATTTTACCTATTTAACAGATTTATTTACTGAATTTAATGAGTTTAATTTGCACTTACAAGGTGACGTCATAAGTTTAATTAAAACAAGGAACATCATTTCAGAATTATACCTGTTATTTATCCCGAATTATGTAATATCTTGAAAAAGTTTTTAATTGCTTTCCTAGTGAGAAGGAGTTTCAGCGCGGTTGCCAATCTCAAAAAATAAATAAGACTAGACACTACTAACCAAGGTGATTTAGAGTTAAACCTGACAAGATTGGTGCCAAATGTTGAAAATTTGTTACTGAAGCACCAGAATCATCTCTCCCATTAAAAGCATTTGTTTGCTCTTCAGTTATTTTATGTATTAATTAAAATTTTATTTAATTAATTAGCATGTGTGTTTTAAGCTACATACTTCGCTACAATTAAAAATTTAAATCTTTTAAAATTGTTCTATACCAGCTCTCAAAAAGACATTTAAGTTGATAAATTTGCACAAATTCAATATAAGGTAAGTAAGGGTCTACTCCTAACCAAAAAACATGGCAAGGGATTTGTAAGACAAAAATGTTTGAGATCCTCTGAACTAGACTGATGTTCGTTAAATCTGTCGTCGCTCTAAGCCTTCATGTTGGCATGTGTGCGGAAGTTTAGAGAGTGAGTTGCTAACCCAGGTGTTGTCCTCATTACTTGATCATGGTTAAGAATTATGGATGTCCGATGCCATTAGTCTTTACGTTGCTTTTTTGCTGAATGTTAATATAAACAATCATTCCCCCACCCTTAAGATAGGAACTTAGCAAATGGATAATATCTATATTTTGGCATAGGAAAAAAAAAGTATAGATAGACTAATGCAGTGGATCAGCGTTTCTCAAATTGTGGGGTGCGTCCCCGTAAAGCCGCATTCACACAAGGCAGTCGGCGTCGAGCGTCACAGACTTCATCTCGGGCCCGAGATGAAGTCTGTGATTGGCTAGACGCTTAACGTTCGACGCTGACAGCCTTGGTGTGAATGCGGCTTAGCGTGCATGGTAACTCTTAAGAGGGGAGCGAGAGTATATTGAAACATCGAAAACAAAAGATTGTCTTAAAAATTAATTTACTGAAAGTAAACAAATACATTCTGACATAATAAAAATAAAATTAATGTTTTTACTGATAGAATACACTTCTAAACTTACCAGTACTTTACAATGTATTTGACAATTAATTTAACAATACCAAGTTAAGAACAAGTTTAATAATTACCAGTGACCCCCCGTGGGTTTGTAATATATAAAGTTGTATACAAAAATTAACACTTGTCTTAATAATTTGTACGGTTCAAAGTTACACGATTCGCTCTCCAATGCGATCGTTTTGCAAGCGTATGTGATGTTGGAGGAGGGAAATAAGAAAACATCCTCTGATATGGGGATAATAGTATTTGTTGCTCCATATCCCACAAAACCAGAACTGAACTATCCTCTGATATAAGTGAATCCTTCCTAATATAACTGTCAAGGTCCTTTTATTGTATTCCAAAGCCTTCGGAATAATTTTATGGATACCAGTGCACAGGTAAGATCGTACTTCAGAAAGACGTATATATACGTCCGGGGAAATTAAATACTCTGGCTGAGCGTGACGTTCATATACGCCGATGGCATTTGAGAGGTTAAAATCGTATTGTGGTTTTAGCGTCAAAGTATGTTTTTATTGACTTCAATACATTGTTATTGTATGAAGGGGATGAGGCGATGAAAATTATGATTGAATATTGGGTCGCAAATATTGAAAGTTTGAGAAGAACTGGATAAAGATGTTATAAAAAGCTTCCTTTTATATAAACACTTTGTTACAGAGAGTCATAAAGAATTAACATTTCTCCTCTGTTGATTGTGCATACTGACGTTGAGCATTATATTAAATTTCATTTGAATAACAAATGAACAAGCATCTGAAGGAAGAAATTTTCTAACATTCAACAAAAAATTTATAAACGTACATAATATTAGCATACAGTTAAGTAGGCAATTGTTAATAACACTTTTTTCATATGCTTCATCTGTTCAATTATCGAAAATGACCAACTTTATCAGTGTGCTTTTCTCGAGATTGTCGGCATGAGGCACTAAAACATTGGCGCAAGACTGGAATAAGTTTATTTTCCTCAAAACTTTGATTTTTTTTATCTTACTTCCCGTGTTGCGAATTTCCGTCCAATTCTAAGGTCGAATCTCAGAACAACACAAATATCCCGCATAATTTTAAACCCCATTGATATGGCGAGGTCAAAATCAAAACAAGTACTCCACGTTATCTACATATAAGCATAGCTATCTAGAAAATGAATAAAAATAACTTAGGGTAAAAACTTTTTGTAATTCAATCGAGTACAATCCAATATCGTTGATGAGAAAATGCATTTTAGCACACGTCTAATAAAATACAAAAAGTGTGATATCTAAAGACGGTTGTGCAAATAAAGAGTGAGCTCTAAGTTTATAGACTATTAGAGTTTTGTTCCTTATTTTTACACTACCACAAAACCCGCTTAAAATAGTTGGTTCATTCTTTATTTACATCACACAGCAAAACAAAACCATGGCTATGTTGGACTGCCTTCGTAATTTTCAGCCGTGGTGAAATGAAAGGGACGTTACCTTAGCTGGCATTCATTTTGTGAACTTCCACATTACTCCAACGCGGGGACGTGGCCGCGGTAGCCTAGTGGTCAAGGTAACAGATTTGTGGCCGGCGTGTCAGGAGTTCGAGCCTAGTACTACTGAAGACCCTCAGTGTAGGGGAGCAATGTACATTTAATCTGTCGAGAGCTCAAACATCCCGTTATTGTGGTGTGATAGTTAGGAAAGGGGGTGCCAGTTCAGGTGTACTCAACATGAGGACATGGAATCTCGTCACATTTAACGTCCATCAACTTTTTTTCACAGCTAGTACCAGTACACCGGGACTCAAAACCACAATTCGTCTACATGAATGCAGGTCAAGAGTTAGAGAAAGTAGTGAGAGTTTTAAGCAACACGAGGATTATTGGTGTCACTGCCCTCGTAACTTTGAGCCTCGGTCAAGTGACTAGGCCGACCCCCGACACTCAGGACACGAGTTCGTGACTACACTCATAAAGCTACCGTGAAACGAATGCAGGTAAGAAATCCCCATTCATGACCTCGGCTAACACGGTCATTCGCTTCACAGAATCATTATGTTTCGTAATTTTGATCCATGATACGACCACGGAATTCAAAATTCCTTCTCCACTAGCTCTCATTTTGCTCCAAAGTGGTTCTAGTCAAGAGTCACCTAGTGGTTATAGTCAAGATCTCGGGGTTATCCTGTCACGGGTTCGAGTCCTGGTGTCACTGAAGGCCCGCAGTGTATGTAGGGCTGATGCGCGTTAAATCTGTCGAGGCTCAGTATCCTCTCGTTGGTGTGGTAGTTAGTAGAGGGAGGTGCCAGCTCAGATGTCATCTTCGTCACTTGACTGAGATTCAAAATTATATGCCCGTCTCCAATAGCACTCGTGTTACTTTCTAGTGCAACGTTGATACGATTCACTCACGTTTTCGATTTGCTTCGAAGCACTGCGTAAAGGAAAAGGACCAATCAGCGAACTTTTGTGCAGAAATATGCAGCCGAAAATGTTCAATGGTGGCTGTTGGGTGGAAGGATTTTCACTGAAGTTAATTAACGGGTTTGTAGCATTTACAGTAATATATAAATAATGGGTAATTAAATATTCCTATAAGAAAGAAATAAAAGTTATGCAGGAGAAAAAAATTAATGCTTGAAATATTAGAAGTGTGTAGCCCTCGTCATTTTCAAACACCGAGATAAAAAACGCTATTTTTTTAAAACAGAAATATAAATCAAGATTCGTATAACTGATAAATCTAAGCCTTTTAGAAGAGCAAGAAACTATTACTCAATTTCTCTCTTTAAAAATCAACAATGTAAGTACAAATGAGTAAAAAAAAAAAAAAAGGAGAGTATTCTATGAATTTTTTACGCCTAAAATTTTTTAATCCATTTCGAAACCATTTAAAAAATATTCTTGATCAATATAACGAATTTTTGTTTCGACTGAAAATAAACATGTCTGTTTCTTTCATCAATTTCCGATTCACAGGCCGTTGCACCAATGCTACTATCATCGGTGGGTTCAGTTAATCAGTGGTAGAATGCTTTTATATCAATCAACGCTCAAATCATCACAATAATTAGACTCAATTAAATTCAATAAATCATCGAAGACAAGTGTAAGATTAAATAATAAGTTTAATGGAATATGGAGTGCGTCTGCACTCGGTCACGGACAGAAGATCTCTGGTGTCAACAACACATCTTTTTACAAGCAGCGCCCTCTATACTGAGAGGGGTTCTACCAATGTTCCTTCCGAAAAGAGTTGACTTCAAGCAAATAGTACCTTTCCGTCATCTGGACTACAGCCAAAACGTGAGCCAAAAATAGCGACGATTCTCGAACTGTGCACCATACTTTCACGATAACATTATGGGTGTACTACAATTATTAACTGCTTATGTACGAAGTTCTGTCGTACACAGACATTTAAAACATTCATTACAATAATCAACGCACATATTTTGGTGTTTTTAGCAATAATATGACCTGAACGTAACATTCAATTAGCAACAATCAATGATAATTATAAAGTTTTTCGGCAGGCCACGGTAGCCTAGTGGTCAAAGTAACGGACTCGTGGCCGGTGTGTCATGAGTTCGATCCCAGTTCCACTGAAGACCCACTGTATAGGGGAGCGATGCACATTAAGTCTGTCGAGAGCTCAAACGTCCTCCCGTTGGTGTGGTGTAGTAGTTCGGAGAGAGGGTTGACAGCTCAGGTGTTGTCATTTGACCATAGTTCAAAATTACGACGTCAGACGCCAAAAACCCTCTTGTAGCTATAGAGCTATGTTAATATTCACTCACTCAAAGTTTTCCAGCAACTTGTCGGTTCAAGATCCACTGACTACGGTGAACATGCTTCGTAATTTCGAATCATGCTCTGAAAATCATTGCTAATACAATTCACGTCAACATTTTCTTTTTTTGGTTCGTTCTGATTGCTGATTATACATGATCTTGACGAATGATTTTCTAACAGAAAATATCACAGATAATAATCCCATTATAATAATTATTTCATATTACTTCAAATTGCCGCCCTACCCAGTATAGTGGTTATGACACTCGGCCTGTAATCGAGTTGTTTCGGGTTCGAATTCCGTGTAAGGCATGGATGTATCTTCGGGAAAAGAAATCGGACTTTCGTCTCAAATGAATTCCCGTCTCGAAAGGAAAGCAGCGTATTTCTTCTGTTCTTTGCTGGGATCATCGTTTGCAATAAAATCTGTATTCTTCTATGATTGTGTTACATGTTTCTGTTCATCTATCTTTCGTATCTATCCCAGTAATAAACACACGGCAGCAACATTTCTTTAAATTTCGGGACACTCAAGTAGCCACGTGAGTCAAGAGGTTATAGACGCGAACTCGTGGGTGTCACTGTAGAAGGGCTGATTCACCCAAGTGACGTCGAAGCCTAGAACCTTTACTTTTATCGCAGCGTAAAAATTTAAAAAAATAGGGTTTCAGATTAAGGGTTGTCCTCGCGTCCCTTGGCGCTGGTTGAAAATTATGAGATCCATCCCAACAACCTTCGTGCAACTTCCAAGTGTGGTGTTAACAAAAAATTGGTCGACGTGGAACACACAAATTTTGTTATGCGTGCACAGAATAAAAACTCACTAATATGTAATGATATTTGATGTACACATCTTACACTAATATAAACACACACACACACACACACACAAGTCATATAGAAAAAAAATTAAGTCAATTCCTACATAGATCAACAAAATTTTTTTTTTATTTTAGCTACTTTTTATTAAATACTTACAATTAATATAAATATGTATATACATAGGACAGAATCACAACATTAATCGGTAATTAATTTTTATTCATTATCATTAAAGTATCGTATTGTCATCCAAAACAATCGTGTAAAAAAATTTCATTTCAACTGAATACTTTAAAAAATGAGAAAAAAATCTTTTCAACTTTTGACACCAGTCGCCAAAAAGGATGCCAACGTGGCTGTATTTGTAATTCTTTAAATAATTAGTTTTAAGCAATTAATTCTTATTAATTATATTTATAAGTTATTGTATTGTCATCCAAAATAATGATGTTTATAAAGTTTCAGCTCAGTGGAGTGCTTTAAAATGTATTTTATTAACGATTGAAAATTTCACTAAGAGAAATAAATAAATAAATGAATTAATTAACATTTGAATAAATATATAGAGAGTGTAAGCTAATAGTAGAAATTGAAAAAGCAGTGTTTCTCAAACTGATGGGTGCGCCCCCTAGGGGTCTATAACTCTATGAGGGGGGCGCGAGTATATTGAAAAGTCGAAAACAAAAGATTATTTAAGAAAATTATTAATTTGTGAAAAGTAAACAAACTAAATACATTGATATAATAAAAGATATAGTTGACTTATGTATATATCAGTATTGAACAATGTATTTTATAATTCATTTAACAATACTAAATTAGGAACAAGTTTAAAAGTTATCAGTGACCCCCCATGGACTTTTCATATAAAAAATAATATCCAAGAATTAATATTTATCTTAATAATTTGTACGGTTTGTAATTAATTCCTTAACGCTGCCAGTGAAAAGTTACGCAAATCGCTCCCCAATACACCACCGTTTTCCACGTCGGTGTGCGCATGTGATGTAGAGGGGGGAGCAAAGGAATAAATAAGCAAATCCTTCACAAACATCTCAAGGTCTTTTTATTGCATTCCAAAGCCTTTGGAATAATTTTATGGATAGCGGTGCATAGAGAAGATCGTACTTCGGAAAGATGTATGTATACGTCTGGGGGGCAATTATTTTGCTTAGCGAGACGTTTATATACGTCAGTGGCACGTAAGAGGTTGAAGTCGTGTTGTAGCTTTCGCGTCAAAGTATATTATTACTGAATTCAATGCATCGTTATTGTATGTAGGGGCACGATGAAAATTATGACTGAATATTGGGAGGTTAATATTCAGAGTTTGAGAAGCACTGAAAAAAGTATTTAAACAACAATCTGAATTTTTATTCCCGAAAATATTTGAAATTTTGGGAATACTGACTATACATATTACATCTAAGTGGAAAAAATCAGATGAAAGGAAATTAAGTGCACAGAATATCAGCAAAATAATCATTACTTCGAGACTTTAGAAGGATAGTACAATGTATACAGCGTTACTAAGCATGTAAATCGAGGGTGTCGAACTCAAAGGCTGACTTGGGCCAAATAAACAAGATGGCCGCAAAGAAAATCAAAAATCATAGAAACGTAGGTTTATTTCGAATAATACAAGAATATGAAAGAACAAGAAAAATTTAATATGTATGTCCTGACACTTTACATCTCTTCTCTGCTAGCACTTTCCCTATTTCGGGTGAAATTTTGATATTTTATTGTATACTATTGTGTGCCGATATACTGGCTGGGCCGCAAGTTTGACACCCCTGATGTAAATGATTTAGAACATGATATTTTAATCCTTTCAAAATAAATATGCATCTCATTGAAGCAATGTTATACTGAAGCTCCGCCCTCAGTGCAATACAACTATCAGAGGACTTTGATAAGGCATTGACTAACAGCAAATACAAATTAATCAACAAAATTTAAAGCTATCATTTTACCGAAGATCATAAGTACTTTAATGTATAATGGTTGCCCAAATGAAAAATGGACAAGTTGAATACAAAGAATACCTTTTTTGGAAATCAAAATAAATCGTCATGGACGTTGTAACACCGGTCCCATCGTTTCGACAGTTGGTCTGTGCCTTCGCTGCAGAAAGATCGTGATTGATGAAGCTTCCTTCACCTCATCGTCCGAATGAAAACGTAATGTTTTTTTAAAAGGAAAAAAAGTTTTGGAGGTTTCAGGAAGACAGATCTAAACTGTACGGTGGTGTTCAAGGAATTTTCAATAGAATTTTTAAAAAAATTATTTGGGTTTCATGGGAGACCTTTGGGCTGGCATTTTTCTGGAGATCTGATATCGTTTGCTGCCCTTCATGAAAACTTTTGCGTCATTTGTTCGAACTAAGCAGTGTTCGCGATAGACTTTCCCAATTCACTGATATATGTCTGCACTTAGCTTGCCTTCCACAATAAGAAACTATACTACCACTCATCCATGAATAGCACGACTTTACCTTCAATCGATTTATTTCCTCTACCACGAGCAGGTTTCATTATTGCACGTAGTATTCGATGTACAACTCCTACTTCCTTTTATATCCTTGTTCGGTGGCGCTACTGTAGCTGCAAACATTTTGACATAATTGCACAAGTCTTCTTTTCAGTTAGACAACCCTTATATATTTAACTAGAAGAATATTTTAAAGGAGATAATAGGTAAATTGCTTCATTTCCGACAAAACTAAGTAAATAAATAAAAAAAAGTAAAACTAATTACCAAAATCTTCTTTAGAAAATTAGAAAAAATTAATGACTGTTAGGTAATGGGTTATGATTTTAAGAAATTATATAACCCGTAAAATTTCTCAATTGTACTGTTCAAAATTTCTTAGTAAATAAACAATAAATTGATTGATCTTTATTTTTCATTGGGTGGAGGGAGGGTTGTATTTTTTTTAAAAAAATTTTGTTAGGTACGATTCCCTAAATTTTGAAAAAATATTAAACATGTAGTATTTGATGAAAATTAAGGTCATATTATTATAATATTTAAGAACATTTTCCAAATATCTTATTACTTGTCTTCTTTAGATAAAATATAAACAGTTTAGCGTAAATTAATTGGCTGGTTAATTAACGTTCCTGTTCTTAAACAAGTAACATAAAAAAATTTAAAGTCAATTCCTACTTAGGTCAACAAATTTTTTTTTATTTCAGTTAATTAAATTTAATTAATGAATTAATGTTTGAAAAACTGTATTAATATCAAGTGTCACCCTCTACAAGTTTAAAAAATATATATTTGAGGTCAAGAAAAAAATCGTTAGGAAAAACTTACTGGAGCCATCTGTTGGGGCTAATTCTAACTTCGTCAAAAATAACGCATAATAAATTTAAAATTAAAGAATAAAATTTGAATAATGAATTTTAATACTTGAAAAAACTGTATTAACATGAAGTGTTATCCACTTCAAGTTTAAAAAAAAATGTATGTGTACTTAAGTGGATGAATAAAAAGTATTTTATTAACGATTGAAAATTTGAACAAGATTTATATATAAGTAAATAAATATATATAGGGAGAGAGTGAACTAATAGTAGGAGCTGAAAAAAAGCTTTATAAATATTGTTGAGGATTACATCTGAATGGGCGTCGATTTCAACATGACGCTTTGTAAACATAAGGGCATTGAGAACCGGTGGATGAACGAGCTTCAATATCGCTATACTACGGTCTTTGGAAGTATGAATCCAAACCCCCTGCTTTCTACACTGCTGGACAATTGCTAAGGACGGATAACACTATCATCCATAGCAACCACAAAATGAAAGGAAGCAAAATGTGGAACATTAGAATAAGTGCGGGATATTAGTAAGAAGAAGTATGAGTATGCAAATTTTTTTCCACGTCTGTTCATTACGTGATAGCGTCCATAAGAGCTTTAAAGGTTTTGACGCGTGTGGACAGTTGTTGTTTCAAGTCAAAGTTTTACAGGAAAGATTTAATAGACGAACTTAAACTTTTGGCATGTCTTCCCGACATCACATAGATGATTTTATGCGTGGCCGAATTATTGGAAAGATCGAAGAAGGGCGAAAAATAACAGATGTTGCCAGGGAGTTCGACATCGCTCACGACGTTGTTTCACGGATGTGGAAGTCATTTAAAACTACTGGAATGTGTAGTAGACGGCACGGGGGAGGTCGTGTTGGAAGTACGACGCCTGCAGAAGACAGATATATCGTCCTATCAGCAAAAAGGAACAGGCGCACCACAGCTCAGCAGGTGGCAAATCAGTTTCTTGCTGCCTCAGGAAAGCAGATCTCCCGAAAAACTGTTGCCAGACGTTTGAGGGGAGGAGGACTATACACACGCAGACCTGTTGTGCGTGTCCCATTGACCAGACAGCACCGTACTGCCCGTTTGCAATGGTGTCGTGAGCATCACAATTGGACTGAACAGGACTGGGCATGCGTACTATTCTCAGATGAGAGTAGGTTCAGTCTGTCATCGGATTGTAGACGCCAACTGATCTGGCGCGAAAGTGATACTGCTTATCGTCCAGAAAATATCCAGGAAAAGGACCGATATCCGACATGCAGTATCATGGTGTGGGCCGGCATCATGATCAATGGCCTCACGCGCCTACATGTGGTTGCGAATGGGACTATGACGGGCCAACGATACATTGATGAAGTTCTACTTCCTCATGTGTTCGTCTTTTCCGTGGTGCTGTCAGTGATAAATTTGTTTTTATGGACGACAACACAACATGTCATCGAACACTCGCTGTTCAGGATTGTCTAGACAGCGATGGTATTCAACGTCTCGTATGGCCAGCGCGTTCTCCAGATCTAAAGCCCATTGAAAATGTGTGGGATACTTTGGGGAGGCAAGTTGCTGGTCGAAACTATCCTCCGACAAACAAGAACACCTTCATCCGTGCATTCACAGAGGAATGGTATAAATTGCCTCAACAGCTGCTGGATAATGTTGTGCAAAGTATGGTACGACGTGTGGAATGTTGCATCACACTCCACGATGGATATATCCCGTACTGATACCTTTCTTTAAGGTGCCTGCTGACTTTTAGATGCATTGTTCCATTTCTCCGTACGCAGATCAAATGAACATTTTTTTTTCTTTCAGATGTTTCACAGCTTTTGTACTTTCCAGAACAATAAATATTCTTTATTCTAATGTCTGAACAGTGTGGTAACTATATTTTATCCCACTAGGCCTCATGTCTCGCTTAATGTTATGCTACATAGCAATTTGTGATCCGTCCTTAGCAATTGTCCAGCAGTGTATATTCATAGGTCTGTTGCTCCACCAGACTACTACATCATTTAAGTATTCAGCAGTTTATTTTAGGTATAATTACTACAAAAATACAGTCAGAAAATCCTACACTTGCTTGGCTATTCGTGCACTTTTTGAATATCCTGTAAAATGTTATAAAATGTTGTTGCTTCAGAGAGAGAAACCTAATGAAGAGATTACATTATCAATAATAAAAAAATAGCCTCACATAATCAAAGGTAAAAATGTCAATGTTGCTTACTAAAGCAAATTAATTTTTTTGAAAAGAGGGCCATTTATCTTACTTTTCCTACCTAACATTGAAATAAAGGCACACATTAAATAGTGCATAATTCATCAGTAACGATAAAATTTTACATTCTAAAATAAGTATCACTACAGCTTTATATGTTCTAATTTATTTCACGAGATAAACATTTGAATGAATGTAATAAAATAGAATGTTTTATGTAAACACAAAATCAAGAGAGAGAGAGAGAGAGAGTAATTTGACTCACCAATTCTGTTCGTTTTGTTCAAAAGACTCAACTTAAAAAACTGCGTAATATTATTTAAGGAATATTCTTTTTTCACAGTTTTCGTTAAGTGTACCAGGGAATGTGCCCTTTCTATCACGGTCAATTAATGTCGTGAAGTATGCTGTACTTTCTTTATCAGAATGCACTGGATTTTATCGACCTTTCTAAAGTCCAGTCAACCAACTGAAAATTCTGATGTCACAATGCTTTTCAACTTTTAAGATAAAAAATGGAACCGGAAAAACACAAAGAATGTTTTTGTTTACCATTTGATAAGAATACATTGCGTACATTCAACAATGGCAAATTCCCAAAAGGTTAATTCAAATTGCTTAACAAATTCTTAACAATGCAATTACACACGTATCTTAAAATCATAATTCGGCTGAACATCATTAATATTGACTAACTGGAAATCTAGATCGCGTTCTCACTAATGAAAATTCGGATGCAACAAAATGATGGTAATAACCTAACATTCTTGCACAGTAAGGTGGCCGCGGTAGTCAAATGGTTATGGTCTCGGACTTCAGATCGGAGTGCCACGGGTTCGAGGCCTAGTGCCACTGAAGACCCACCGGGTAGAAGCAGTGGCGTAACATACAACCCCCGCATCGTGGGAAGGGTCCAGGATTCTAGGGGCCCAAAGGTTATGGTTTTGCAATCCTTTGTAAGATCCCACTTTAGGCTAAAAATCTGACTTAGCAGGAGAATCCTAGCATTCTCTGTTGCACCAAAAGGTAGAGGGCTGACGCAGTTAAATCTGTGCTGGTAAAATCTTTTCTCGTAGTGTGGTGCGGTAGTTAGGAGAGTGGGTGCCAGCCCGGGTGTCGTACTCGTCACTTGACCAAGACTCAAAGTGATGATAAGATCCTTCGACAATATCCCTTGTGTTTGCTTGAAAGAGTTAATAAATACTCACTCACTCTTACTAAAGATAATGCATTTTAAAACAATACAAAGCTAAATTTGAAGGCTGTCTTTTAATAATGTTAAAGAATTGGACCTAAATTTGGAATATTTTTCAGATATAAAAGCACTGAAACATTAATATTATATTCAGGCTTCAATATCCTGTAGAGAATCACTTATTTTATCATACTACTCATTTTTATCCAAGTAGACACATTTTTAATTCCTACTATTAGCTCACTTTCTACCTATATATATATATATATATATATATAGGTTTGAAAAGTTTAGGTTCAAAATTAAGGAAGTAATAAATATATATATAACTTGGCTGGTGTCTCCTCGCTGCGATGTTGTATTTGGTAACGCCCCGTTTGCGCGGCAAAGGTCCGCCATGTTAGTATACATATATTTATATAGGTATCTTGTTCAAATTTTCAATTGTTCATAAAATACTTTCTATTCATCCAATCAAGTACAAATAAATTTTTAAAACTTGTAGTGGATGACACTTGATGTTAATACAGTTTTTTCAAATATTAATTCATTAATTAAATTAATTACCGGTTTTCGATGCCAACTTAGGTTCGTCTCCATTGTTGTAACAATGTAACTGTTAAAACAATTACAAAAGTTGGCGTCGAAAACGGATTTTTTTAGCCGAATTAACCAAGCCGGGAGTGCATTGTTACAGCCATGCCGACAAATCATGCTCTTTTTTCAATTCCCTATTATTAGTCCCCAAATAAAAATATATTAATTTATACACACACACACCACTTTTCAATTATTATATAATAAAATACTTTCTATTCATCCATTCAAAGTAAGATTTGACTTCAAATTTTTTTTTATATTACTTGTCTTTTATAAAATGTGTTTCGCATTTTTTCTCCTATAATGTAATGCTAAATGAGCTATCTCTTTACATGTTAAAAAAAACCTGATTTTTTATGAAATATTTTGAAAATTTAAAAACATTTTTTATAAACAAATGCATGAGTTACTATGTCAGAAATTTTTATAAAACCTGAGGCATTTTTTTTTTTGTCTGAAAATGTGGTCCGCGTTAAGTTCACGCTATCCTTTACAAGACGAAAACAGACAAGAGATAGAATCAGTACATTCATTATATGATATGTATTAGATCGGATTGATTGATTGATTTAATATTAACGTCGCACTGTTCAGATGTATTAGATCGGAAAGCTATTTAAAATACAATCACTTTGAATTTATTAATTATGAATTGGCTGTTCAGTTTAAGGAACGTTTGGTTTCACTTACAAAAAATTTCTTCTGCATGTTATAAACTTATTCAAAACTCGATCTCCCATGTTAGGATACTGACAAAAGATAGAAGATGTAAAACATTCCCTGTTTCAGAACTTTTTACAACTGCTCAAACTTGTGAAAACATGAGGCAATAAATCTGCGGTATTGGCTCGATCCGGCTGAATCTGAAATATTTCGAACTCCGATATATCACACCTTTGCTTCGTGCTGCCATCTACCGATAAAAATATTAAATATACTGATTAGTCACTCTTCAAAAATTCCTTTAGAACATTGGAAAATTAATTTTTTTTTTAATTCTTAACAAAAATATAGACCTTTAAATAATAGTTGAAAATATACTTTGAAGATAAATTTATTAATTACCTAAAATTTACAAATTATTAATAATATTTATCTTATCTTTTTTTTATAGTTTTTGAATTATTAGTATAATATATACATATTTAAATATCAATGTGAGAGAAAAAATGCATATAAATGTTAATAATATCCGCTGATTAAGAGCTACACTTTCATTATAATTCCTACATTTTAAATCTTACACATAAGTTAAAAATTAATTTGAAGAAATTTAATTTTTACTCTGAAACGAAGAAAAAGGAATAATTATATGAAAAACTAGACATATTCCCCTTCATAAGCATTGCATAAATCATTCCTTCATATTTGAAACAAGATCATTCTCAACCATCGTAAAAAATCTTTATAACACAATTGTAAAAAATGCTTCTTTTGGTTGGTTCATAGCAATTAGTTTAAGGTATCTTTCAATACTGAGATATATTCTTTCCTAAACACATTACCAAGATATAAGTTTTGTTATCAACCTTGTTGCAGTTCAAGTCGAGTTTCTTTTCAGATTCCCAATGTTAAATTTTGAATTCAGTAACACAATATTAAATCATATTTCAACAACTTTCTGCAGAACTTATTTTGTTTTGTTTGTGGCTCGCTCTTCATTATTTCAATCCTTTCAATGAATGTTATTTTAATAACATTCATTATTATTATTAATAGCTCCCTGTTATTATTCTTTGTTAGCCAATTATGTTTCATATCGTCATTTTTTAAACAAATGGTTATCTTCGACACATTAAAGTTACAGGGATTGGAAAGCAACATCATATTTTTCAAAAACTTTTCAGTTTCAAGTGATTTGGACTAAAAGGGAAAAAATTACATTTATAAAAATATGAGCTTAGAATAATCAATGAATGTATTTTTCTCCGTTGTTAATAGCAGAATAGTTGATAAAGCATAATTGCAATAATTCAAAACACAGCTCTTTGTTATGTAGGTATTTTAAGTCCAATCAGTTTCGCACACAAGGACGATGGTCCAGGAGATCCACCCCATCACTCTTGAATTTTTTTTAGATTAATTATAATCCTATGTATATATCACTCCGTAGCTAACTCTGAGGGGGCCCAGTATCAAAATTCCTCCAGGGGTCCTTTTTTTAGATATGAGAACCCTGTTAGTTGGACTGTAGTTATTCATGTTGGGGCCCCTGTAGCTTGGAGGACCAGTATCGTTGGTACAGCTGCTACGGTGGTAGCTACGCCACCCCTGGTATGTATAGTAATATAAACATACTATGTATGTAGTATTTTTGTTAATTTAATTAAGTATTAGGTATTAATAATTTATTTTATTTTTTCATGCTAATGAAGGGAGAATTCAATCTGAGCATCTTCTGTTCTGAAAACAAGTATTTTATCGATCACACCAAAGCGGTCGTCTTCACGTGATGGCTATTACTGGTTTATATAGATATAACACTGCCACACTAATTATTTATTAAATAATTTATTTTTACTGCTTTTTGTTACCGACAATCGATAAAATCAAAAGTTATGTTTGGCGGCGTATACGAGAATGTTGGACTTTCAACCCTTACATCCCCTTGAAAAATTCCTGTGGGCCCCATTGAGACCAATGATTAAACATTCTTTTTACAGAGGCATTTTTATTGGAAATTTGCATTTCAAAAGAGTGGTAGCTATTTTTTAAAATAAAAATGAACATTAAAATATTTTACAATCTTTTCAAATATATTAACATTGTCATATGAAAACATTCTCTCTCAACAAGCGAGGAAATATGCTTTTAGAGAAAAAAAATTATTTTTCCATCTGAAGTGCTTATGAAAATTAAAACAAATTCAAACAAGTTGCGGAAATTTTTGAATTTGCTTTGTTCTCTGCTGAAAGGGTAATGTTGCTGAAAAGATCATTTGCAGTTGAAGAAATAATTCTCTTTCAATAATGTTACGTAAAAAGGAATGACCTTGGAAACAAATTTGACAGTAAAGTGTCGCCAAAGCACAGCATTTGGCGACATAACAGACCCAAGTAGAAAAATCCAGAAGGCGAGAAAATTGTTTAAGATTCTTCCCACCCCAATATAAGAATGAAGCAGGGAAGTAACATTAGAATTAAAGTTTGGCAGCGATTGTTAGTTTCAGTTGCCTGATGAAGAATTGTGAATACGGATTTGTATAGATGTGTGAATTTGTACTATTGTAGATTTTATGTGATTTAATATGTCTTGTTAGAAGAAACTGTTGGAATTACTGAAGAGTTCCCCAGAATAAATTAGGATTTACTCCAAGTCCCTACCAATTAATTGCGTGGACCTTTCCCACATTTGAAAACCAATTGACCACATAATGTTATTGTCATAGCAAGACATTTTCTTCACGAAGATATGCAAGTGTGCTTTGGAATAAAAATTTTTATTCTCACCCGAGGGACTGCTCCTAATCAAAGAATAAATTAAAACAAGTTTGTATTTTTTATCAGGATTGAAATTACGAGTTTCTTACAAGAACTACTATTGTTGAAATAAAAGTATTTTGTAAATAAATCTTTTCGTTTATTAAGGAAAAGTGCTTAATATCTACACTGCTGGCCGCACAAACTGCAACACCTTAAAGGAAGCATACAAATCATGTGAAATTTACATCATGCGTTGGCGGCGATGAAATATGCAAATCATTAGTATTACAGCGCAGACGCATATCACGGGTGACTGTAACGCCACCCGCAAGCGCTATATACGGAGAGAACAGATTGTCGATTTGAAGTACTGCAATTGTTTTTTCGTGTTTTTTTTGAGTAAGCTGTTTACCTGTGCCTCGTGGTACTATGCATCGAGTGTCTTTTGATTAAGTTTCTGAACTCGACCGAGGAAGAATAGTAGCCTACAGGGATTGCGGGTTTCTTTCAGAGAAATTGGCCAAGGTGTTGAACGAAACCAAACAACTGTGATGCGGATCTGTCATCGATGGATGCAGGAGGAAGCGATGAACCGACGGGGCCAATCACACTCACTTCGTTGCACCACTGCTTGGGATGATAGGGGTGGATTGTGCGCATAGCATTGATGGATCACGCAGCCACATCACGAACCATAGCACAACAGATTCAGTCTGTTTGGTATCATTCGATGTTCACTCGTACCATTCGACGCTGTTTGCAGCAGAGTGGAATGTCCGCAAAGCGTCCATTGATTCATTTACCTTTGACTGGAAACCAGAGATGTCTGCGCCGCCGATGGGGAGATGAACGGAGGATATAGACAATGGGATGGAATGACTTATTTACTGACGAATCCCGCTTCTGCCTGGTACATCACGATGGTTAGATTTGAGTTGGATACTCCGAGGTGAGAGGCTACAGAACTGTTGCATTATGCATCGCGACACTTGTCTCGCACCCGGAGTAATGGGGTGGTCTTGGATTTCACTGCCGTACTCCTCTAGTACGCATTGCCGGTACATTGAACAGACAGCGCTACATCTCTGAGGTGTTGGAGCCCATGGTCTTCCCATACATTCAGCGGTTGTCATCAGCCATATGTACCACACGATAATGCGCGACCACACGTAGCTCGTAATGTTCAAGTTCTTCTTTACCCATCTGATTTAATTATTTCTTTGACCATCTCGTTCTCCCGATTTATCGCCAATTGAAAACGTGTGGTCCATACTTGCACAAAGACTGACCTGAGATACATCACTCACTGCTACACCAGATCAACTTTGACAATATATGATGGAAGCCGCTCGGACTGCCGTACCCCTAGGATACATCCAAAGCCTCTTTGATTCTATTTGACGAGTGGCAGTGGTTATAGCCGAGAATGGTGGCTTCATTAACTTGATTTTTTCATCATCTAATACATACAGTAGAACGTCATTTATCTGAACGTTAATTATCCGGAGTGTCAAATATCCGAACCAGTTTTTCTTTCTTTCAACTACATGTACTGTGAAAAACATCAATAGTATCAACCTCTCATTTCGAAATCTAGTTTTATTCTGAAAAAAATAGCGATTACACTGATCAAAGTAATAAATTAATAGTGGGCGTGCTGGCGCCAGGCTAGACAATACAAAAAAGGAAAGTTTTGCTTCAACTGTATATGAATACGTTTTAGAACAGTGCAATGCTCAACTGTTATTTCGCATGAGTCCAAAAGTGGCGGGAAAACTCAAGGTCAAGGATATTTGGGGAATTTCAGTTGTATAACTCGGTAAACATCCGCGCGGAATATTAGGTCAATTTGTTTCCAAGTGAGGGTGTGTATACGTGTTCTTTTGTTGAGTTGTGAACTGTTACGGCTTCGAATTCAAAACGGAAGCGCAACGTTTTGAACATAGAGACGAAGCTTGAAATATTGAACCGTCTCGCGAAGGGCATAGCGAACTCTCTAGCGCACATTTTATAATGTAGGAAAGTCAACAATTTTTGAGATAAAAAAAAGGCCGAGAAACCATCGCGCCACGAGATACGGGAACTACAGATTGAAGGCGAATCATTGTCTGGCGATAAGAATTCTGCCAACAAATTTAAGGAAACATTTTTTTGCAGAGTGTGGAAGAAGAAGGTTACTCCAGAGATGATGTTTACAACGTAGACAAGACTGGAGTAAATTGGAAGGCTCTGCCGAGAAAGTCATTGGTTTTAAAATGGGAGTCCACAACACCAGGTTTTAAAGTCAGCAAAGAACGTGTTACAGCCATGGTTTGTGCCAACGCTAGTGGGACATACTCTCTGCCATTGCTTGTGATTGGCAAATCTAAGAAGCCTCGCTGCTTCAAAAATATTTGAAGCCTTCCTACTCTTGACAAGGCGCAAAAGAGTGCGTGAATGAACTCTGCCATTTTATCTGAATGGTACTCTAAAGACTTCCTTCCTAACGTCAAGAAACTTTGTGAACTTGAAGGGAAACAGACAAAGTTTTACTAATTATCGATAATGCTTTCTGTCACCCATCTGTCGAAGTTTTCAATGCAACTGATGACGACTTCAGCTTGATGTATCTTCCACCAAACGTCACTGCGCTGGTGCAACCAATGAACCAAGGCGTATTTGAAAAGCCCAAAGAGAATTTATAGGAAGCAAGTTTTGCGGAGATTACTTTAGGCAGAAAAGGACGAAGAAAGTGTTGCTGCTTTTGCTGAAAAACTCAATATGAAGGACGCCTGCTACATGTTAGCCGAAGCGTGGGACTCACTTGAGAGACAGAGCATGAAAAATGTAGGGAATAAGCTGTGTCTAGATTTAGAAGCTGAAAAAGACTTCAATGACGACCACAGGGAGGAGATTACCGACTTTGTACAATCGATCCCAGGAATTAAAAAATGCGATGAAGAAGATGTAGAAACCTGGATGGCATGCGATGCAGAAGACTGTAGATTTCAAATGCTAAATGATGACGAGATTGTGACTTACGTGCAAGAAAAATCCGGCCTTGTCGACGATGAAACGAATGAAGACGAGGGCAACAACAGCGAATGTAGCAAGGGTCCATCAAATGCTGACGCGTTTTCTGCGTTAGAGTCAGCTATGGAGTGGTACAAACAACAATCAGAGTGCTGTTCAACTCAACTACTGCTGATCAAGAGAATCAGAGACCTTGCAGCGAAAAAAAGAAGGTGTACAATGGTGCAGCGAAAAATAAGTGATTATTTTCCACAATAAAGATAAAACTGCGACATTTTGCCCCTGTTTTACTTTTTCTTCAAGCACGTTTCCCGCATATGATGATTTTAAATATTCGTATAGTGTCCGGTTTCTCATATATTGCATGGATCGCATTCGGTTTTTGGTTATCCGAACAATCTCGTATCCAAACGGTGTCGTCCCAATTGATTCGGATAAACGACGCTCTACTGTATAGATGGTGTACTTTGTGCTCTACTGAGGCAAATCAAACTAGAACATGACATGTGTGCGCAACTAACGATGCCCCGTTGTGAGTATCTCCGTGTTTTCAATAATTTCTTGGAAAATAATATTGTAATTGATCATCTATGAACAAAAAAGCTTTAATATACAATTTTTTCCAGTTTAAAAAAATACTTACAAAATATTTTTAAAAGAAAAATATATTTTTTATATATATAACCCCCCAGTAAGTTTTCTTCTTTTTAATAACTCCCAGTGGGTGATGATAAGTATATTTGCCCCCCAAAATGGTATTAAAAATTAAATTTATTATCTATATATATATAATAAGTTAAGTTGGTTTCTTTTATTAAATTAATCTCAATTCCAAAAATATTTTATTACATCTTTGCTCGTTAAAGATTAATTGTCTTTTGAAATAATATTTAAAACCTAAATTTTTCATATTATTTCAAAAGATACTTACAATTATTACTCATTAAGGTATATTTACTTTATATAATCTTTAAAAGCATTTTCCCAAACAAAGCCTATGTTTATATATATATGTTTTACCTAATACTGATTATTCTCATACATACAAATAATGGCCGATGTTGTTTCTGTTGAGTCGTGGGTTGGAGTCCTGACGCCTCTGAAGATCTGCCGTGCAGAAAGGTCTTCACAAAGAGGAAATCTTTATTTCGGTGAGATATAGAAGACTGAAGAAGAGTATCAGATCAGAGAGAGGTCTCGTGTTTATCACTTGACTTTAAATGGAAATAACGAGAGGCGTCACCAATATGTATTCCTTCAGTTGGTACATTGTGTGACCACACACACACACACACACACACACACACACACACACACACACACACACACACACACACACACACACACACACACACACGCACACACACACACACACACACACACACACACACACACACACACACACACACACACACACACACACACACACCCACACACACACACACACACACACACACACACACACACACACACACACACACACACACACACACACACACACACACACACACACACACACACACACACACACACACACACACACACACACACACACACACACACACACACACACACACACACACACACACACACACACATATATTTATTCTAATTGCTAAGCTAATTTCTTACATATTTCTTTATATCTAGCATTTCTTGTGCATGAAGGAATTTAAAAAGTGGCTAATATGTGATTAGTAAGCAAATATATGCAAATATTAGTGCCGTACTGTTTCTGGTTTTACGAGTTAGTTTACGAGAAAAACTTTAGAGATTGAGTGTGGAACAATACTATTTTTTAAAGATAGAAACTCCGGAAAGTTATAAAGGTTTAAAAGAACACTTATAAGTATTATTTAAGCTTAAATAACTAATTGAATCAAAAATAGTTTCCAGAAGCTGCACGAGGGTAATTAGCGACGGGACTCGAAACATTGAACCATGGTCAAGTGGCGAGGATAGCGCACCTCCCTTTCCTATCTTCCGCTCCACACCAACGGAAAGATGTTTGAGCCTCGACAGTTTTAACGCATATCAGTCCTTTCTACACTGCGGGTCTTCAAAGGGACCAGGCTCGAACTCATGACATGCCAGCAACGAGTCCGTGATCTTGACCGCTAGGATACTGAGGAACATGACATCGCTGGACTTGATACGGATGGAGTTTAGCAACCTAGCATGGTGTTGTTTTATTCTGTTTGTTTTAATTTTTGTTTTGGAAATTTTAGTTACTTTTTTCTTTGTGGTGTTTTTGTATCCATTTATTGTTGTGAATAATTTATGAGTATTTCATGCTGTTATATATATATATCAGACAATACAAGTTATAATTCAATATTACACAATTTTGTGATGCACACCGAACAAGTGAAACTATTTTGGAATAGCACACTGAATAAAGGAATAACTTATTAGTTACATCCTGACGTTCAAGAATTAGAGTAGTTAGGATACAGGTTTTTGTAAATAAAATAAAAAAGTTCCAGTACCACTGGAGTTCAAAAAGCGAAAGAAATGGATAGAAACGATAAAAAAATATCCCTATCTTACCATATTTCAAACATATATTGACATTTTAAATACGAATATGTGAAAGAGTAAGTGATGGAAAGGAAAATCAAAAACCCTTACAAGAAAGAAAAAAATTGCATCAACTTTCAAAATTTAATTATATCATTTACTGCAAGAACTCTCGCTTATAGTGCTGCAAAAATCCGTATTTTTAACAGCAGTGAACGAGGGGAAAAAGTGCATAAAACGCACCATCCACAAAATTTCCCTTGAGGTGTATCAAGTACATAACTTTTTCATTAAATTGTCGATATTTTAAGAGGAAAAAAAAAGGTCAGAAGACCCAACTAAAAAGCCTGATCCATTTAGGCTGCGTTACTTTTGATGAAGAAACGCTGACATTAGTATTAATCAGTGCCGCGAAAAAACCACATTTGTTTCCATTAATGGGCTGAGATATCCATTAGGAGGGTTAGTGACAGCCAATTTTTTTCCTCTTCTCTAGATGAATTAATGGAGGCACCCTAAAAAAACACCTTAATGGAAATATGTAAAAAACATGTTTCAATTTATCAAAATTGGAAAGGAAAAGATTGAAGTGAAATATGATCAACGAATGGTTTCAAAGGAAAGTAATGTTTACTTCCAGATGCAAATGCTAATTAAAAATAACCTTCTCTTCTCTCTCTCCTCTGCATTTTTACCATTCTGTTCTTTAAATATAATAAGGTTCTTTAACTTTTAATTTTTTTTTCCATTCGCCTTTTTCTATTTTGTAAAGTAGATTTTTACGAAATTTTACTTCTGTAAATTTTACTCTAATGTAATGGCTATTATGTGTATACAGTCGGACCTTTATGTGAGGAAACCGCTAAATCCCCCCAAAAAAGTTCGTTATATGGAAAATTCATTATATAGAGATTCATCTTTCAATTTTCTGGATAAGCCACAAAAAGCAAATTCTAAATTTATAAATAAGTGGCTAATATGTAATTAGTAAGCAAATATATGCAAATATTATTCACACCTTTTTGTAAATTAATATAAATTTATTTTATATATCTTACCTTTCAAGCAAGCAAAGAAAGAAAGAAGAACTACAAAGAAAGTTTTTTGACGCCTTTATCCACTTCCTGAAGAATTACATTTTTTTCTTTGATGCTCAAGCACTTACATTTTGACATTTTTGAGCTACAAGAAACGAAGTTACCATTACGACTGATCAACGCTACAAATGAAAGGAGACTATTTCAAGGACACGGAGACAAGAGGCAACTCCACTGAGGGTGAAAGGGGATACCGAAGATATTTCCAGGGAACTGGACTAGGAGGGTTGAAGGTTGCACTTCTTGGTTGAAACGCCCTGAATTCTATTGCTCTCCCCGAGTTAAGCATCTCTTAAAACCAGTTCAAAATTTATGACCACAATAAAGTGTTTTAAGACAGAGAATAAACTGAAATGACCAGAAGTACTACAAAAAAATAGGGAGAAAAAAAAACTGAATCCTAAGGGAAAAAGTTCGTTACATAGAAAATGCACTTTGCTATTGGGAGTTTATTTTACGAAAAAAATCGTGAAATATTCTTGGTTACAGGTAAAAAATCAGTATGTAGAATAATTCGCAATATGGAGATTCGACTGTATTCTTAACAATTATAAGAATAATATGCTCTTGTTTTCTATGAAGACGTCAGCACTTTCTTTTAAACCGACGTCTAATGTTTTGTATAAAATTTAATATTTTTTTCATTACTCTCTCCAAATAAGCCATTCTAGTTTTACATTTTCATAAAATGCTATTACAATACTTCTGTAAAATTTTTTTAAAGAACATTATTTACAAGCCAAATATTTACCTAGTTAGTTTTTAGAGAAGTTAACCCCTTGCGTACCAGACTGTGCTTTCTACAATCCACATAAATCCCAGATGTTACGATGCACATTTATTTTTTCCTTTTAACTCTAAGGCGTAGGTTCGTTTGTGTCTTGTTTCCCTTTTTAAAGTTTGTATAATGATTTTTGTTGTTTATTTTTACTTTTCTTGCCGATATGGCATCAACATTGGTTTTCAAGGAAAGCGATATTAAATGAGAATATTTGTCGGAAATCGATTAATACGATATTGATTCGGATACGGATTTATCAATGTGTAATGAAGAAGATGAATAAATGGCACGTGGAAAAGCTTTTTGTTCCAAGGAGTATTTCGATTAGTTTCACAAAGTTTTGTAATTATTATTTTAGTTTACTTATTTTTTTCAAATTTTTGTAACCCACGCATTTTGTAACAACTTTATGTTTCCAACTTTTTGTTTCCTGTGCTGGTTACATTGGTAGTACATCTAAATAAAAGCCATGTATCCACATGAGGTTACCATGGGCATTCTTTAAGTTATCGATAATTGTTTCAATGCTGACAAGAAATATCATTCAAAAATGGAATACAAATATATAACAGGTCTTATACTTTCTTCTTTTTATAAAATACACCCACACCCCTTCTCTTGTACAAAAAAAGAGAAAAGGGGTTCCTGATGAAAGAATACACAGAACTAAAGATTTTAAATTCGATTAAAAAAACCACAAACGAAAAAAAGGGAGGAATAAGATACTTTCCTAATCCCCACTGCTCAGTTCCCGCCCCTTGCCTTTATACCGTATACAGTTGAAGGTCATGAATTTTATCGAAGATATCATTTTAATGAGAATTCATATCGATTTTACAAAGAAGAGCTTGTACTTCCAGTTTAAACCTAGAGAAGGTGGAGACCTGAAACATGTTATATTATTCGAAATTATGTCAGTAAGGGTTTGAGAATAATTTTACTGTGGAACATTTGGAAAAGTAGTAGTTAGGACGCTTATGTTCGAAATCTTATTTCAAGAAAAATAATTGTAAAGGAGTTCTTCGTGTAGCATAGCAGTTGAGTTTTTTGAAAAAAAAATTTCGATTTTTTTCTGCATACTTACGTAACACGATGCATAGAGCTAGATTGATAATCATGCCTTCAGTATGAATAAATAATAATAAAACAATTCATTTTTTTAAATCTATTATCAATATATAGATATCTTTTGAAACAGTGTGCTAAATTGTCGACGTTAGAGTTGCGCAATGGTCTATCGTGTTTATTACAGGATGTAATTCTTCAATACGTTTTCATGTGTGTTCATTTTGCTATATTTAAATTAAACATTTCTATACTTCAGACAATAGTTGCTCAAATTGAAAATAAAGTGAAAGATGTGGAAGTCTAAATATCAATTCAAACTGTTATAAATTTTGAATTTCGTTCTGACGCAATATGCTCTCTTGAATTAAAAATATGTATTTACGTGTTGTATGCTTTTGAAAACTCTTATTTCGTCTCTTATTGTACTATGCGGGCATTTCTCAGACTGTGGGGCGGGCACCCTTAGGGGGGCGTGGCAGCATATGGAAGAGTCGAAAACAAAAGGTTATCTTAAAAAATATTAAATTACTGAAAGTAAACAAACAAAATCATCCTGAGATAATAAAAAATAAAATACACATTTACGCTGACAGCATACACTTATAAATGTATCAGCACTGCACAATGTATTTTATAATTAATTTAACAGTACTACGTTAAGAACAGTTTCATAATTACCAGTAACCCCATGGGCTTGTCATATATAAAATTATATAAAAAAGTAACACTTATCTTGATAAATTGAACGGTTTACAATTAATCCCTTGACGATTTAAAGTTATGTGACTCGCTCCCCAGTGCCATCACTTTCCATGTAGGAGCACGTATGGGATGCATTAGTGGTTGTAGAGGAGGGAGCGAAAGAAAAGGAACAGGTAAGAAAATCTTCTGAAATAAGTAAATCCTTCGGAAACATTGTCTAGGTCCTTTTATTGCATTCCAAAACCTTCAGAATAATTTTATGGATAGCATTGTACAGACAAGATCGTACTTCGAAAAAAACGTATATATACGCTCGGGTCAGTTAACGCTTTGGCTAAGAGAGACGTTTATATACTCCGGTTGCACGTAAGTCGTATTGTACCTTAAGGGTCAAAGTATAGTAGCCTTGAATTCAATACATTGTTTTTGTATGGGTTGGGCGAGATAAAAATTATGATTAAATATTGGGTCGTAAATATTGAAAGTTTGAGAAGCACTGTACTTCTTTTATTGAAAAAGTATTTTTATGAAGTATGCACAACTAGAAAAATTTCCATGCACATCCTAAACAGTATTTACCTACGCTTTGCTTAAGATCTTAAGGCAGTAATTCCCCACCTTTTTACTCGTATGTGACAAGTTTTCAACTTCAAGGGGGAGCCACAGTCTTTGTCTTGAATAGTCTTCTTTAATTAATTATAATTTTATTTATTTTAGTCACAAACCCTATGCATAAAATGAGTAGTGCAAGTAAAAAAAGTTCGTCAATATTCAGAGGAATATTTAAAATTTGGATTCATACCCGCTATGTATGACGAACGGTCACCTTTCTGCCTCTTATGCCAACAATGCTTGACCAACGAATCAATGAAACCAGGTTGTCTTGAGTTGCATTTGAAATCGAAAACTAGCGCGTATTTAAATTCAGATTTAAATTACTTTAAGTCTTTAAAGGAGAAGTTTGCAAAAAAGATCAATAATAGTCTCTGTTTAATACACAAACTGTTAGCGTCAATCGTACTCTTGAGGCTAGTTATGAGATATCTTTACTCATTGCCAAATGTGGAAAAAAGCCATACTATGGGAGAGGATTTAATAAAACCATCCATATCAGCATTTCTTAAAACAGTCCTGGAAAAGGATGACAGCGCTGTTAAAGCCATATGCCACTCAGTAACAATACTGTTAGTAGAAGAATAGATAAAATGAGTGATGATACTGAAACACAACTCGTTGAAAAGTTGAAATCCAGCTATTTCTCACTACAAATGGACGAATCAACTCTGAGAGACAGCGAGGTCGTATTGTTAGTACATGCAAGATATATTGATTAAGGTGAATTTGCTGAAACAAATGGTGTTCTGCAAATCATTAGAAACCACCACTTCCGCCGCTGATATATATGGTAAGCTAAACAATTACTTACCCGTCAATAATATACCAATAGAAAACAACGTCTTGTGCTGCAGGTGGTGCTCCTCTTATGACGGGCAAAAAAAAAAAAAAAAAAAAAAAAAAGGCTGCTTAAAATTGACGAAAGATGAGAATCCAGAAATGATTCTTGTACACTGTGTTATTCAAAGATATATATAGAACTTAGTGGACAAAAATATTACTCCTGTTCTTAGTGAGGTACTACGCTCTGTTATAAAATGTATCGATTATATCAAAGTTAATGCAAAATGTGAGCGCCTCTTCAAATAATTTTTTGAAAATGAAAATGCAGGCTATGTGAGACTTTTACTTCACACTGAGGTACGGTGGCTCTCAAAGGGGAATTGCTTGAAAAGATTCATGGATTTATGTGATGCTCTTAGTGACTTTATGTGACAAGCCTGAAATGAAGCACCTGAAAATTGTTGATGGTAAAGTATTTGTGAGATTTTTAACAGATATTTTTGAAAAACTAAATCTGTTGAGAATAAACAATTTCAAGGATCAAATAAAACTCTTATGGATGCAAAGACGAAGATATTTGGCTTCGTTACATTTATTGAGTAACGTCAAAAAATATTTCTCACGAAAATTTCGACCAGTTTCATTTGCTAAAAAAATGTGAGGTAACTGATGCTGCTATACTTGTCATTGTGGATCATTTGAAAATAATGGCCTCTGATTTTAAAGAACGATTTTCTTTTTTAAAACAAAATGATTTTCCAACATGGGTGACGTGGCCAATGCTAGCGAGTATATCTGTTATTTCGATACAGTACGAAGAACTGTCGGAAATGCAAAATGATGAGTCCGTTAAAACTTTATTAAATATAAAAAGAGTGATGATATTGCTTTGGGATGAGACAGAAACTAAATACCCACATTCAACCAAGTCTGCAAGAAATTTATTGTTACCCTTCTCATCTTCATATTTAGCTGAATGCTGCTTTAGGGCTGTCAATGATTTGTTATCGAAGAAAAGAAATCTACTTGATATCACTAAACGGGGAGACTTGAGACTTAAGCTGACTAAATTGGAGCATGATATAAAATCTCTTTGTCGCAAACATGACGCATCAAGATCTCACTAGCACACATTTTCAGGTGAGCTTAATTTTTATTTTTCATTATTATTAGTTCAATAATAAAAATGTTCAAAGTATTTCAGAATAATGCTTCATTCAAATATTTGCTATTTCTACATTTCAGTTCTCTATTATATGTTTGGAACATTTATTTATTTAACTGTTCTTCCATTTTTTATTTTTCTCTTTCATAGATGATTTATTCTTCAGAAGCTTGTTTAGACACCATGTTAATGGACTTCTAAGCTTCCTTCAGGTAAATAACCGTAAATTTTGAATAACAAAATTAAAAAAATTACGGGGGAGGCATCAAGATTTTAGAAATGCCTAGGTGGGCCCAAAATTGGTTGGGAACCTCTGGTGTTGAGGGAATGATGCAAGTTACATCTGTCGAAGCTGAATGTCCTCTCTTTGGCATGGTGTGGTAATACGAAGGAGAAGGGTATCAGTTTTGATGTCGTCCTCGCCATAGGACCATGTTTCAAATTTACGAGGTACACCGTCATTAGCCCTCGTGTTGCTGTATAGTTTAATGTTAATAAGCACTCTTAGAATAGAAATGTTGAATTTGGGAGCTGATTTTGGGTACACAATCAAGAATTTCATCTTCCTCAGAGAGGTGACGATTTTTATTCTGAATACTTGTTAAACAAGAAAATGTTTGTTCACACATGTACGATACTGCATACTGTACCAATGTATGAATTGCTTTCGTATGAATTGTCTGGTACCTCAGTCTCATCGGAAAACTAAAATTATATATATAGTAAATATAAAGTAAGTATATATAATTAAAAATATAAAGTATAATCCTAGTTTATACATAGCTTTGACGACGGAGGAAAAAATAGCGCCAAATTGCGCCAATAGTTCGTTTTTCTGTATTCTGTCAAAGATGAAAATAATTCGCCTAGTTAGAGATAAATAAATGAATGCACAAAAATGAGACTAAACTGAAACACGAATTTTATATGAATAAATTTAATGCACTTTTCACGGTTTATATACAATAAGAAAAAGCAATTATAATTAAGGTGAAACATTACTTATCTATCCATATATATAAATGGATGTTTGTATATATGAAATCGCATCACTCCAACACCGTTCAACCGATCACAATGAAAATTGGCATGTATATGTATTTTTGTGGAGAAGGGTTTCGTGCTATCCTTTATGTTCCAACTCCCCCCAGGTGGCGCTACAGCATATCATATCAACTTCTGCCCCATTCAATCAATCGTCAAGTTGTCAAAAGGGTCGCCAAAAATGATGTTAATTTGGCTCTATCGCTAACATTTCACTATGTTTCTATTGAATCGCCTTTACAATGTAAGGAACGGCGTTGCTTGCGAATATTACAAATTTAACGTAAAATATAAACAACAGAAAGTAATATTAATGTATTTCACATCCAGATATAAATTATTTACACTATTTTAAGCGTTCATTACACAAAATGTGTAACAATGTGTTACTTTTGCTGAGCAGAGATCAGCTTAGGAAGGTGTTTTCAAAAATCGACCCACAAGAAAGATACGGGGCGTTATAAACAAAAGAAATATCTTTTTTATAGATCTACAGGCTTAAAATTTAACAAATAACAGTTTTTTGTTCAACTGAGACATGCAAAAAGCATTTATTTGTTTTTAATTTGCAACTCATACGTAAAATTAACTCATTAAAATCATCTTTATCCTTCAATCTGTATTGTTTAATTTTTCAATTCACTCGTGTGAAGAACGGGTATACCAGCTAGTTATACATAAAAGGTATGAGTAGAACAAAATACTGTTTTTCATACACAAAAGCTGTAGAAACGTTAATATTATAAAAAGAATTACTTAGAATCTCTTAGAAGATCTGCGTATAAACCAACTTATGAATAGAAAAATAAATTATTTTGTTGAAGGAACACTTTCAGATTTCTTAAAAGTTACATTAATAAAGCCAAATTTCTGATTATCCGAGAAACATTATTACGTTTTACATTTCCTTTGTGCACCATTTCTGTGCTTCGTCAAATTTAATATTGTTTATCTCCCAATATTCCAATTAATGAAGATGAGAAATGATCTTCAATGACATAGTTATGTTAAGGGACGCGCTCATGTGTATTCACGGCTTCTGTTCGATAAACCAAAATTTTGTTGCCGTCTCTCGCATTCGAAATTAAAAGCGAATGGTTGGAATGTTTCCGAAAACAGATCGAACTGTGTGTGTGTGTGAGGAAATCTTAATGAGTAGATGTTTGTTCTTCGATGCCTAGTTTAGCCTGAGAGAAGGTTTAAACTGCACAAATGTTCCATGTTATACCGAGAAATAAATATCAGAAATCGTTAAGGAAATGTTTTATTTATAGAAAGAAGCAGTTGAATAATTGTGAACAAAGAGTAATAAATACTGGATCAACGTGCAACCAAGGCGATTGGAATATCATCCGGAATTTCACAAGAAGCTTAAATTTGCATTTTCTATATTTATGAATATGCTATTGGGAGTTAGTGAATGCAAATTTTAATTGATTGTTTGCTTATTTACATCGTATTTCGAAGCCACATAAGGGACATTGGCAAGGGACCTTGTAATTTTGAAATGTGGTCAAGTGATGAAGATACAGATTTGTAAAAGTTAAAAGACAAATGCAGTGAAATACGTTTAACCTGAAAACGCTTAAGACGAAATATCGGTTAACACGAAAGAATGCAATGGTCCCTGAAAACTATGTATTTTCTTGAATTTTTGTTCTCTTAACACGAAACGAAGATTGCTTAACACGAAAATATTTCCCTTATGGTAATAAACACAATACGAAAAACACCAACCCGATTGGACTGTCGGAAGAATTCATTGCAGTAGGTTATGATGATGAAAGTACAGACCCAATGATGGCAGACAAAGACATTTTGGAGTTGGTTCAAAGCTCAACAAATATTACTGATACAGAATCCGACGATGTAAATGAAATGAATTATGTGCAGATCCTGTTCCCACATCATTCAAAACAAGGAATGCCATGAAAAGTATGCGCATTTTAATGGTGAAATGAATAATAAATGATCAGTATCGAACAATTTTTGTCGACAATTTGATGCTGCAAACAATTCAAAGAAAAATATCGAATTAATTTCCCAGAACTCAATAAACGTGTGATTATTTTTTTAAATAAATTCTACATTCTCTCTCCTTTTCAATAAAGAAAAAGGGCGTAGCTACAGCCGTATAATTTATACGGGCCCCCCAAGTTACAGTGGCCCCATTATGTGTAAACGCATAAACGTAAAATGTTATTAATAGTCCCATTAACAGAGTTTTCCTTTTTAATAAAGCTCCCCCCTCCCAGGGATTCTTTAATAACGGATCCATTCAGGACTTGCTATGGCAGTGATATAGAATGTTTTCATAAATCATGTATATCTCTCTCCAATTCAATTTCTTAATGTAGCTATTTAAATTAAGCATGTTTTTCCCATAGTATTAAGAAATTCTTCTTTAATTTTGGTAATAAAAAATTTGTCCAGAAAAATTGCTTTGGCATGAAAAT
The DNA here is from genome assembly GCA_019973935.1 of Trichonephila clavipes. Classification (NCBI taxonomy): domain Eukaryota; kingdom Metazoa; phylum Arthropoda; class Arachnida; order Araneae; family Nephilidae; genus Trichonephila; species Trichonephila clavipes. Next base: position 253,289 of record BMAU01018401.1, read on the forward strand.
TGATGAAATTGTTATTTTATGAATCGACTATTATCTTGAACAATGTTTACGCGTTGCTTCAACCCTTTAATGGTGCGGCTCGTTTTTCCTTTGATGATAACGAGAAAAAAATGACCTACTTATTCAGACCGACAGGGCGATCGAAAATCGTTTTGTTTTTTTTCATAGCGTGAGTATTTTTTAAATTTTTCTCTCGTTTTTTATATGTGTGAAAGCAGATTTCTCTTAATGTAATGAGAGTTTTAGAGGAAAAATGGAAATAATGTATCACAGCATAAAAAATCCATTTGTAATATAACATGTAATCGAACTTGAACCGTTCAATGGTTTCAAATACAGTGAAGCACGTTTAACGCGAAAACTCTTAAGACGAAATATCGGTTAATACGAACTAATACAACGGTCCCGACAAACTATTATGTATTTTCATACATTTTTTCTCTTAACATGAAGCGAAAATAGGTTAACACGAAAAGATGGAAAAGGAGGATATTAAAACATATCCGACACTTAATGAAATGGTTGATAAAATTTCTGCATTATTAGGCCGTCCTTCTGTATCGTCGGAAGGATTCGTTACAGTAGATGATGATAACGTATGAACAGCCTCAATTATGGCAGACAAAGACATTTTGGAGTTGGTTCAAACCTCAAAAAATGTCATTAAGGCAGATCAGGACGGCAAAATGTTCCCACGTCACCCGAAATGAGGAACATCATGAAAAGTAAGCGCAGTTATTTAGACGCACGTTCCAAAGGTGAAATTAATGAAAAATGGATGACATCGAACAATTTGACATTAAAAAAAAGAGATAATAGAATAACAAATATGAGATTATTTTCCAAAAACTCCATTATTGTTTAGATTTTCAAAAAAAAAAAACCTTGAAAATTTTGTATTAAATTTCATTAAGTTCTTGTAAATGTTTTTCTTTCCTTGGTTTTTATTAAATGTTTGCCTATATACAAATCTATGCAAATAAAATGTATTGTAATAAATCTAAGTTTGTTGAATAAATGTTTTCTTTTTTATCCTTTAACACGAAAAAATATTTCAGTCTCTCCAGTTTCATGTTAAAAGATTTTCACGATCTCACAGTCCCTTTAGTGGCATCAAGACTCAAATAAATGACTCGACAAAAACGAGGCAGATCACATGTTTGTAACCAAGACTATTCAGCCACTGCGGCCCCGTTTGTTGTTTAATTAAATTCATTGAGTAAAATATATTGTAAATATCTAAAAAATAATATAGACATCATATATATATATATATATATATATATATATATATATATATAGTTATTTTTTATTTCTAATATATCACATTCCACAAGTTTATTTAATTCTATTTTAAACTGTTTTAGGTTTACCTGAGGCATATCTGCTAAATTAGACAGTTGTTGGAGAAATACTGAAAAGTAGTTATCGTATATCGTGAGAGTTTTTTGCATGAAAATAAACTGTTTGATACATATCAATTTTCCTTTCAAAATATATCATAGGAGAAGGAAGGGGGATATTTAATTAAAATTAACTATGACATTTCTAATGCTCAATGAATTGATGATTTTTGACTCAGTAATTTTAAGCCAAGACTGGATTACATAGACTTTTTTTGTTTTGTTATATTGTACGATGTAAGCAGTGACTGTATCTTGCTTACAGCATTTGAATATATATTTTTACAAGACATAAAAATAATATAGATAATCTATATTTCATTCATTTATTAGAGAGAAGGAAAGAATTAATAGTTGTGCTTTTTTGTGAAATATAAATAACAAGTATCTTCTATATTATATATATATATATATATATATATATATATATATATATATATATATATATATATATATATATATATATATATATATTGCGATTGCTAGAGTTACTAAGGATATGTTAATTTTTTCCATGCATGGTTTTGATTTCGAGGACCTTTTTAATTCTATAGATATTGGCGATATGATTAAGGTTCTACAGTTAATTTATGATAAATATGAATTATATACTTCAATGAAAAAAGAAAAATTTGACATTCTTGTTAACCTCGTATTAAAAGAAAATTTCATTACATTTTTGATCAGAATCTTTATAAACAGATCAAAGGATTACCTGAGGGTGGTGCAGCTAGTAATTGTTTAGCGAACCTATATTTACATTTTTTTGAAATAGATCATGTTGTAAATGATTCTTACTTAATTTATAGATGATATAATAATTTTTGGTAAAAATAGTGAATGCAAACCAAATATTACGTTCTACCCTGATTATCTCAAGCTTCTTAAAACTAACTTCAACTCTAATATGGTGGAATTCTTGGATTTAGACTTGCATCTTATTAACAATAATGTAGTCAGTAACATTTTTGACAAAAGAGATTCATTTAAGTTCCATATAATTAAAATTCCTGTATGGAATAGTAATTTACATATATCAATTTACAGAAATATCATTTTGAATTTTTTATTTAGAAATGATAACTTAACTACCCACAAAATATATAAATACAATAATATAAATTTTTTTTTTCAATGTTGCTTAGATCATGAATACCCTTTTAATTTCTTAAGAACTTATATTCATCACAAATACATTAACCGTCTTGCTACTTCGAATTCCAAAACCACCACACAACAATAGGATTTCAAAGTCAGCATGTTAGTGGTCTTGCTGTGAAGATTATATCATAACACTCATATCACAGTTTACATTTTTTCCACACACATCTTGAACATCTTACACATTGTTGACAACCAACCAAATTAGAGCCTAGCAAATTTACATTTTTGACAATCAACCAATTCAAATTTTACCATATTTGATTGTCGTCATTTTATACCTGTCTTTGCTGGCTGGTATAAAAGTCAGCTCAAAAGATGTGTTTACGTATTTTCGAATTTTTTTAACTTGGTGAATAATTGATTTTCATTAATGGCAAGACGCTTGATTCTCTTCGTAAAAGCTTTGTGATTAAAGAAATTTTGTTAAATTATTTTTTTGAAAGATACTCTTCTTATGTAATTGTTTTAGCATTTTCTACTTTTCTTACGTAATTATTTTTGTGATTTTCTGCATTAAGAGTTTGGGAGAGTTTGTTACATAATAGTAGTGAGTGGTTTTATCATGCTCTCTGAGTTATCCATACTCTGAAGTTTTGTTTATTTTATTTTATTTGGTTTTCCTACCGAGTTGCAAAGGGGGAAGGTTGGCGCCTTCAAACTAGTTTAACCCCACTTATTCGGTCCTAAGTCCGAAATTGCTTTCTGACTCGCTAGGTTCTTCTTTTTTGTAGGTTTTTTTTATTTCTCTATAATTTTGTTCTTCATGTTCAGCTTTTATATTTTTATTACGCTATTTCTTGTTATGTTCTTTATCTATTATTTCTTTTATATATATATATATATATATATATATATATATATATATATATATATATATATATATATATATATATATATATATATATATATATATATATATATGTAGTATAAGTTTCTATATTTTTTAAATTTTTTATCAGATATACTAGTTTATGAGAAGGTTTGTATGCGTTAAGGTATTCGACTACGTTCGGAACCGTGATTTTGAAAAAGCGTATAAATTGATAATATTTATATTTAATGTCACTTATATTAGAAAATGTATGTAAAATTGTTTTAATACTGTTACAATAAAAAATTATTTAAATACAATATTTTGACAAAAAATGAACATAAAATGACCCATTTTCAAAATATTCTCCTTTTGTGAAAAAGGCTTCTATTATAATACTACTTTTCCTGTATATAGCTGAAACCTCTGTACAGAAGCTCCACTAGAATTTTTGAAATATATAACTTAGAAGTGGTTTATGCATGCCTTACGACAACATTGGGAGAAATTTTAAGAAAAAACGCCGATAATATTATTTCAATTGGTTGTAACTCTGAAAATAATGTGAATGTTTCAAAAAAATAGTTCAGACTCTCTGGAGAAGACTTTACTTTATATAAGCAATATATTATTATTTTAAAAGCAACTTTTATAAAAGGAGAACATTTTGAAAAAATGTTATTCTAAGTTCCTTTTTTGCCAAAATATTGTCTTTCAATATTTTCTAGCCAAAATATCCCGAAAATAATTTTATATATACATGTATTCTAATCTAAGTGACACTAAATATAATGAAAATTATCCATTTATGTGCTTTTTAAAAATCACTTTTCCGAACGTAGTCGGATACCTTAAGATTTATGTATTAATGATCTATTCATACAACTCTTTGCATTTTGAATGCTGTAATGATACAGTTATTAGAAGAAACACTATCTCTAATCGGGTGGGCCACTTGGCTAACAAAGGAACGGGTCGATCGAATATTGCCTCCTATGACTTCAGTCTGAGCGTTTGGAGGGCAATAGATCCCTACATAAATCCCGGAACCTATCATTAACACCCGAGACTATTCCACTCGTCTGAAGGGCCGAGCAGTGATTAGGAGTTCTGGAGTGACAACCCCTTCCCCGTCCGAGTGATCATTAGGCGTTAGTGAAACCGAGGATTTGCAGGGACACGAGAGGAGCAATTATGCCGAAGAGCACCGTTTCACTGAAGTGGCACGTTCATTGGCCCTACAAAGAATAATGGAAGTTCCTAAGCACACGTTTAGAAACTCTATTAATGTTTGTGGGTTCGATGATAATATTTAAATTGCCAATGCAAGAGCAACGCTTATAAATTTTAAGAATTTTTTCTGTTTTTAGAAAATTAAAAAAATATTTTTTAACTTTAAAATATGTATTATAAATCAATACGAAGTTTTTATTTGGAAATTAAATACGTGTATTAATTTATACTTATCATGCGCGCCTCATAAGCCTAAGGTTGCGGGTTGGATCCCGGTAGGAGTCGATAGTTTTTCTGGGTGCGAAAATCGTAGACACGCATGTCATATGATTTTGGGGCGTATGAAAGGTCCATTGAGAATCAATTTGGCTCTGGTACTCTCTGCAAAATCAAATCCAGGCGAGATTTAACATCCGACAAAAGTTTGAATTAAATAAATTCAAGCGTTAAAAATTTGGTAGCGTGAGTCTCCACTAGATGGTGCTACCAACAAAATGGCTCTTACACTTGGGGACTTGCAGCGTCTACAATGGCTATTTTGCAAAAATGTGCAACCTATTTGAAAAAAAAAACAGAATAGTTCCGTTTTCTAAAATTGATTTTATTTGTGCCGACTAGCCGTATTTTATTATTTTATTCCAGCCTAAATGTGTAAGTTGTAGTAACCCATTGTGTGTGGTTATGGTCACAAGCTCGTGGCTAGCGTATCATGAATTCTGGTCATGAATAAAATAAAAATTTTACTATCACGTGGACGAAAGTTTAAGAACCACTGCTATAGATGCATATAAAAACAAATTCATATCTAGAAATTCATATTTAATAATACTTCCCAATGATTCTTGACCACCAATGAAGCGATTGTAAAAGTTTTGTTACGTATTTGATATCACGCATATGTATGCGTTCGTTGGCCTTTGATACGAATTTCAGCAAGGGCATTCAAATCTGGAAACAGCTTAGGAAGTATCGTTTAATGTGAACTATCCTTTGGGAAAAATTCTAAATGCTAGAAGGTAGTATAAAAAAGTAATTTGAGAGAGAGAGAGAGATTTAGTATTTATATAAAAGCATATATATAAAGAAGTCTCTAATCTGAAGCACCTTTAAATTAGGAATACCTACCTATTAGCGAGTTGGGCCTCCTCTGGCCTTTATAACGGCTGCCACACGACCGAGGTATATATTCAACACGTTCCTGGAAACTTTCCGCGGGAATGACAAGGAACTATATTGGCTAAAGCTCTCCATAATTCAATAAGGTTCGTTGGTGCTGTGTGATAGCCTTTCACGCTTTGTTCTAAAAAAATCCCAAAGAAGGTGCATAGAATTTAAGTTTGGGCTTCTAAAAGGCCAATTTATGACAAAGAGGAATGCTCATCCAAACAGCCAGTAACGAACTGGGATTTGTGAGAGGTACAGTTGTCTCGGTGAAAAACTCCATTATTGTGCAGATAATATAACAGCATAAACGAATGGAGGTGATCATCCAGCAACTCTACGTACCGAATTGCATTGAGGGAGGTTGGTGCATGCACCAAAGATCCCACACAATGCCACGAAAAAACACCCCAGAGCATGATTAAGCCCTCATTGCCTTGTACAGTTCCAACCTAGCTTGCAGGATTCATGGTTTCATGAGTCTGACGCCATATTCTCAGCCTCCCATCCGAGTTAAATAGTCAGAATCATCTCTCCATCTTACTTATTTCCAGTTCTCTACACTCCAGCCTCTGTGCTATTTTGCCCAGGCAAGACGTGCAGCTAGATGGTGAGCATTGAGCAATGGTACTCTCGTAAGTCGATGTGGCTCCCGATACCCATACGGTTAACCCAGTGCTTCTCAAACTTTCAATACTGGCGCCCCCCTTTTCGATCACAATTTTTATCGCGCCCCCCTTATACATTAATAATGCATTGAATGCAATAATAATGAACTTTGATGCTAAAGCTACAAAAGGCGATCTTAATTACAAACCATACAAATTAGTAACATAAGTATTAAATTTTTATACTACTTTTAAGTAATAAATAAAATAATAGGATAATTATTATGTGTGTTGTTTTTTCTTTCTCTAATTTTTAAATTGGATTTATTGCAAAATACGGTGGCTGCTTAGAAGACAAAATATAGATATCTGCTAAATATAGAAAAAGAACTCAGAGGGTCAATTTCTAATCATAAGCATTCCTTATAAAAACTTTGCTTTGCAAGACAAGCCCATGGAAGTCGTTAATACTTATTAAACTTGTTCTTAATTTAGTATTAATTAATTAGTTATAAACTACTATGGAGCACTGATACATTAAAAGTATACCGGCTGAAGTACCCGCTTGCACGAGTTCATTTATAAGAAAATAAAACATTATTGAAATAATCGCTGAATTTTGTAAGGAGAGTAAAGCCAAGTGCGCGACAATGTTTACAAAAATGTAAAATGATTTTTTTAATGATTTCTCAAAGTATAATTAGTTTAAAGCGAACTATAATTTTATGCCTTACAGAATTATCATTTAGAATTGATGTTGAATAATGAACAATAATATAAAATTCAGATGGAGAATAATTGTATTATTTTTAATATTTAAAGCGAAAAGACTTCAACATGTTTTAACCCTGAAGCAGGCGCGCACTCGATACTAATGGTCCAGCGGGGTTATTGAGTCACCCCAATCCTTTTTTTATAATTATTTTTATAGTACACCAATGTTTTACAAACTTTCAATACTGGCGACCCAATTTTCAATCATAATTTCTGCACTGAAAACAAAAGCACTTCGTATACTATTACCATTTTGAAAATCCTACCTATGTTAAACGGGATTTTCTGCGGTGGCTGCTTTGAAGACAAAATATAGATCTCAGCTAAATAAAGAAAAATAACTCACTGTCAATATCTGATATTAAACATTTCTTTAAAAAAACTTTGCTCTACAAGACAAGCCCATGGAAATCACTGATAATTATTAAACTTAGATTAATTTAGTATTAAGAAATTATTTATAAAATACCTTCTTCAGTACTGATACATTAAACGTATACTGGCTGAAACACCGGCTCTTCGCACGAGTTAATTTTTTTAAAAAATGTAACATTATTCTTGATATAATAGCTGAACTGTAAGGAGAGTAAAACTGCGTGCGCGACATAGTATACAAAAATGTAAAATGATTTTTTTTTAGATAAATGCTATAATTGTAAATAACTGTTTAAAAGAACTGTAATTTTAAGCATCACAGAATTAGCATTTAGAATTAATGTTAAGTAATGAAAAAGAATATAAAATTCCTATGAAGAATAATTGTGTTACTTTTTAATATTTAAAGCGAGAAGAGTTCAAAATGTTTTAACCCGGGAGCAGGCGCGCACTCGATACTAACGCTAATGGTAGTGCGGGGGAACTCAGTCACCCCAATCATTTATTTATAATTATTTTTACTCTACATGATACAAATTGGAATTCCAGTGAATAATTTAATTAAGAGAAAGTATACTTACCGGCTTTCAAGGAATGTTTAATCTTTCTTTGATGATTTGAGAAAAAGTCCAATAAAACTGAACTAAAATGATTGACAAGTGAAAGACCTTAATAAAGGACGAAAAGCAAAGATACTTTTCACTAATATTACAGAAATGTTACTATGTTACTTGCTGGCAAAGCTGTCATATTTTGTTCAAGTAATTGTAGTTTTAATGAGCATTCATGATCGAGTGAGTGAATATTAACGTCGCACTATTCAGCTAGCTACACGAGGGCTTTTAGAGACGGACCTCGTAATTTTGAACCATGGTTGATGAGGACGATATTTGAGCTGGCCTCTTTTAACTACCACACCATTCCAACAAGAGGACGTTTGAGATCTTTACAGATTTAACGGGCACCTCTCCCTTTCACGACGGGTCTTTAGTGGTACTGGGCTCGAACTCGTGACACCTTTGGTGATCAACAAATAGCAAGTTGAACTTTTTCTTTGTGTCTTTTTGACAAGTCGAACTGAACCTTGTGGTACACTTATGGCTTCATATTTCAGTTGATGGAGTTCTTTAGGAAGCCATTGAAAATTTTCCTTTCGTTTCATGTTCATCGTGTTTCTCAATCATGAATAATATGCATCAGTTTCAACTTCCTTCAATACAGATCACAGATGCTACCGCTGCCTGGTTATAAGTGTATTCAGAAAAAAATACTTATGCTCTAAAAAGGATTATGACGTTTTTCACTATGCTTTATATGTTTGAGATTACTCGTAAAAATAAATCTTAGTCAAATAATCCTTCAAAAATCAATCAATTCTTTTCCAAATATCGTAAAACTCTTCATTATTTACAATTTCCCTATTACTTCAATTTTCCCCTTGCGAAAAACAAATACATAAAAGATGGGATGGAACTAATGTAGAAACCCTACCAGTAAGTTTGAAGGTCAATCAAATAAATGACCAGCAAATGTATTATGCTGCCTGGCTGAAAAGTGAATCATGTCTTCCTTTTCTTTCTACAACTAATATACAGTATTTCAATAATAATTACAGTGATGAAATGTTTATCTTCTTAGAATTTTTCTCAGGGTCTGAGTTTCGTTTTTTTCTTTTAACGAGTAATATTTTATGTTAAAACAGAAGAACGCCAGATGATAAACATAAATTATATCAGTGTTGTTGTGTATTTCTTTTATTATGGAAAAAGTATTTTGTTTCACTTCTTTCCGGTTATTTTTTTAAAAAAAATCATTAAATTTTCGATATGCTCGCGCCCCCCTTGCAGAGTTATCGCGCCGGGGGGGGCGCCCCACACTTTGAGAAACACTGGGTTAACCCATAGTCCATTTACTGACTATACGACTGGCACCGTCATTCAACCGGGTGGTAATCTGACCTAACGTTTGGCTTCGTACAATACGTCTGAGCCTTCTCTCACCATGCACTGTCAAGACTAATTGTTCTTTGAAGTTTGCCCGATCGCTCGTTTTTTGTCCCCATCGATATATTCTTGGTATACTCTTGACATTGAAAATCCTAGCTGTATGACGATTTTGGAAATTGAATGGCCAATGCGTCACGCACTTGTAATTTGTCCATGATCGAAGCCGTCTAAATCAGTTACTTTCCTCATACTGGCAATTCCAACAACTAATTCAGTACAACCATACATTATGCGCTATTTGTGCAGTTTTACCATAGTCACTCACTTACGCATAAATGATGCGCAGCACTACACAGTTTTCATAGCCCTTGCTATTCCTAATTCAGTGGTACTTCAGGGAATTGATGAGATGTTGTCGTGTGTATATTACTGTGATACATACGAAAGACATGAGATAGAAGAACAGAAACATGTAACACAGTCACAGAAGAATACAGATTTTATTTCAAACGATGGTCCCAACAAAGAACAGAAGAGGTATGCTGCTTTCCTTTCGAGACGAGAATCCATTTCAGGTGAGAAAGTACGATTTCTTTTCCCGTAGATACATCCATGATTCCATGATACTCGGGATTCGAACCCGAAACCACTCGATTACAAGCCGAGTGTCATAACCACCATACTGGGTGGGGCGGCAATTGATGAAATAGTCAGATAATAAGAGACGCTTTTTGAATATTCAAAACCAAGGCTTCAATATAGGAAGCATAAAAATATTTTTAAAAAATGAATATTTTGAAACTGCACTGTAGCAGTGTTAATGCTACTCACAAGTATGAGTATCATACCACGTGTCTCCAAAATGACCGATGATTTGAAGAATCTATTAATAAAGAACAGAAGGCAATAGAAATGCACGGTTTGCTGCATTCTGCTTTTGTAACCGGGGAATTTATTCTCACCAAGTTTCAATATTCATTTCTAAGTTCGCCACCAGATGGCAATTCTGACTATGGAAAACTATAAAAAGAATGTTTTATGTTTTTGAAATTGTTTATTCGTTGGAAAAGGCCAAAATGCTGATGTGTCTAACGAACGGAAATAAAACATTTTTTTGTAATTTTTCCAAGTCAGAAGCTTCGTCTGTCGACGAACTTTGTAACTAATTTTGAGTTCTTGAATTTTGTATGTAATTTTTTTTCTGACGTGTTCCAACGAAAAAAAAAATGTTTTTTGAAACACACAAATGAATTTATAAGCGTGGAAGTGTAATTACTTCGGCACTCCCGTAACATTCCCATTGGGAATCAATTTCCGCTAAACCCGTTCCTTGGGATCTCTACCCAATAAAAGAAACATGCTTGTCAAATTTATAGTCCTTAAGTCAAATTTGTGATGGGCGAGTGAGTGAATCGCTTTTCTTTACAACTGTTATTGATTATGAATGATCTCAAAGAGATAGCTGAAATTTAAATTAGTAGATATCTTTCTAATTATTTAAAAGGCAAAAAAAGTAGCGAATTTTGAGTAAAATTTTTTAACAGTGGAAAAAAAAGTGAGATGCGAGTATTTACTCGAATCAAAGCCTCACTTTTTTCCATTGTTAACGCTAATGAAAATCGAATGCGGCTTGAAATCGTAGAATGGGGCAATTATAGCAATTGCAGGCTCATGTATATATTTAAATGTTTATGAAATAGGTATAATAGCAAAAGTTATTCACTTCTTATTAGTTCTCATTTTAAATTTATTTTAATTTCGTAAAATTGGATACCAATAAACCCTTTTACATTATTTTTCCTTTTTCACAAAAATTTATGGAGAATTTAGGGGGTGGCTGTTTTAGAATCGATAGCGGCTTAGATTCGAATAAATACTGTATAACTTTCAATTCTTACTTAATTCAATTGATATTGATGATATAATAAAAGTTCCTGCAGAAATTTGTGGTGATTGTGGTATAAGTAAAGTTATAAAGTTTTAAAATTATACGGAGATATATAATATATAATATATAACTAAGGACGAGTCAATAGATAATTGCTTCTCGTAATTAATTTTTGCACACACAGGTAGTTATCATCCTTTATTCTTTTCACATATCATTTATTTCCCGTTTATGTATATCTTGCATTGGGAACTCACTACTTGAAATGTTATTCTCTAGTTTTCGGTGAGAAAGATAATTTTTGTTTTGCTCAACTTATATGGTAAGATTGAGCTTTTTGTACAAGATTTAAAGGAATTATTAGTTGATTAAAAACATTTGAAATGCAATAAAACGTAACTTATAAGTAATTAAATTTTCCTCGCTCTTTTCTACGGTATGCAATTTTTTTTTAAAAGTCGCATCTCAGTTGACAGTGTTTAAATTATTTGAATAATTTGCTTACAGAAAATGTAAATTCAACATAATATACGGGCAGTGGCGCAGACAAGGGGAGGAGGGTCTCGGGTCCAGACTCCCCCAAAGAGAGCCCTTGATTTTTTTTGATTGATTGTAATCCTATGTACGTAAAATTTATTTAAGTATTGGTTAATTATAATTATTTTATTAATTAGTGCTAATTATTTTTTCAATAATTAATTTTTACTGTTTTTTGCTCCCGGACATTGACAAAATCGAAATAATATGTTGGGCGGCGTATTGCATGATACGAGAATAGTGGACTTTCGCGACCCTGACACCTCATCCCTTTAAAAATTTCTGTGCGCGCTACTGTACACGGATTATTCTGGAATATACTTGTGTATTTTTTATTCATATCTAGCTGGATTGCGTTTTTAACTCCTTAAAATTGCAATAAATTATATCATATTCTTTAACACTCACCATTCCCTAAAGCGAATTGATTTTGAAGTATATTTCCGGTCAGTGAGCTATTTTTATCTCTGTCAGTATATAATTCCAATGTATTATGTACATAAAAATCTCATCTTCATTTATTCTTCACATATTTTAATTATATGGAGAAATGACAAATTTTCAGTTATAGCGAATGCCCTTTTTGACGGAATCTTTCGATTTATTTTTGGGCTAATTCCAAATTAATTGTTCTCTTACATGAAATTATGGGATATTCTTATTTTATTAGAATTATATGTGTGTACACTTTTAAATCCTTGATTGAGTTCTTAAAAAATTCTTTGTATTAGAGTTTTCTGTATTTAGAATTCTACTTGGACGATTCCACATTTCTATCCCATCATCCCATGACGCAAAAGTCAAAGCTGCTTCAGAACACCCGAATTTTAAGAAGGTCGTCGCACATTAAATAGGGCAAAGGGAGTGAGTAATGATACGTCACCACCAAACGATGTGGGCCTGACCGCCATTTGTTATCTCATTCTGACGTTAATTTTTCGAGGGAATATATTTAAAATGTTAAGCATCTATTTTCAGAAAGGTTAAATTGCCGCAATCACATCTGACACATTTAATTCATACGTTTGAATAGGTATTTTGTATTTTCTGAACAAATTTCCGGAAAACCAATTCATTTTATTTCAATCTATTTGTGAATCTAGTGATTGGAAAGATTGATATTTCTTTTTGTTATCTTTCATAGAATTCCTAAATAAAGACATAGATCTTATTTATGTTTAAATCAAATTTAAATAATTTTTAATCGATTTTATATATGAATGCAGAAATAAAAAGTTCTGTTTTTATTTAATTGACTCTGCTTCATGTACTTTTTTCTGACTTCATTTTTTTATCCAAATTATATAAACACGTTAAGATTTAAAAATTTACTATAAATATTTTAACTCTAATTATATACTCATATCCAAAAATTAAGAATAATCAGGAATAACTTTCGAACTCTAGACTAAAAATTTCACTCGTAGAATTATCACACACATCTTCATGAATAATATACAAATTACCAGATGTCCCCATATGACACCTATAGAACGTCACAATGACGAGAATGAAAAAGAGAGGTATAAAAGAAATGGTGGCAAAAAAGTAAAATTGTTTACAAGCGTTTTGTAAGCCACTCAGCGACATAATTGAATAGTTACGACACAAAGGAAGTATGAGAAAGTTTTTTTTTACGTTGTAAAATTATTGGCAGCATGGAAAAATAGCGTACTCAGATGGGAATAATATCAGAAGAACTTGGAATTACCCAAAGTCAATAGACGTTACAAAACAGATCACCCCCGAGTTACAGCATCGAATGAAGATAGATGTTTGACAGTAACTCCAAAAAGAAGCAGTGGGAGTCGAGCATCCGACCTGTCTCGTAGGCTATCTGCATCCACAGGTACGACAGTTTCAAAACAAACCTTGAACAGACGGTTGGGACATACTGATTTATATGCTCGCAGACTTCTCAGAGGTGTTCCACTCAAGACAACTTATTGTTTCCAAGGATTAGAGAACGTGCAATGTGTGTAGACATCATCACAGTGGGCCTGTGTGATGTTTTCCAAGTCTAGGTTTAATTTGAAGTCTGTCTCACGTCGGACTTTCATATGCAGAATGCCAGGTACCTGTTACGTCTAAGGTTGTAACCTCACGGTTAACGTGGTGTAAGGCTGCTCGTTTGGGGGAAATTTTACCGGGGTCCAGAAATGCGGGTTCCGCATGTTCAAATCGGAACTATGACAGACCAAATTTATAGGGACATCATTTTGAAACAACATTTACGATTGCTTAAGGGTGCCATGAGTTTAGAATTTGTGTTTATGGATGACAATGCTCGTCTTCACCAAGCAAACATCTCTTCAATCACGTCCTTCACGTGTACTAGAGCTTCTGAGAGCATTGCTTGCTGAGAGAGAAGGGAGTAATTTTCTCCAAGATCACCTCGACAATTTGATACTCAGCATACCTAGGTGTTGCACGGACTGTATTTCATTACATGTCATACATACAATGTATTAGCCATTACATCAACCGTGTAATATTAAGTTTTTACAAACAGAGTATTTTTTGTAGTTGTTCCAGGTAGCAAAAATCGTTGTTTTTATGAATGGTATCACACATATGTCATCTTTTTTGTTTTTTATCTATTGTTTAATAAATATGTTTAATGAATAAGTCCCGTTTGTTTTGTTTCTGAACCTCTATTTCCCGGAGCTGACATTATCCTTAATTAATGGTAGTGTTTCTCAAAATGTGGGGCGTTCCCCCTTGGGGGGGGCCGCGATCATATCGAAAATAAAAGATTTAAAAAAAGTAATTTACTGTAATGAAGTAAGAAAATACTTTCTAACATAATAAGAAATAGACATTTACACTGATAGAATTTATTAGTATTACTTCATCAAACATGAAAGCTTTCATTTCGATACATTCATTAGCTATCTGATCCTATAACTAAATAAAAAACATAACATTTTGTTTGATTTGCTGTAATCCCACGATGATAGATTTTTTCAATGAGTTTTCTTTCTAAACCAAAAAACTATTTCAGAGAAAAAACAAAACCCAGACCCAGAGAAGCTTTCTAGGAAGATAAAACATTCATCTGTTTGACCTTCGAACTTACTGGTATATCTAGTTCGTTCCTTTTTTATATGCCTTTATTTTTCCTTTATGGAAGTTGTAAATAATGCGCCTATGCGAAAGAGTTATATGACGTTTCGAAAAGCACAGAAAGCACTTTGAAGGATTATTTGGCCAATATTTATTTTATGAGTATTCTGAAACTTACAAAGCATGATGAAAAACGTTTTATATAATTCCTTTTTAGAACTAACATTCATAGTTTTACATTGATTACATATTTAACCCGGGAAGTGTCAAACTACAAAAATTTGAACAAAATATGACAGTTTTGCTTGCAGATATCATTCCTGTAACGTTCGTGAAAAGTTTCTGTGATTTGTGTCCTTTATTAAGGTCCTTTATTAATTCGGTTCAATTGGAATTTTTCTCAAATTATCAATGAAAAAAGGTAGAAAGTAGGAAAGTATACTTTCTCTTAGTTAAATTATTCACTGGAATTGTGATTTTTATTGTGTACAATAAAAATAATTGTAAAAAAAGCTTCGAGGTGATTCCGTCACCACGCGTGACTATTACCATTAGTATCGAGTGCGCGTCTTCTCCCGGCTTAAAACATTTTGAAGTCTTCTCGTTTTAAATATTTAAAATAACGCAATTATTCTTTTTCGGAATTTTACATTCTTTTTCATTATTTAACATTAATAATAAATGCTAATTTGAGAGGATTACAATTAAAGTTCGTTTCAATCTATTTATAATATGAGCATTCATTAAAAAAATCGTTTTACATTTTTGTATTCATTGCCGTGTTCTTGATTTTACTCTCCTTACAATTCAGCAAGTGTCGACTGGGTGGCTTAGTTTGTCGCTGACCATCTGCACATAAGGTTGCGGTTTCGACCCCAGCCCATGTCGGTGGATTTTCATGATGGAAAAAATTGACAGCGGTCTTGAACGGCCATGTCGTATGATTATTCGGCATGTAAAAAATCCCTTGATGTGCCGGCTTGGCTGCCAAAATTCTTAAGTTCAATTTTGCATTTTCAGGGCTCAGGTGCCTCCCTCTGAGGAGGAAACTGGGCATCAAAATTACTTGCGGCAATTGGTACCGCCTATTATACGGTGCCACACTAAAAAGTGACACCAGTTCCTGGGGAATAAGCTAGGTACGCAAAGGTAAAAAATACCAACATTTGCAATTACACGTTTTGCTCAGACGTCCGCGAGAATGATAATTGTGTGACGGATATGTGATAGAGAGCAACATAGAATAGACTATTTTTCTAATGACATTTAAAATTTTAGAAATGGATGATGGAAGAAATAAATCTTCAAATAAATATTTTGCAATCTGTTCCAATTTAAAAATTATAGATACGAAAAATAACATGACAATTATCCTATTACTTAAAAGTAATTTGTTTAAAATATTATTACTTAAAAGTAATTTGCTTAAAATATATATTACTTAAAAGTAACAAATACAAAATTTAATACTTTCTTGTGAATTTGTACGGTTTATAATTAAGATCGTATGGTAGCTTTAGCGACAAAGTGCATTATTATTTTTAGGGGTGGGGGGCGTGATAAAAATTATGATTGAAAATTCGGTCGCCAGAAGTGAAAGTTTGAGAACCACTGATTTATGGATATGAGTGCATGTGAAAGTACACACACACGAACATACTTACAAGAACAATGTATAATAATCATTTCTTGAACAGTAATGTGGAGTTTTAAAAAAAGTAGTATTAGAGTTTTTGAACGGTATTGTTTTACTCGAGTAATCTGCGTCATAAGTTGATAATTTTAATAAGAATTCACTTCATAAAAGATATACGTTAAATGGAACAGAAAGTTTTAAAAATTCAATTAGATAATAAAAATGTGAACTCTTACACCCTACACATACGATTGCAAAATTTGAGTATAAACTACCTCTATAATTTCCATTAATGTTGATCGAAAATTATCACTTCGATCATCAGAAGCGAAATAGAAAAAAAAGTTTAAATACACAACGATAATTACTTCCTCATACAAAACTTTTTCATCAAGATGTCAATGCGTTGATATAAAAAAACCCGTCAGATTTTATTTTTAAAGCGTCTTTACTTATAAGCACGACTCAGATTTAAGTGCATTTGCTTTTCATGAATCTAAAAGTTTTAGATTGTTAAATTAATATTAATGAACGTAGCGAACATTTACCTCCATTAATGGAGAGATAGGCTCTTTGCAGTCTTTAGTGATAGATGGGTTTTAAAAGACAAATTAATGACAGTTATTTTGGCAAAAAGCATCTCAAGAAATAAATGTAAAAGCTGCATTTCAATTTATCAAAATTTAGTATTTAAAGTGAAATGAAATATGAGAACATGCTGTCCTTTTAAAGTTACACTTGTCTGACCAATCATTTTTTTATTTTCATTTAATCTTATTCTTTGCATTACTATATTTCGATTGTTATATCATTTGTGCAAGTCGGAAAGTTAGAAGTTGAATAAAACTTCATTTGAAAACAAATTAGGCAATTCGGCCACGCCCCTTTGTAGAAAAAAAAGCTAAATTAAGTGTTATGTTAAAAAAAATCTATTTTATAAAGATAAATAATAACTGTAAAAAAAGAATGTGTAGTACATAAAGCAGAATATTTCCTAGGCAATACAATAATGCAATTTTTCTTCTTTGTGAAATGTGTGCATGTAAAATTTTAGAATTAAGGCATTTTATATTAATAATTTCATATTTTCAGTTCTTATTTCTGATATGTTTTTCATACAGATGTAATACTTCAATATTATGAGAAGAAAAAAATCTGAACTTTCTGTAGTGATAGAAAAAAATATTTTTTTAAACATTTTTCTTGTGTGCAATTAATACCTTCTTAAAATTGATCATTTATAAATATGTATGGGTTGAAAAAATACGAAAATGCAATTATTTTAAAGAAAAATATATAAATAATATCTTAAAGTTGTATTTTAAGTTTATTTAAGCTTATTATAATTTTTTTTCAGAATTACAAACTTTAAAGTGGTTTTTCTCAGTTTGTGTTTTTCGAAACATTAGTGCATTCAAAATGTTACTCCTTTCACAACTATTTACGAATCACTTCCATTTTTTCCTGTGTGTTGCATATAAAGCATGTAACAAAATTAGGGATCCATTTTGCTGTAAAACTAATAATTTTTAAAAAAATATTAGAATGTAAGAGATATCAGCTTTTTCGTTGATTTTTAGCATGCATATAAACATTTTATTTTTTTCTCAAAAACGAATTAAGTTATGGTAAAATCGACCTCTAAAGTTATTTATAACATCCATAAGAATATTACAAAAAAATTCAGGTCAAAAAATCAATAATTACAAAAGGAGTAAGATTTTAAAATTTTCCAAATTTTCTTCAAAAAATTAAAATTTTTAAAATTGTATGAATAATATGTGAAAAATTTCATCTAGTATTTTTTGTTGAATAGAAATAATATATAAAATGTTAAAATATAATTTTTAAGTACATAAATATAGAAATTAGTTTTCAGGGTACCAAGTCCTCTTATTAATCTCATCGCACTTGCATGGGGCATATATTGCATGCATATGCATACCGTTCTTATGCTTAGATTTTGGAGCTCTAATGTCAGTTTTTTTATTTAATCTAAAATGTTAAGCTTTAGTTTTTTCTGTAAATTTTAATTCCTTAAATGTGATGAGCATATATAAGCAAACTTTGTTTCAAAAACTGTCTTAGATATAGTATTTTTCTTTCGGTTAAATCACCCACATTAAGGTTTAAGTGTTAATGGGAAAGTCACTGCAATTATTCAGCTATTCTTCTAAAATGATGCTTTGTATTTCTATTAAAAGCAGCAATTCAATAAAGATACATTTATCAGGATAATCGTATTGTTACCTTGATCGAGGTTCGTGGATTTCTCATGCTATCCTTTTCAAAGAACAAAACACTTCTTTAAGAGCGATGAAAATTTATTGTGGAAAAGCAATCCTTAGAGATACAGGATACAGTAGTAAAATTTTCAAGATAAAGCCCAGAAGGCCTTCACATCTTCTACAACTCTCAGTGTCTAAAAATACAAATGTGTAATGCTGAAGATTATTCGTAAGCACTCGCTCGACAGTTGTAACTAATCGCTAATCGACTCTTCAACAGTCAAAACAGTGCTAGTGAGAACAGTCTTCAGTGAGCGGCTACTATTTATTGTTTGTACGGATATTTCTCGAAAGATCCACTTACGTCAGTGCTTCTCAAACTTTCAATAGTGGCGCCCCCCTTATCAATCACAATTTTTATCGCGCCCCCTTATACATTAATAGTGTACTGAATGCAATAATAATGCACTTTTTTTACGCTAAAGCAATAATCTTAATTATATACCGTACAAATTCATGACATAAGTATTAAATTTTGTATATGTTGCTTTTAAGCAAAAAAAAAAAAAATATTAAGTAATAGGATAATTATTATGTTATTTTTCCTTTCTCTAATTTTTAAATTGGAACATATTGCAAAATGCAGTGGCTGCTTAGAAGACAAAATATAGATATCTGCTTTTTTTAGAAAGAACTCAGTGGGTCAATTTCTAATCATAAGCATTCCTTTGAAAAATTTGCTCTGTAAGACAAGCCCATGGAAGTCGCTAATAATTATTAAACTTGTTCTTAATTTAGCATTAATTAATTAGTTATAAAATACTCTGTGCAGCACTGATACATTAAAAGTATACCGGCTGAAGTACAGGCTCTTTGCACGAGTTCATTTATAAGAAAATAAAACAATATTGATATAATCGCTGAATTTTAAGGAGAGTAAAGCCAAGTGCGCAACAATGTTTACAAAAATGTAAAATGATTTTTTTAAATCATTGCTCAAATTATAATTAGTTTTAAGCGAACTGTAATTTTAAGCCTCACAGAATTAGCATTTAGAGTTGATGTTGAATAATGAACAATAATATAAAATGCCGATGAGAAATAATTGTATTATTTACAATATTTAAAGTCTTAACATGTTTTAAACCTGGAGCAGGCACGCACTTGATACTAATGGTCGAGTGGGGTTATTGAGCCACCCCAATCTTTTTTTTATAATTATTTTTATAGTACACAATAAAAATCGTAATTCCAGTGAATAATTTAATTAAGAGAAAATATACTCACCTACTTTAAAGAACACAGAAAATATTTCGGAAAAAAAGTTATCACACCGGGAACTCAGTTAAAACAAGTACCTAATGATTGTAAAAAAACGTTTGTCACTCCCAAAAAAGAGGGAGATATGTGACAAATATATTTTAGTTCACACGTTAAGACTGTCAAACAGGAGGATAGTGTCAGAGCCATTGGTAACAATTAAACAGTTTTGCCAGAATTACCGATTTCATGCACTCTGTGCTCGGCGTGACAGCTCCGGAATAAAAGTGTATTTATTACAATATGGATGTTCAAAAAAAATTATGTGAAAAGTTTTTCATTATGCTTTTTTATATGTTTGGGAATAACTCATAGAAATAAATCTTGGCCAAGTAATCCTTCAAAGAGCTCTCTGTGCTTTTCCAAAAATCATAAAAATATTTTACAAGGAAAAAATCGCAGCAGAAATAGTTTATTTGCAACTTCCCAAAATGAAAAAACAAATACACACATAAGAGCCAGGACTAACTAACCGTACAAGTAAGTTCGAAGGTCAAACCGCAGCAACTACATTCTGCTGCCTACAGCTGATGACAATAATATTACAGTGTGTGTGTGTGTGATGAATTTTTTATCTTCCTAAAAATTTTTTTCGATTATGGGTCTGAGTTTTGTTTTTTCTCATTTTGGTTTGAAAAGAAACCGTAATAGAAGTAGAAGCTTTAATTTTTTATGACGTAATATCGCAGATATATAAATTATATCAGTGTAAATGTGCATTTTTTTTATTATGTCAGAAAGTATTTTGTTTTACTTCATTCCAGTAAATAAATTTTTTAATCTTTTATTTTCGATATGCTCGCGCCCCCCAGGGGGCGCGCCCCACAGTTTGAGAAACACTGACTTACGTCATAGATCTTGAAGTAAGTATATTTCTCCAGTAATTTCCAGAAGCCAAAACGGAAGCCAACATGGTTGCCAAAAATGATGCCAATTTGGCTCTATCACAAAATTTCGCCATTTCCAATGAATAGCCATTGTAATATAAGGAACGGCGATGCTTGCGAATATTACAATTTTAGCATAACATAAATTCAACGCTAAGTAATATTAACGTATTACACATCCACATATAAATTGTTTACTCTATTTTAAGCATTCATGGTACAAAATTCGTAACGATATTTAGGAAAAAGACATATTCTCATCACCACTTGCATTTTTAGTGGAAGATGTACACACGTGTCACATTTAATAACTTTTATTCAAATAATTTTTTTTAGATTGCATGTCCTTGGAAGATTAGAATGATACTTAAATTTTTACCAATTTGTTAAATACGATACAGAAGTGAATACATTGTTGATGACTTATTTAATTAAAATAAGAAGGGAACATACACACACACATTTATCTAAAATACCTTTTATTTATAAAACTTGTAATACGATTACAAAATATTGAATATGGTTTCTCATTCCTTGAATGTATTCAATTTTTTCGACCGAAAAGCAAAATCGCTTACATTATATAATATTAGAAAAAAAATTATAATATTCTGATGTATTGCAGATAATTTCTGTGTTTTTTAAATCATATTTTGATAAAAGCGTAGATTTTTGTTTGAAGGATAGAAGGCTTATTAAAGTTGTGCTCATAAGCAACACGACGAATATTTAACATTTAACGTGCATCAACCCTCCGTTGCGCGATGAACATTTTTATGGCATCAGGACGACTGCTAGGTTGAAACAACGCCAAATACGAGCTATTGATCATTCGAATGACTTTTTTTCACTACTTTTATAACTCAATTATCTTTTATTTTGTGACTGAGAACTACGCATTTTATGTCTATTGACCATCCTCAAATTATCCTAAAAATTCTACAGCTGAAACACTAATAATAATTAATATGGATCCAATTTCTTAGAGGATGCGCATTAATTGAATTTTATATTTTTAACTAGATGCAAATTATATATATATATATATATATATATATATATAATATATATATATATATATATATATATATATGTAATATATATATACACAAGAGAAAATTTATATATATATATATATATATATATATATATATATATATATATATATATATATAATTTTCTCTTGTGTACATAAAAACATTCTTATTTCATTTCCTTAGTGGAAACTATTTTGATTCTTTAAGACTATTTTCCAATTTTAGAGAATAAAATCCAAATTAAAAGCCATTTTTATACAAAGTATAATTTTAACTCAGTTGCGAAACAGCCCATGAGGTTCAAGGCCTATTGTGCCAATATCAGTTTTCATAACCTTGGGTCCTGAGGTGCATGAGTATATGCTCCGATCAGGTGGTCAGTCTGGCACGAAACCTCCATTGTTAAGTTCCCAAGCACAATCTTGGTACTCCTTTATTGACCCATTGAAGGGATAGAAAGGTTGAGTTGACTTTTCTCAGCCCGGGGTTTGAAAATTGGACCTACGATGTGGAAGCGCGATGCTCTACCACTCAACCACTGGGCTTCTTATACAAAGTATACGTCAATATAAACTTCTAATGTTCTTCATAGAATTAAAATTGAGTGTGGAAAATTGATTATGAGATCTTTTGACTAAACGCGCATGACTAATAGTTCATACGCGCTATTGCACAAATAGTGGGAGGAAAAATGAGTTATGTGAATAGAACGAAATTGCGCATTCGGCATAATAGAATATGCAAATAAATTTTTGGTTGCTGATGAATGACTTATTGGAGCATTCATATGGTGTATAAAACCGACGATATTCAAATTCTCCAATTCTTTTAAGGCATTATTTCCATGTAAATGTGGTTCCATCGATTTAAGAGAAATGCATCAATATCTCACATACGAATTTGTGAACAGAGCGAGCAGATGTCTCTATATGAGTAAGGATGTGCAGTGAGCTAAAGGACGAAGGCTATTCAAATCGCAGAACCGCTCGACGTATGTACTGGAGAAATTCTGACATTCAATGATTTTAGCAGGAATAGGTAATTCCTGATTATCAAGTAAGTATAGTAGACCGAGAGCCCCAACAGAATTTAAGGACAGAATATATATCTAATTGTCATTCATTTATCGCCCTTAATGCAATGATTGTCGATGAGCTACTCAACGAACGGGGTAGGAGGTCATTGGAGCCATTGTGTCTACTGCCCTTTACCGGTGCGCAGTCAGGAGTGTTAAAAGTGGTTCTAGAGCACATTTGGACGTGAATCCCATGAAGTAGAATTGTAAAATTGTTTTAAGCGATGGTTTCTGGCCTCCAATTGACTCTCCACGAGCAGTGAAAACATGTCTGAAGATGTCCAGGACAGTGGTGACACACTTATTCAACTGTCATCCTTCACAAAGTAAAAGGTGTCATTTCATTTGCTAACCAGAACCTTTCGGTGGTCATCCGGGACACCCTTAAGGAGCGACGGTAAATTGACGAGATTCTACGTTTTGTAGCATTGCTGTTCCTTTAACAGATATTTGGATTTACATTTCAACCATAACATGTCCGACCACACACCGCATGTCATTCTGCTGCTTGTCTTCAAAATTCTTCAACATTTTCTGGGAAAATCGCCAGATCTCCCTCTCTCTCCCCAAAAGAGCAATTTTTAGGTTTGATAAGCTGGCGTTTCCGAATAGCGTCGATCTAACTCGCCGATTTAAATGTGTACGTGAAGCAAACCCGCAGGAAGGACTCTCCAAACCTACGAGTCAACAGCTTACACCAGTTCACAGGCTGATCAATGCATGATTTATTTTTTTGTTCTCTTATAGTTACACTATTATACTCTATTATATATATATATATATATATATATATATATATATATATATATATATATATATATATATATATATATATATATATATATATATATATATATATATATATATATATGTGTGTGGGAGACAACAAGGGTCCAAGACGTTGGTCTATCTTCTATTTTATTTTAACATTAAACAAAAATTAATTAAAAAGGTAGATAAGTTTTTACAGATAAGTTTGACGATGATATTCAGAAGGTAACGCCTGCTCGCGCACCTCTCGCGTTCTTCTTTTTTCTACTCTAATGTCCAAAAGTTTTTGTTTCACTTTCACTAGTTCAAAAGTTTCCACAGTTTCGGTTCGTGTTTTAGCTGCGCCTGCGCGCGAAGACTTGTGTTTTGCTTTTGGCTGCATGCCACAACGGCCATTCTGACCGTACGCTGTCCGCAGCGGTACTTCCATGGAGACCAGAGGAGAATCTGAAACATACAAAAAAAAAACGGAACAGACAAGGACTATACGACAAATATATAGAGATTAAACATATCATAATTTTTCTGAACTAGACAGTTTCTCCATCATGTGAAGGCACCTCTTCGACATCCGGAAGGTTCCACAGGAAAACACATTGTTTCACAGGCATGAGAACGTCTATTTCAACAAGTTGATCTTTGGTTGAACGCATCGATATTCTCCTCTGTAGAGTTCTGGACGTCTGTTCAAAACGATTTCTCTTTTTCCTTCGCTTCCACTGCCAAGGCTAAAAAATTTTCCGGAGCAACACAAACCGTCGATGTTCACTCTTCATAGGTAAAGGGTTAGGTGAGCGGGAGATAAATTCCACGGAACTCGTTTTCATGGCACCATTGGCTTTCTTACACAATACTATATCAGAACATTTTTCTCTTACAATACTCAATTTTAACTTAGTAATCTTAATTTTATTACATTTATAATCCTTAATTAGAGAACTCGAATCATTTCTAGTATTAAAGTTCTTAACATATGGCAAATCATAACTAGAGTTTTCTATCACACTTGAAACAGAAACATTTGGAAAAGGAACACTTGAATTAAACTGAACACCCAAATCTGCACTCAAAGAGGATCCACTTTCACTCAATAAAACATCGCTCTTTGCGTGGCCTAGTTTCTCTATTTCAGAATATACACTGGGATGTATAATAAATTCTTCGGTCAAGGTCGGTGATATTGCCGTTCCAACATAAGCTAGGAGAGTGTTGATTAAGAGAAATATTTATGGGTTTAACTTCTACCATACGCTGTTCGCCAAAACATGAACTTAATGTTATGATCTCTTCGGAAGGTGTTTGTACTCTAATTAGTGAGGAATTTAAAACTGGGATCTGGCAACCTGAATCAATCAATGCTGTTACGGGCTGATTTTCCACAAAAATGTTTACGTATTGAAGATTTGCGCATTCATCGCTATTTTGTTTTTCGCTCTCGATTTTCAAAGTATTCACGTTTATTTTATTATGGATGTGGTCATTAGATTCTTTAGATTTAAAACGCTTCTCACAGTCTCTTGCGCAATGAGATGAATTACCGCATATAAAGCAATTTTTATTTTCTCTTTCAAGATATTGGGGATAGTTCTCTTTAATCTTTGTTTTAAAGTTTTGTGATCTATTTTTAAAGGGGTCTTGGGTATATCCATAAGTAATAGGAATTTCTTTACGTGATCCGCTTCTAGATGAAATATAAATATCACACTCTTTAGCTAAATCAATAGGCCTAAACCAATCTTCTGCTTCTCGAATGCCAATATGAGTTGCAGTTTCCTTATTTAAAGTTTCAAATAATTTATCAGAAATTATAAGATCACATAGAGATTCAAAGGGAATTAACTTTTCTTAACGAACAATAATATTGGAAGTTTGCCGTCAATCTTGCAGCAAATTGGATGTATGTCTCGCCTGATGATTTTACAGCATTTTTAAATGAGTTTAAACACTCGCGAGGGGTTAATTGGAATTCTCTGAGTACTATAGATTTTAGTTTTTCATAGTCATTTAATTCCTCTTCTTTAATATACAGTAAGACGTTATGAGCTTTTTCGCCTAGAAGATTTATTAAAATTTCAGATTTATATTCGTCATTTATTTTCTTGGTTAAAAATGCGCGTTCTAATGATTGGAAGAACAGATTAAAATTTTCAGATCTGGTGGGAACAGGAAGAGATAAAGTTTTTATACTTTTTATCATATTTTCTATGTTAGTTTCGAACTGTTTTTCTTCGACTTTAGCTGCAGGACTTAAACTTAATGCTTTATTTTTAGCTAATTGAAGTTCGATTTCTTTTTCTAATTTTGCCAACTGAAGTTTCGCGAGCTCAATTTTTTGTTCTGAAGTTACCTCTCTTTCGTTTTGCGATACTCTCTCATCTATACAGTTTTGAATTAAAGTTTTAACGAAATCTGGATCATTTTCAAATGTACTACTGTTCTCAATTTTAGTCTTTAGTTTAACTATAGTGTCAGTATTTGCACAGTACCGTCAAGCTCCTCAACAACTCTTATGAGATCCTCTTTAAGAGCGTTTTTATACATTTTAGAAATGGAAAGATCCTACCTTTTTTTTTTCTGGCTCCCTTGTTGCTCGCACGTACGATGTATCCAATGAAGAAAAATTTCGATTCCACTGATTTCACCTCTTCGCAGGTAATATAGTTGAAATTGTGGTTCCGGCCTCTACACAGGCGGATTATTCACACTGAGTTAGTTCCAATCTCTACACAGGCGGGATTTTCGTCGATGGGTTTTCCAACCTCTACACAGGCGGAATGAAGTTGAAAAATTCAACCTCTACACAGGTTGAACGAAGTTTCCGAAAAATGGCGGAGCGTCTCCTTCACGGACGCTGTTGTTCATTGTCCAGACTTTGGTTCAAAATCGAAATTTTATCTATCGCGGTCGAGCCCCCATAATTTGTGGGAGACAACAAGGGGTCCAAGACGTTGGTCTATCTTCTATTTTATTTTAACATTAAACAAAAATTAATTAAAAAGGTAGATAAGTTTTTAAAGATAAGTTTGACGATGATATTCAGAAGGTAACGCCTGCTCGCGCACCTCTCGCGTTCTTCTTTTTTTCTACTCTAATGTCCAAAAGTTTTTGTTTCACTTTCACTAGTTCAAAAGTTTCCACAGTTTCGGTTCGTGTTTTAGCTGCGCCTGCGCGCGAAGACTTGTGTTTTGCTTTTGGCTGCATGCCACATATATATATATATATATATATATATATATATGTATATATATATATATATATATATATATATATATATATATATATATATATATATATATATATATATATATATATATATATATATAGTCTAATTGTCTGCAAACAAGAGATAAACATTCATCAATTACATTCGAAAAAAACACATATATAGACAGTAAAAAGATCATTCAATGAAGAACGCTAGATTAAAAATTATAAAACGGATGCTGCAATATTATAAACATTGCTGACTTAGGACAGCTAATATATAAAATAATTTATTATAAAAGTGGGGTTATATATATATATTAGTTATATTCTATTCTATTCTATTGTATTCTATTATATTAGTAATATTATTATACTCTATTATATTAGTTACTAGCTGGTATACCCGTTCTTCGCACGGTTGAAATGAAAAATTAAAAAACACAGATTGAAGGATAAAGAAGTTTTTAATGAGTTAATTTTACGTGAATTACAAATTAAGAACAAAAAGCTAATTGCATATCTCAGCTAAACAAAAAAAAAAAAAAAAGAAAAAAAAAACTCCTTTAAATTTTAAGTATGTAGATCTAATAGCTGATAAAAAGGATTTTTTTTTATTTATAACTCCCGGTAACACTCTTGAGGGTCGATTTTTGAAAATACTTCCCTAAGCTGATCTCTGCTCAGCAAAAGTAACACATTGTTAAAAGTTTTTATGTAATGATCGCTTAAAAAATAGTGTAAATAATTTATATCTGAAAGTGTAATACATTAATATTACTTTTTGTTGTATTTATTTTATGTTAAATTTGTAATATTCTCAACCAACGCCGTTTCTTGAATTATAATGGCGATTCAATGAAAAACATAGCGAAATGTTAACGATAGAGTCAAGTTGGCAAATGTCTAGCTACTTTCATAGCTCGAGTTTTATTAGAGCTTTGACCCACTCAGTAGGGGAGCGATGCACGTTAATACTTTATCCGCCGCATTATGATTTACTGCAGATTTTCGCACAATATTTTTTTTGGATCCCTACATAGAAAATTAAGGGATATACATAAACAAAATACTCCACTTTGGGAAATTTAATCCGCCAGAGCTAAAAAATTAAAGATATTCCACTGTAAAATTAATTATATACACCGTTCACTTAAAATAAAAAGTCAAATCGTTTTCTAAGGTCTTCATTAACATACAAAAACATAAGACACTTAAAGTTTGACATAAACTATTTTTTCGGGACAAAAACAATAATCTTTGTAATCCTCTGAAAACGCCGTCAGCTGAAAACGCAATATCTGCTACAAAACTATTCGCCTACCCCGGTAAAATACTCATCATAGAACTCGTGCTGCCATATATCTTGGAAGAGTGGATTTCAAAGAATATTCCTGCTAAGTATTGGTAGAATATTCCTTCTAAGTTGGTGCGGTGTGATAGTTAGGTGAAGCGGGTGCCAGCTCAGGTGTCGTTCGCGTCACCTGACTATGGTTCAAAATTACGTGGTCCGTTGCCAAAAGCCCTCGTGTAGCTGAATAATGCGACATTAATATTCACTCGCTTACTCCCTCCAAAAAATAGAGTACATTAGTTATAATTATTTTTACACTTAAAAATGCAATATCTGCCTATTCAATTAAAATTATAGCGTTATAATTAACTACTAACCACAAACAAATTTTGAAAATTCGTCCAAATGATGTGGTGTGAAAGAGAAAGTTAATTTACTTTAAGTACTAGAACCGATAAAAGCATTTATTTTGAAAAAAGATCGATTTCTTACTACCAAATGTGCATAATAAAATCATAATAAAACATTCAAATAAAGAGAGATTTATTGCAACCTCTCCCTTCAAAACTTAGTTTTATTCTGAAATAAAATAAAATTAGGGATTATGCTAATCACAGGAATTAATTAGAAACGAGCGCCTTTCGTAGCCAAAACAAAAAGGGTTTTTTCACTAACAAAATATAGATATATGCTGTCGTGGGCTTTTTTTGCAACGCACGCCAGAATTGCTTGCAGATGGTAGAATTGTTTCCTACTTGCTTGACAAATATCGTTATAATTTGGACACTTTTTACAAATTTTTATTAATTATAGCCTATGCTATAAATTATAGCCTATGTGTTATTCTGATGTATAAGCCATTTTACTGTAAAGTTTCATTAAAATCCATTCAGTTGTTTTTGCTTGAAAGACCCACAAACATCCTCACAAACTTTCACATTTATAATATATATTAGATTGTTTGAATTGAAAAAAATACACATTACATATAAATATAATACTTTAAATTTAAGAACAAATTGCAACATACGAATGAAAATATTTTCAGGAGATAGTTCGAGATTGATTATGAGCAACGTATATAACAAGCTGTGTGGATTTTCTGCAAAATACCTGAAATACTCCCCCCCACTTTCTAACTGATTTTCTGTTATATTTTTGTGTTAATTGGCCTTCATTAATGTTCTTTATCACACAATATCTTTATAAATTATAGCCTATGATATAAACTATAGCCCATGTGTTATTCTGATGTATACGCTGTATTACTGTAAAGTTTCATTAAAATCCATTCAGTTGTTTTTGCGTGAAAGATGGCCAAACATCCTCACAAACTTTCGCATTTATAATATATATCTAGATATTATATTACATTCTATTATATTAGCTATGCTATATTGTATTATATATATATATATATATATATATATATATATATATATATATATATATTAGTTATATTATTATAATCTATTATATTAGTTATAATATTATTTTCTACTATGTTTGTTATACTATTATGTTCTACTATATTTGTTATACTATTATAATCTATTATATTAGTTATATTATTAGTTATGTTCTATTATAGTTATATCAATTCCTACAACTCTTTCCATACATGTAATACCAATTTCCATTTCATTTACTAAACTCCTTTTTGTTGCAACTCTTCTTATGCTGTAAAATGTACTTTAGTATTAGTACAAATTTGGTTATGCTTAGAATTTTATCTTTTACGAGCTACCTGTTTGTGTGTATTTGTATGAATATCTTTCAATAACTTTGTTTTGGGTTGAAAGAACATAAAAATTTTTTGACTTAAACATCAATTGTTTTCTTTTTTTTTTATGAAAAAAAGAAGGAAATTATCATACAACATTACGTATTATTTACGGTAATAATGTACGGTATAAATACGTACTTTATTTACGTATTATACCCTCGACCAATTTCGCCAAATTAAGGATTTTGTCAAATGCTGTTATTGTTCCCGAACATATGTGGATCTTGAGTCCAGTGCATACTCCTTCCATTTTAACAAGTCGATAAATAACTTGGTTAATTTTGGAAGAATTCAATTGCGTTTTAACAAAACGTGTACTCTTGAAATAAACATATGATGTACTAACAACTGCGTTATTCAGGGGGCCAAAATACCGTAATTGCTTTTAAATCGTGGCAAATGAGTTTTCTACATGTAGACTATGTCACATAATTTCATATAAGTACGAATTTAAACATTCCTTTGTAAATCAGAATGCTTTTTATTTTGGTTTTTGCTAATCCAAGTAGACTCCCAGTTATCTACGTATTAGACTGCATTTTTTAAAATACTCTTTACTGTGTTTTCTTTTTCGTAGGACAGATCCCAAATTTTAATCATTTTGCACAACAAAATAAAAGAAGACAATATTAAAAATTATAAATGATGTTATTATTTTTAAACAAGCGCACTAAATAATACTGTGTTTCAACATGCACGGGAACGGTGCAACCTATAAAAATGTTATTATTTTCTACCCCACACGAACAATTTTGGTATGTTTGAACATGTCTGGAAACTATTGATTACAAATCACGGCATTTGGCGACGTTTGTTGATTTGTCGAAATTGGTCGAAGGTATACTACGCATTTACAAGGACACAATATTATTACCAAAATTAATACAGATAACACCACACTCTTTAATATGCAATAAAATCACTTGGACAAAATTAATTTTTTCTGATATTCTGAAAATTTTATGTTTTGTCACTTATATATTTTAGTGATAAAAATTGTCGTCCATCTGGTATAGCGGCTAGTGTGGCTGACTGCTGTGCCATAGGATCTGGGTTAGAATCCCATAAACTACAGGGATGTTTAAAATGTATAGTGCCTTTGCGGCATGGGGGTACTTTAAATAGCCGTCGAACCGCAAGTCCTCTCGTGATGGTGGTGGAAGGGGAAGAGAGGTGGTAGGCCCCTGACCACCCCCAGGGTCAGGGGCCCTTCCCTCAAAATTGGGGTGGAACCGAGCTAAATTGTTCTGTACTCAAAGATACGGCGAACGACAGGCGTCACTTAGCCATTTGCCATGATGAATTTCGTGGGCCTTGGTTTGGCCTTTGCCGATCAGGTGGCATTAGTAACAATAACTATGATAAAAATTTGTTTTGCATTAAGATAAAAATTCAATGTTTGTTAAATATTTATAAATTTTGAGATTCACATTGATGTAAAGATTATAAAAGGGAAAGTCATTATGTTTAAGTCACAAAAGATAATAAAAAAATAATTTGACATGATAATCACTTGGAAATAATTTTCACTTTTCCACATAATATCCAGCAACGATGATGCTCTTACCACATCGTTTTATCAGAGCCACAATTCCAGCTGCATAAAATTCTTTGGATTGCTGTGTCATCCGCAGTAGGACTTCATGTTGAATGTCGCCGTCATCTGCAAATAGTTTGCCTCCAAGATGTTGTTTCTGTGGACAGATGAAAGCAAATTCCCAGTCGATTCTTTTTTGTGTTCTTCGGTCAGTTTCCAGGGAAACCAACCTGCACCCACTTTTCGGAAATTCAAACGATCTTGCATTATGTTGTATGCTAAACCATGAGAACATACTATTGCCCCGTTGCGATGCTGTCAATTGTCACTCTTCGATCAACCCGAATCAATTCTTCCACCAGTTGCTCAGTTGATTTTGTCACAATGAAAACTGGAAGGCCGCTTCGATCTTTATCAACACACACACACACAATTTTGGAACTGCCCTACGAAAATTTCTTAACCCAATTGTACATTTCTTTAGGTGTCTGTGTGAGAAACACTTCTTTTCGTAAGTAGATAATATTTCTTTACGAATATTTTTTTTATTCGAGTCCTTTCGCCCACCAAAAATTGGACCACAGCACACTGTCCTTCTACCGTACAATCATTCAGTACTATCTAAATTTTTGAAACTTCATTGCGTACGTGTGTGAAAATGCCACATATTCAATATGAATTGAATATCATAAAGCTATATGCCACTATCATCTATCACCGTTATTTGTAGACATCTGTTACTACTTTAAATCCTGCCATATGCATTCGTGACTTAATGACTTACCCTCGTATTTAAAAAAACCTAGAATATTATTAAGTTATCAGAGATAATGTACTATTTTGGATCTTTTTCTGTAACCATAAAAAAAGATGCAGTTACAACCATTTATTGCATCGAATGTTTCAAATTTGGGAAAACAATTGAAATGTAAACTAAAAAACCTTTTTAATGAATTCTAAATGCCTTAATATGCATCTATATATATAAAGAAAGTTCTTCACTTACATTGTATTTTTAAGAATCCTCAGTAAATCAATTTAATAAACACAAAAGTTTCCTTTATTATTTCCAATGGGTTTGTGGATTGGTATTTACCATTGCAGATCTAGTACATTCCCAGGAAGCTGGTATCACTTTTATAGTGCGGCCCCCTATAGGTGGAATACCAATGTAATTTTGATGCCCAGTTTCATCCCCAGAAGGAGGCACCTGAGCTCTGACGACGCGAAATGGAACAAGGAATTTAATTTTGCCGAGAGCACCCAAGGCACTGCAGGGATCTTTAAGGCTGTTTTCGGCTAATGTTATAGAATAGGACTCAAATGATGGATATTTTTTCATATATAAAAGTACTCAAACATTAATATTATATTCTGGCTTCACTATCATGTAGAGAAAAACTTGTTTTATCATACTACTCATTTTTATACGAGTTGACACATTTTTTCTTTTATAAAAAGTGTTTCGCATTTTTTCTCCTACACTACAATGCTAAATGAGCTCTCCCTTTACATGTGTTAAGTGCACAAACTAATTATTTATGAAATATTCTGAGATTTTAAAAACACTATACTCTATAAACAAATGCATGAGTTACAATGTCACAAATTTTTATAAAAATTGAAGCCTTTTTTCTATCCAAAAATATGCTCCGCGCTAAGGTCACGCTCTTGTACATATGGCGAAAACAGTCTTAACAAGCCACATAATCATACGACATGGACGTTATCGGTTTTCTGCATCATGAAAATCCATCGTTTTGAAGATCCACCGGGGTCGAACCCGCAAACTTGGGCATACAGGGTCAGCGACAAACCGTCTACGCCACCCAACCGGTATAAACATACTTTTTATATTAAAAGTACTGGATTTTTTTCGGGATAATCTTGAGCGCGTAAGATTTCAAATGCAGTATTTAGAACTATTTTTAAGTATATGAAAATTTATTACACAAACATTCTTCCGTTTACCCTTCAGCAGATACGGGTTATTCCCAAGAAAAAAATCACAGAAAATTACAACAATTTTTTGTTTTTTTTAAAGATAAATCTGGGAACAAAAGAGAAAGTGATCAAATTCCCCATCCCTGAAGGGTGTGTCCGGAAAACGTATATCTAGAAAAATGAAGATATTTTAATTTGGAATGGAAACCACAAACCAAAAAGGGGAGGAATACTAATAGGTTCTTTTCTTTGTTTCCGTAACTCATTTCCGATTACGAGAAGAACATTACATGTTCTTCGAAGAGTATGAATTTCCTCGAAGGTTCCCATTTTAATGAGAAATCATATCGATAGTACCAGTAGGGGGTTTATGTAAGTTTTTTCGCGTGCGTTTGCTTCAGAAAACATTACCTTCGAGAAGGCGGAGATTTAAACCGTGTGGAATAGAACGATTTAAAATTGAATTTTTTTAGAATTTAAGAATGAAATTTTTTTTCGTTATATAAATATGGATTTAAAATTTCTTGTTCCAGGTATTACATGAATTATAATTAGATGCTAAGCTTCTTCTTATGTTTCATTACATAGAAGAGTATGAGCTTAAGCCTACAAAGTACCCTTTTTCAAAACCTTTTGGGAGACGCATTAATAGTGAAAATAATTTATGTTTTACATTCAGATTATCTATTTAAATTGATTATGGAAATAAAAAGTCAGTTTAGCAAATCCTTATCTTTAAATTTTAAAAGCTTAAAAACTTTTGAAGTTTTTCGAAATTTTTTTATAAAATATTAATTTAAAAAAAATATTTTAAGTGGTTTATGTTTCTTAGATTAATGAGAACAAAAATTAGTATGGAATTGAAAATATGTTTCCTCGTTGAATTTTTAAATTATTTTTCTAGCTAAACCTGGAAAAAACACGATTTTTTTAAAAAAAAATATTAGTAACTAGGTCTCTGAGACCTAAATCCATACTAAATTTTATAGAACATATATTTGGAAGTATCTACAAAATTTTTCATGACTCTATTTTGAACAGAAAAGAAGCCTTAGGAAATAGAAAAACACATCTTCAAAATTAAAATCCTGAAAAAAACACATTTAAAGTTTGTAAAGGCATAACACAAAAAAAATACTGCCTGCAAGGGTCTAATTTCTTAATATGTTGTTTTCTAACTTATGCACACACACACACACACAATCAAAACACTTCTTTAATTAAGTGTGATTGATAATATTTTTTTTATAATCAAAATATGTTTTTGTATAACATTGATTGCATTTGTTACGAAGATGGATTTTTCAGTTTAATCTTAACGCAATACTTCCACAAAAGTTTTGAAACACACAAAATAATGACAATACAAATGTAAGCTAGAAATCATACTAGGATTGTATATAATATCTAATTTTTTCTCAGTTTAAATAAGGTCAGCTTAGGAAGTTTGAGTTTTTGTTGCGTGACTTTAAAGTACTGTAATGTAGTATTATAACGTTTACTATA
The DNA here is from genome assembly GCA_019973935.1 of Trichonephila clavipes. Taxonomy (NCBI): domain Eukaryota; kingdom Metazoa; phylum Arthropoda; class Arachnida; order Araneae; family Nephilidae; genus Trichonephila; species Trichonephila clavipes. The sequence continues at coordinate 288,480 of BMAU01018401.1, forward strand.
ATGTAGCGTGGTATATAATGAAGGCATTCAGTTTGATCTGTAATACTGTATTGAGAAAACTTTTGAGTAAATATTATGAAGTCTCATCTTAGATAACATCCCAGCTAAAGGCTAATTCAGGTTAACATCCCAGCTGAGAAGGCATTTCTAATTCATAAGGTAATATAAACTAAAAATAAATATTTGAAACACACAAAATAATTATTTTCAGTAATATTCCATTTTTTCCAAATGATGCTTCTCATAGCAACCTGAGAATGTTTTGGCTGTGGCATTTTCTACAAAGAGAAAGATTAATGAAAGCAAAATAAAAAAAAAGCTTCTAAGTAATATAAACTAAAAATAAATATTGGTCTGAAACCAATCTTAATTTAGTAACTATGAGAAATCAAAACATAAGGAAACATAAATGATTTTAGTAATGAAAATTGAAGTTAATAACCATTTTACACTGAAAAAAAGGATTGCGTTCAAAATTATTTTTGATAATTCACTTTAAGAATGAAGAAACGCTTTAAAAGGAAACCGAAACTAAAATCTAAATTCAGAAAACTTCAAATATCTTTAAAACTAGCTGGTTATCAGATCTGAAACTTGGTGGTAAACTTCCCAATTATATGGGCCATAGGAAAATGCAAAGAAAAATATTTCAATACTTTTGTTATTTTTAGGGTATTATGTAGCCTTAAATTTGCTCTTGCTGAAGAAATATAATTAAAGTATATGTCCAGTAAAAAAAATGTAAAATGCAGGTTGAGGCGTGGGAACTTCCTGTTTTGAAAATGTAGTAAAATATATTACATATTTAATTCGACTTTATTGTTATTTCCCACCTACCACACAACACTGAAATTTGAATGTACAGAGTTTTAAACACAACGTCTGTTAAATGTCGCCCTCCATTATTAGTACACTGATGCAGGCGATTTTGGAAACTTTGAGTTATCCTTTCAAGCATATCGGCCTGGATAGTGTCGATTTTAGCTCGGATGCTGTTCCTTGGGTCCTCCAGAGTTTTGGGAGTCGTCTTTGTAAACCAGGGATTTTAGATAAGCCCACAAGAAGTGATTAGGAGGGGATAAATCAGGTGAGCACGCAGGCCAGTTTACGTCCCCTCGTAGGGAGTCCAGTCATTCGGGGAATCCTGCTGCTCTTAAAATACCCATGAAAACCCTGGAGGTGTGGGAGGTGGTCCTATCTTGTTGTAACTACAAGTTGTAAAGATATCTTTCTCGGAGGGCAAATAAGAAGATTGTCACTGTAAGAGATCATTGTCACATACCGGTCTGAATCGACGCACGAACTCGTTCCTCATTTTTAGGTGTTCTAACGGTCTTCGGAGGTCTTTTTCTTTCTTTGGAGACATTCCTCGTGGCTCTGTAGGCATCCATCCATATAAAAACACATTTCCAATCAGGAACACGACCTCGTGGAGGAATATCGAAATGACTATGAAAGACACGTTGCATTGCAATCACCGACCGACCGTTAGAGAAACACGTCTCGACGGCAAAAGCGCGTTGCTGCCTCGACCACAACATGTTTAAGACTGAGACGGGCGGGAACACAAATATCCCACTTCACCTTTCCACCGCGAAACCCTTCTTACTAACATTACTGCAACTTGTTCAAAATAGGAAGTTTCCTCTTCCCACCCTGCATATATGTAGGCACAAAGGAACGCAGTTCTCATTTTTAAAATCTTTTTACTCTTCTCAAAAAATTTAATAATAAAATTTACATTTATTGAACATGAAAAAGTATAATTTTATTGTAAATCAATTATATGTATTAATTACCACAACTTACACATAAAAATATCTTAAATTACAATGCAAAATGTGTTTGTATATGTGTTCAGAAAACGTTTTGTCGAATTCCTTGAGTTATTTGCATCCTCTGTAGAAATACACAAAATTAAACACGAAAATGTGGGTAACTTAGAACTGTTTAAAACTTTCAAAACGAAAACGTATTTTCAATAATAAAAATTCTTAAGCGTAGGAATGTATGAGTTAAACACTGTTTGTCTTAGAGGTATTAATATTACAAACTAAATTTATTCTTATGCGCGTAAAATTACGCGCATTTCTTCGTAGACGAAAAAGGTTATGGAACTAAAAATGTCACTTTCTATAAAATACTAAAAAAAGTAATAAAACCAGACAAAATATTCCTTTTCCTATTTTTTTACTATGTAATTGTGGGTGGATGGTGGCAAAGCAAATGTTTCTGTGTGTGTGTGTTTTTTCCGTCCTTAAACGTAAAAATTTGCCCAATTTTTATTGTAAGTGTTTGTATGTGTTCATAGTAATAAAATTATGAATCTAAAAATGCTTCTATATTGGGCATCCAAGAAAAAAATGTTAATGTCTTTTTTATGTGTTTCTCTCTCTCTCTTTTTCCTGGGGCTGCGGTAGCCCAGTGGTTAAGGTATCCAACCATGGCAGGCATGTCATGAGTTCGATCCCAATACCACCAAAGACCCGCCGTGTAGGGCAGCGATACACGTTAAATCTGTCGAGAGCTGAAACGTCCTCCCGTGGTGTGGTGTGGTAGTTAGGAGAGGGGGGTGCCAGCTCAGGTGTCGTCCACGTCACTTGACCATGGTTCAAAATTACGTGGTCCGTCGCCAAAAGCCCTCGTGTAGCTGAACAGTGCGACGTTAATATTAACTCACTCTCTTTTTCCTATGTGAATGTAGGTCGGAGTGTGGGAGAGTAAATGATTGTGTGAATGTGTTTTTTTTCGTTCTTGTACGTAAAGGTCTACTTAGTTTTTTATGTTTATGTTTTTTTTAAGTGTTTGTCCCTTTTTTGAACTGTGGGAATGTGGGGGAGAGAGTGAATGATTGTGTGAATGTGTTTATTTTTCGTTCTTGTACGTAAATGTTTACGTAGTTTCTTACGTTTATGTTTTTTTCCTGTGTTTGTCTCTTTTTTTAATTGTGTGAATGTGGGTGGGAGGGCGGGAGAGTGAATGATGATGTGAATGTTTTTTTTTTTCGTTCTTGTACATAAAGTTTTATGTAGTTTTTTACGTTTATGTTTTTTTTCATGTGTTTGTCTATTTTTTTAGTTGTGTGAATGTGGGTGGGAGGGTGGGGGAGTGAATGATTGCCCTTTTTTCCCGTTATATGCAGAAAATTGCACAATTTTACAGTTTTCTATTTATTTTTTTATATATAAAAAACTTTAATCATCACAACATCTTCATCTTTTCTGAAAATGAAAGTGAATTGTTTGTAGTTTGCAAAGTTCAAATGAGAATGCATGTTAATACGTTTTTGTTTTGAATGTTTTTTAGGGGCGGTATGCATAGAATTAGGTACAATTTTTTTAATTGCATTATTATAAGAATGTACAATAATAGATGTATGTTGTGTTAATTATAATTTTCTTTAGTATATATATATTTTCAACTAATACTTCTGCTAAATGTTTATACAAAATATGTGACAATATATTTGTGGCTTAAAAAATATTTTGTTTGAATAATTTTTTGGCTTGGTTTTGCTTCTTAATTTTATTGTACATATCCTGTATATTTTGTCACATTCTTTGATGAGTTTATGTGCTTTTATGTATGTGTATTAGATATATAATAAATATTCTATCTTCTGAACGGTGCTTTTTATTTGTGAATAAATGCTCAAATTTTTATTACTAACATAACATATATTACTAACATAACACATATTGAATAATCAGACATAATAAAAATATTTGAATGATTACAGTAACGGAAAAAAATCACAACACCAAGAAATATTTGTTTTAGGTAAACAAAATTTGGTAGGCGTGTTTATACATCTGAAAGATGACATCGATTCAAATTTTTCGCGCCTAAGTGTAGCATTTCTAGTGCCACTCAGACTTGCAAATCAGGGTTTCTTTAAATACGTGCTGTAAAATTCGTGAGCATTATTTGTCGGGGAAATTTGATGTATTGAGTTGATAATAGTCAAGAATGCCTTTAAGAAGCCATTATCAACAGCTCACTCAGTTTGAACGAGGTCGTGTAATAGAGCTACGAGAAGGTGGATTTTCTTTCAGCGATATTGCAGAAACACTTGGCCGGAATGTATCCACTGTGCGTGATTGTTGGGAGCAGTGGTCAAGGGATGGTGCTGCCTCAAGAAGACCGAGTTTCGAGGTGTCACGTGGCACTACTGAAAAGGAAGACCACCGTATTCGGTGTAGGGTTGTGGCGCCTCGTACTGCGTCTCCGGCATAAATTCGAGTTGCAGTTGGTCCCACAGTGATTCAACAAACTGTTGAAAATTGGATCAAGAACAGCTCTGACTCCGGCGCCCTGTAGCGTGTATTCCACTGACTCAAAGCTATTACCATTTGTGACGCCAGTGGTGTCCAGATAGAGCTTATTGGAGGACAGAGTGGAAATTTGTTATGTTTTCTGATGAAAGCAGGTTCTGTGTGTACCAATGATGGCCTTGTGTTGGCGAGAAGGAGGCCAAGAGAACGCCAGTAATCAAACTATCTACTACTTAGACACACTGGACCTACACCTAGTAATGGTGTGGGGAGCAATTTCCTATGGCAACAGGAGCACTTTCGTGGTTATCCCAACTGACTGCAAATTTGTACGTCAGTCTGTGAGAGGCTTGCAACTCTCTCTCGGGCACCTAGAGGTGTAGAAACACTAGTCATGATCCAATTAATCTATTTATTAATCACACAAATAATAGACACAATTTCAACTAATAATATTAAGATAATGTCTCAATGCTTATCTCGAAAGTGGAACAACGACGGTAAAACGCGAAAGATTAGGAGACTATCAAGCTTGATCCTCACTTTAATAAAGGATCTAACCTATAATCAAATATAATCTAATATCAATTCAAACAGAGTGAACAATCGTCACTTTAAAGTTTCCTCCTAATAAATCTCAAATGAAAATAATTCTAATATTATACTTTCAGTAGCAATCTCACTTGATTCGAGTATAACTTCTGTCCTACTCTCTCTCAAGCTAGAAAACCTCCACTATACATAGTAAGTTAACTTAAATATCACGATTCTCTTCTTTCGAAGCGTTGGTTATGAATGACGCAAATTGATATCCCAAAGATTTCTTAAGAGGATTAATTGAAGGAACGTGTATAGATCCGTCACAAGTCTAGTAGTTAAACCTGTAGTTCTGTTATTCATGAAGAACGTTCCAGGGGGAGTTTTCCAAAATGATAAGACTCCCCCTCACACTTCTGTTACAACACAACATGTTGTACAGAGTTTTGGCAGGCTATCTTGGTCTGAGAGATTACCAGATCTGTCTCCAATTGAGCACGTATGGGATATCATTGAACGACAACTCCAGCATCATCCACAACCAGCATTGACCCTCCCAGTATTGACACAACAAGTACAACAAACACGGAACTGCATACCACAAAGTGACATTCGGCCCCTGTGTGACACAATGAAAGCACACATGCAGGCTTGCATTCAAAATTCTGGAGGTTACATCGGCTATTAATTTAACAGCTTTTCACATTTGAAATGCATTTTCTTGATGTTAAATTAAACTGTAATCTTAAAAATTTAATCTATTAAACATGTTAACTATAATATTGTATTCTCCAAATTTCATTATTCTACAGTAACTTTTCTTGGTGTTAAGATTTTTTCTCCATTAGCATACAAATACAATTTCAGAATGCAGTTATTGAATTTAAGAAGTAAATAAACCGAACAACTGAGCCATAGAATAAAATAACTGCACATCTTCACTGTAACCACAGTTTAAAGACTAAATAGCAAGGGAAGGGACATCCTAGATTTGAAAGATGTAGGAAAAAGAGAGAGGTATAGATAAGAGAGCGACCCAAGTTATATACATAAATCCCTATAAAATGCAGCCTCATATTTCAAAATGACTATCTTCAGTTCGTTAATAATTAAATCTTTAATCAAAAATTATCTCTTTTCAAACTGTCTGCTTCTCTGTCGCCTGCCGAAGCATGGGTGTAGTATACCTGTGGTCTTCAAACGTTCTTCAAGTCACGGAACCATAAAGCTATAACGTTTTTCCGCTGAGCCCCTTAAAAAAACACCTCAGACAAATATTTATTGAAGCCTTTTTAAAGTACATCAACATGTTATAGCCTCTTTAAGTAAAGACAATTTAAAAATTACTGCATTTTTTAATAAATTTTTTTAACAAAGTATTAATGTAATTTACTTATTACGGTAGAACGTCGTTTATCCGAATCAATTGGGACCGGACGCCGTTCGGACACGTGATTGTTTGAATAACCGAAAACCGAATGTGATCCATGCAGTATATGAAATCGGACACTATACGAATACTGAAAATCATCACATGCGAAAAACGTGCTTGCAGAAAAAGCAAAATAGGTACAAAGTCGATATATATGCAGTTGACAAAAAAAAAAAACAAAAACAAAAAAAAAAAAACACCTCGTCCGGATGTTTCACGCTTCGGATAATAAGCGTTCGGATAAACGATGGTCTATTGTATTAAAATCTTTTTAAAGTAGATCAATATGTTATAGCATGTGACGGGCTCATCGCATTTTAAACTAAAAACTCCTCTTGGGTTCTTTGAGGCCGAAATGGCAAATTCTTTCCAACCAAATTCAGAAGCGAAGCGTGATTGTGCGAACTAAGAACTTTTAAATAGCAGAAGTTAAGCGTAAGCGGGGTGGCTACGGTAAGTGATTATACGAGGTCCATGAGTTCCAGTGATTGAGCTAAAGCAAGAGAAGTTACCCGACACTCAAGAGTTAATCTACTCGTACCAGAGCGTTGAAGTCAAGGTGGATACCATTCCACACGAGATAAACCACCACGTTATTTAGGAGTCGAGTGAGTTACTGCTTACCCAGGATATAGAGGTAGGATTGTTCAAATTACTACTAGGAACTGTGCATTTACTGAGATTAGGAGTAGGCGGTAAAGTTAGATATAGTGGCAACGCCTGGTTCTTCAATCACTCACACACCTCTAGGTCGCGAAGATAATGTGGAAGTAGGGCAACCCTCAAGGGCCAATGCCTTACAAGCCGCTTTAAGTAAAGACAATTAAACAATTACTGCATTTTTTATCAAAATTTTTTAACAAAATATTAATGTAATTTACTTATTAATTCGTACTCTAGGTGTCATCGAACCCAGCATTATACAATTTAGTTAATGGGATATGTGTTTATACTTACATATGTCGATATCCTGTTCTATTGAGCCTCTCTGCAATCGCATTTTATATGCTGCGTTAATTTGTTTCCATATGTTATTTTTATGGATAAAGAATTTTAACTTAAATACATTCTTCATAATGGAATTAAAATGTTAATAACTATGTAAGAAATTGTGTGTTGGTATTCTTCAAATTTGTAGCCCAAAATTTTGGAGTTGTTCCTGCTTAAATTTAGGTTTCAAAGTAGAAACTATTGATTTGTGTATAAGGTGTTCCTTTCCCTTCATTGGCAAGTCTTCTAATTTATTCTTTGATACTTATTTTTCTCTTTTGAAAAATCTTATTTTACAGGTATGAGTCATTTTCTTTTCAAATTGAAAGTGAGTGAATATTAACGTCTCACTATTTAGCTACATGAGAGCTTTCTAAGGATGAACCTTGTCATTTTGAACCATGGTCAAGTAACGAAGACGACACCTGCCCTGGCACACACCTCTCCTTATTTCCTCACCACGCCAATGGGAGGACGCTTGAACTCTCAACAGATTTAACTTGCATCGCCTTCTACACGGCGGGTTTTCAGAGGTACTAGGGTTGAACTCATGACACGCCGGCTATGAGTCCGTTACCTTGGTCACTAGTCTATCGTGGCCACAGATTTATCTTGGAGGGAAATAATTTAGACTTTGGATAGATTTCAGATAGCTTCAGGATTTATTTAAACGTAACTGGCTGAATTTTTCTATTTTGGTGGCCATGAACTGGTGGCCTGGGAAATTTTTGATAGTCTACAGAAAAATTAGGTCATCATTTATTATTCAATGAAGATTCAGTTTAAAAGATGACGATTTTTTTTGTTATTACCCCCTAAAAGTAAAAGATTCTAGGCATGAAAATATGTGGATAATAGATTCACACACACACACACACACACATTTCCAGCAAACATTGAAGAAAGCAAATTAAGCATGAATAGAAAAGAAAGCCTTCTTGAGATCAGTCTTTCAACGATAGATTAAAAATTAATCTTTAGTCATATTTATCAAGATCTTATTTTAGGCTCTCTTTAAAAAATACCTCTGAGTGGAAAAACAATGAAAATTTGAATTCAGTTTTCAACAATATTCATGCGCGAAAGGACATTTTCATGTGTAACAGCAATTATAACTCTGTACTGGTCTAAGTGTGAAGTTAACATGTCTCTTCATCTGGTAATGAAGTCATTGGAAACAAAAATCCGCAAAATGATTTTTGATGAAATAACACACTAAAAATGTAAAGTATAAATTTAAATTTTTTACTTTTTTAACAATTATTTTTAAAATTCAAGTTCACATTAGTGATCCATACCATATATGATAAAATCATACATTTAGTGGATTATGAAGTTCTATTTGACTGTTAAATAAATGTCTGTTTTCTTCAAATATTAATTTGCCCAAGTAAATTAGTATAAATAAACTAAGTCCAAACTATTTAGTTCTTATTTTTCATATCTCAGTATGGCTCCTTAACAATCATATAATGTATTTTTAATAAGGACAGAAATCCTAGATTTATGATTATGTCAGATAGGAAAAACAGTTGAGTTAGAGAATGATTTCATTTGTAAAGAAACAACAAATATTAAGAGAGCTAGAATAGTTTAGAGGAAGTTGTTGATTAAACTTGTGATGCCTTATGCATTCAATAGTTCGAAGGTAAAGAACAAAAGAGTTATTCGAACAACAGAAGAGCGAGTAGGAACTAACACTGTATAATATGTTTTCTTTCTTTATAATTAGTGTGTCTAACATATTTTTTTCTAATATTATGAGATGGAAAAAAATCTCTTTCTCCCTTCAACACCAAGTTTATTTAATTTTACTAACTATATCGAATTACAAAGGAAATATCAACTTCTAACTATACTTTTATCAATTTACTAACTATATTGAACTTATTTTATAAATTCTTTTTGTTCAGTACTATTTTTCTTTGGATGTCATGTGTTTTTTTAGGACGAATTTTTTTATTAACTAGTTCCAGTTCTTTTAATTAAAAGAAAGAAAGCGAAAGATTGTCAACGTTGATATATTTTCTGTATTTGATAATTATTAAGTTTCTTAAACATTTTTCGTCTCTTTCTTTTCATCTAAGACCGATGACAGTATTGGAAACAGTGTCTTCGGAAAATGTTTAATTTTCTTAAAATTAATTTTTGCTATTGATCTTTCTAAGCGTAGACTTATTAACATTTTGGCAATTATATCCATTAGCTATTGAAAAATAAATACCAAGTAATTTTTTATGGATAGTTTCTATTTAAGTTGATTTAAAACATGGTTAGTCAAACATTTGTATTTTGGATTGATAGAGTTTCACAAAATCTTTTTAACCAGGAATGTTTATCAAGAAATAAAAATAAATTGTTATTTTATGAAATATTTATTTAGCGTTCCACTTATTTTGCATATAAAAATGCGAGAGAATAAAGTATTAAATAAATCAAACGAGAAAAAAAAAATTGAAACATCGAAAAATTGAGCATTTTAAAATTCAATTCTTTCTTCAAATTTTGCTTAAATAGTTTCTTGAAAAAATGTACACAAATTTCAATAAGACTTTATTAAATTATCTTTTTTAAAAAAAATTCCTACTATTAGTTAACAATATTCCTAAATATATTGTTCAAATTTTTAATCGTTAACACAATACATTTTAAACCGCTCAATTTAGCTGACAGTTTATATACACGATTATTTTGTATGACAATACAGTAATTTAGTTATAATTAATCAAAAATGATTGATTAAAACTAACGATTCAAAGAATTACAGATACAACCACGTTTGCATCATTTTTGGTGACTTGTGTCAAAACTTTAAAAGTTTTTTTTTCACATTTTAAAGCGCTCATTTGAGCTGAAATTTTCTATACACGATTGTTTGGGGTGGCAATACGATAATTTATTTTTAATTTATTAAAATAATTGACTGAAACTAAATATTTAAAGAATTACAGATACAGTCACGCTGGTTTCATTTTTAGCGAATTGGGTCAAAACTTTAAAGGATTTTTTTCCCACGTTTTAAAGCTTTCAGTTGAACTGAAATTTTATATACACGATTGTTTTGAATGACAATACGATACTTTCATGATAATAAATAAATAAAAATTAATTTCCACTTAATATTGTGATCTTGTCATATTTATATACATATTTATATTAATTGTAACTATTTGATATAAAGTAATTAAATAAATTTTTCTTTTTTAAATTAAGTAGGAATTGACTTGAAATTGTTTTTTATATTACTTGTTTTATTAAGTTACCAAAATTTTTCTTAAAAAATGTTATGCTAACTGGATGCACGAACTGGTTATTCAACAAAAGTAATAGGAAAAAAGGATATGGAATTTCTTAGATTTTTAAGAAGATATGCATTTAAAGTAAAACGTATTCCTATAAATATTTTCCCCACTTGAGATGTCCCCTATTTGTATTTTTACACGTTGAGTGAAATCCTCCGCGATAATCTTTAAATATTTCCATTTTATAAATGGCATAAATAATACAATTTAGTTCATGAAAAATTTTGCAGATTCGAAACCAGGATAGCTGAAAGTCGTGGTCGCCAACTTGTAGCAAGCGTTGTATCTGTCGAGTTCTGCATTCAATTCTTGGTGCAATTAAATATCCTCCAATTAGAGAATTTGATGCATATCATATCTATCTGGGATCATAGTCCTTCCGACGACATGATGTGAAAGTTTGTAGAGTACGGAGTCAGCTCAGATGTTGTCCTCGTCATTCAATCGTGGTCTAAAATTGAGAATTGCACCATCATTTGCTGATACGTTCTGAGTGCGATGTTAACAGATAATTTAATCCACAATTTCGATGAAACCCACAGGCTCAAACTGAGAGTTCATATTTTTTTTAAAATTATACTAATTTATTTTTTAAAAATCCTGACCGATCACACACATACACTCCGTCACACACACACACACACACACAAAATATGCCCTCAGCAGAAATAGAGCTCTTATCCCGAAACTTGGCTGTAATGTTGTCTGGCAAGAGTAATGCAAATGATTAAAATTTTGACACCAAAGAGACAAGGGTAAGCACGCTATGCGCTTGTGAGATGTACAACTAGGAGAATTTAAAAACATGATTGCTAGTGCAATAGGGTTTTTCAAACAAGATGGATGGTTTGTGACTATAGATGACTCAGAGACGTAACCGATGGCAGTACAAACATCTGTCGAACTTTTAGAAGAGGCGTATGGTAGGCCTCATAGAAGCAGATTAGTAGAACAAGCGTATCGGGGGCACCATCTAGGTCGAAGCGACATAGTAGCTCCTCGGTGATGGTAACAATGGGTCATGGAAAGGAAATTGTACCATCGTGTAGGACAAGGTTGTCTCGGGAACACAAATGCACGTGATGATCACAGAAACCACATAAGACTAGCCACATTCCAGCCAACAATATCGCTAAAATTGGTTCAATGCTCTTTACCATTCTCCAGACATCCAGTGGTATCGAGGAAAACCATTGAAAATCAAAAGAACGACACAGGTATAAGGAACTGACTACTATTTAAACGCCTACCAGTGACCCTACATCATAGGAAGTGTCGATTGGATTATTACCGATCTCGGGCAAGCTGGACAGTGACTGACTGGAGGCGTGTTATCTTCAAGAAGGAATCCCGATTCAGTCTCAATGCTGATACCTGCGCGTACGCGTGTGTAGATGGCCAAGTCACCGATCCAAGCAAACATTTGTTTTCGATAGGTATACGGCGATTACATAAGGTGTGATAGTGTGAAGAGGGATTTGTTGGGCTGCACGATCACCTCTAATTGTCCTTCAAAGCACTTTGAGGGCACTCGAAATTATAATGCTATTGTACTGCATATACTTTCTAGTCTTCCAGGTGCCATTTATCAGGAAGATAACGCTGATTCCCATACTGTACGATTCTACAAACCATGTCTTCAAGAATATGATGTACCCCCGTGGCTTGCAAGGTAACCAGACATCTCATCTGTAGAGCTCAGTTGAATTGTCCAGTTGCAAAGATGATGGCATGACATTCCTTAAGAGATTATAGATGACCTCACTGATCCGATGCCATGCCGTGTTTCGGCTTGTATAGGAGCCAGAGGTGGATTTACCACCTAGTAATTTGTGACATTTTTCATGCGGTATCTTCTAAATAAAGCAATCTGTTTTTATATATATGTGCAATAATTTTCTTATCTCATCACACACTGCATACAAGTTAAGTTTCGTGAAAGTTGCACGTTTCCTTCTACATGTACATTTTTTTTGACAGAGTGTTATTATAAGAATTTTTTGGTATTCATCAGTATTTTAAAAGTGAGGACACTCGTGGAATGTATTAAAAAGTTATGGTGGATTTCCAGCATTTAACTTTAAAAAATGTTTAAAAGCTATTTCATTTTGAATTGCAAACGAAATTACTTATCTCTTAAGTAATTCTACTTCTATATGCTAATTATTTGTCGATTTTTATTGTTTCTGAAACATCTATGTTTAATTTCAATATAAATATATCTCATTTATAAAGAATAATGTATATCACTTTATGTAAAATATATTCGTATATCTACATTAAATATACAGGATGTCAAACGGGCTCGAAGTGAAAAGGGGGGCAGTAAGCGAAAATAAAGAAGCATTCAGTATCACTTTGTTAACTGAGGACGGATATTTTTTTGAAGAAATTGATACTCTACATCACATCATTGTATACTGTGTTACCGCACTTTTACAGAAATTTTCGCCTAACGTGATCTTACATAGCTGTTCTATTAATCAGAATTAATATTCGGACAAAAAAATCTCTCTACTGGTTTAATTAAAGTTAGCTAGCGTATATAGTTTTTTTTAGTTGTGGTTTTAGAAAGAGTAGTCACGTAATTTTGGCATCTTATGAAAGGAAAAATGCTACATTCTACCTTAGGCAAATTATTTCAAAAGATGACGCATTTGATTAAAATTCCAAAATGGCACAACACTTGCTACTTTTCATAACAATATTATTGCTAATTTTTGCCACTAACTGCTTTAAAGCCAAAATAAAATGTAACCGAACTGCGCTAAAGGATTTCTGAAGCAGTGAATGAAATAAATTTAGGTAATTACTCACGACTCTTTAAAAAGGCTATCTCTTAAGCATTCTCTTTTAAAAAGATTTAGAGCCTGCATTTGTATAGAAGGCATTTTGAACATTTAATTTATTCAAGTATATAAAAAAATACATAAATTATAACTAATGTTTTTTGCTTTATTTTTAAATTTATTGCTTGATTTGAGTTACATAATAAAAAAAAATCAGCTTTTTGAAAGAGCTTCATATCGTAAAATGAATTGGCATTAATTGTTAGGGATAGAAAAATAGCAAGTGTTGTACCATTTGGGAATCTTAACTTAGGTTAAGATTCCCAAGATTCTTAGATTCTTAGAATAGAATTCTAGATTTTTCTTAGAATAGAATAGAATATAATTCTTAGAATAGAATAGATTCTTCTTATGATTCTTAGTTGATATAATTCTCTCAAACTACGTTAATTTTTATTAAACCAGAATTTTTTTTTCGATTTGTGATTTTGTTTAATAGCCTAGCTATGTAATATTACGTCAGTGAAAAAGTCACCACAGAAGTGTAAAATTTGTGAATGTGATGAAGGGTATCAATTTCTCCCCAAAATATACTAGTCATCACTTTATCAAGTAATATAGAATTTATTATTATTTTTTTCAGAATTGATATGCCTCCTCTTTCACCCCGTGCCCGCTGTACGTTGAGTTTTTGAATACCATGTTTATTTAGATGTATATGTGTGGAATGTTAGCCTATTATTTATAAATAGTAATATAGTTTCTTAAAGAAAACGATTAAAGTTTCTATCGCATGTAAGTTACCCCCCGAAAAAAAAAATATTAGTGCCTTTAATATTACTTAAAGCTGTTTGAGCTCACTAACAAAAATATTGCGAAAGACATCCTACAGGATGAAATACTGAGAAGTTACTTTAAAAAAAAATTTATTAAAATTTTTTTTTTATTATTTTTTCCTATTAAGTGATTACTTTTTTCCTTACGTTAGCACGATTATATCTACTCGCATATACCTTACTACTTCTTTTCCTACAAATGAATATGAGGGAGAAAATATCCTTCTCACATCCAGATTAATGACAGCGATTGTACATCATTCACTGAATAGTGCTGCCCCCTATTTCCTTTTTTTTTGCATTTTTTTCTCTCATTCACGTCCGTAAAATACGATACTTTTCACAAATGATGAAAGTTTGAGAGGGGAAAAAAGCGTTTACTAAAAATCCCGCATAAAAAGTTTCCCGAACTTTAACCACTTAAGAGTTTGAATTATATCTGGTTCTCACATTAAACGTTACATATGCGATATTTTTCCATTTTTTGCCCTTCTTTTTTTATATGGAGGTATCTTTTACTGTGATGAGGTTCGTATCGATTCATGCTTCCATTAAGAATAATTTAGTGAGTCTGTTGAGAGATGAATGGTTTGAGGAACAAAACAGAAAAATGGGCCGATAGTTTCACGAACATGAAATGAATGTGTCGTAAAGGTAAAAAATCGCATTCCTTAATGATGCACATGATTATAACCGATTAAAGAGTCATCGAATACCATGCATTAAAATCAAGGGCTTCAGTTGGAAAACGAGTCTGCGATAGCCTAATGGTCACGCTCAAGAACAAGTGGCCGGAATGTCATGAGTTCAAATCCTAGAGGCCACTGATAACCCTCCCTGTCAGGATTAAGACTTATTAAATCTGTCGAAGCTCAATGCCTCACATTGTCATGGTGTGGAAGCTCTGAGACGTGGAAATCCTATTACAGGTGTCATTCTCTTTCCTTGATCAAAAGGACGAGGCCCGTCACTAATAGACCACTTGTTTCTTTTAATTGTGACGTTTATAAACACTCACTCCTACAGTAAAAAAAACATTATAATACAAAATTCTCGATGCAAAAAAAACGAATCATAAAATGATTTTATTTTCTAATATATAGCTTATAAGCTTACATCGGAGAGCCAAAACATTATGAACATTTACTCTATAATACGTTGCACCACTTTCTGTCTGAAAAAAGGCTGCAGCTCGTCTTGGCATAGATACTACAAGTTCTTGGTAGAAGCCTAGAGACAGGCTGTACTTGTTGTCTTAGCATTGGTCACGTAAAGTTGAGATATTCGACATGAAGATGTTTGATCTCTGACTTCCTTTCTATGAAAACCCAAATGTGCCCTACCAAATTTCAGATCTGTAGAGCTATGTGGGCAGAATATTAATTAGGATTCCTCTTTATGCCCCTTGAACCCTTCCAACACAATTCTAACCTTTTAACACGGGGCGCTGCTTTGTTCTAAGGTTGCATTTCCAGTTGGGAAAACAGACGCCCTATTAGAGTTTAACATATCCGCAATTATTCTCAGATAGTCTACAGCTTTCACGATCCCTTCTGCAAGAACTAAGGGTCCCAGAGTCACTCATGAGAATGTTCTCCAAAGCATAATACTGCCATCATAGTCTGCGTACATGGAGGGAGTGACTGTGCACCCTCTGGAGGGACACCCTGGCACAAGCATCGATGTGATAAATTAGAAATTGTGATTAATTCAACCAGAAAACTTTCTTTAACTTATATATATATATATATATTTATGGTGAGGTCTCAATGTTTCTGAGCCTACTGTAGGCGTAGTTAACAATGATTCTTAGTCAACAGAAGCACAGGTATGAGACGTTTACTATGCAATCCCATATCCAACAGTGTCCGTTGAGTTGTGTGTTCCGAAACACCTACACTTGGATCTGCTTGAGGCCGTTTTGCACGAACTTGTGGCGTGGGAGCACGAAACGCTACTACTCAGCCATTGGGCTTCCGTCTTTACCAGTGAGTTGTATTAAAAGTAGCTTATTTATTGCTTTGAATACGAACTGTTTAAGGAGGTATATATGGGATGTATGGGAATTCTTTTATCTCTTAAACATATATTGAAGTATTACATTATTGCTACTTAATCCACAGTAAATATTATAAAGCAAATATTAATTTAATATTCTCAATCAAACAATGAGGAAGAAAAATTTATACCACAATTAAAAACGAACATCAAATCTCTTGAATTAAAGGCGTTATTCCAAAGGTATATGTTCATCTAATTATTAAAAAATACCAAAATTAAAGGATTTAAAAGGACGTTAAGCACACATAAAATTCTTAATCTGATATCGACAACATTGCATTTTAGTTAAGTATTAAAATATTTATATAATTAGGAAAAGATAACTTCGAGATAGGACTGACTGATTTAGAAAGAATCTGTCATTCAATACTTTTGTAGAAGATGCAAGTTGAGAAAATAACGATAGTTTAAAAAATTGAAAGGGAGAAAAAAAGCGTTGATTGAAAAATACAGAAAATACAAAAAAGGGGAAGATATAAGAGCCAAGGAAGAGTGCCAAAACTTTAGAGGACAGAAAAAATACTTTTGTAATACATGAGAAATATCGACATTTTAAGTAAGAATTTATGAAAAAAAAACCCTGATTGAATAAAACCATCAGAAGTTTAATGGCATAACAAAAATGTTAATGCTTTTCGCTGGTTCCAAAATTCTTTTATCACATTTATGGGAACCTGCCATTTATATTGATTCCAAAATTACATGTTTCAACAGTAAAGAATGAGAAACAAGCACTTAAAAATCAACAATCACGACTTTTCCTTTGTGGAATATCCATGTGTACATTATTTTTTCATTAAAGTGTCGATACTTTGAGAGGAAAACACAATATTTTTTGAATCGAAACGACTGAATAAAAATTTCTGACCCATATCAAACTGTATTTACTGGTGATGAGGAAAAGTTACGGATTATTGAAAAGAATGCATTAGTATTAATCAACGGAACGAAAGAGCGGCGTATATTTCCATTAAGAGAATACGATACATATTGTCGTCGCTAGTGACATAGAGATAGTTTTTATACGATGAAAAAGGCAATTTATTTTATTTATAGTATACTAATGTTCAAGCGTTATAAATGTGTTCAAACTTATTAAAAAAATAAAATAAAATAAAACCAAGCAATCCGTATAAGGGAAAAAGAACTAATAGTCTTCAGCATTGATGGAAAGTAAGCCCGACCTTCAGTTGAAGCTTTCTTACCAAGTCACACAAGGATTGGTGTATAGAAATATTACAAAAAGAATTAAAATAAATCCTTAAATCCGTGTTTCTCAAATTGTGCGGGGCGTGATAACCCTACGAGAATGGCGCGATCCTATTGAAAAGTCGAAAACAAAAGATTGTTTAAGCAAATTATGTGAACTTACTAAAAGTAAATCAATACATTCTGACATAAAAAATAAAACACTTATTTACAGTATTATTCACTTATAGATGTATGAGTACTGCACAATCTATTTTATAATTAATTTAACAATACTAAGTTAAGGACAAGTTTAATAATTACCAGTGACTCAATGAATTTGTCATATATCAAATCATATGCCAGCATTATCACTTATCTGGATATAATTTGTACGGTTTATATTAGTCATCCCTTAAATGCCAATTTAAAAAAAAAAATTACGCGATTCTTTCCCTAATTCCACGTACATAAGTGTATGGGGTGCATTGAGTGGGGTAGAAAAGTAATAAATAATCAAATCATCTGAAACAAGTCTTCGCAAACACTGTTAAGGTCCTTTTATTGCTTTCCAAAGCCTTCGGAATAATTTTAGGGATAGCAACGCACATAATAGATTGTACTTCGGAAAGACGGATATATACGTCTGGGGCAATTAACACACTGGCTGAGCGAGATGTTTATATACGTCAGAGGGACTTAAGAGGTTAAAGTCGTATTGTGGCGTATTTAGTGTCAAAGTATAGTGTTATTAAATGTAATACATCATTATAGTATGGGGGGCGCGAGGCAAATTATGATTGAATATTGGGTCGCAAATGTTGAAAGTTTGAGAAGCACTGCCTTAAATCCTTATTTATTTATTTATTATTTGACATAAAAAATTACAATATAAAATATTTTTGTATTTACATAATTGTAAAAACTTGCTATGGCGTTGTATCCAAAGGATAAAAACCGGTACCTTTGGTTTCGTAAGGACGTAACATACCTCTAAACCAGTGTTTCCCAACTTTTTTTGTGCCATGCCCCAGTTTAACCTTTCTAAAGTTTTTATGCCTCCCCCCATGTAACATACATAATATTTAATATTAAAAAAATTATTTGTTCACTTAAGAAACATAAATGATGGATTCTAGGAGTAAATCACTATCAAATTGTTAACAAAACACAGTAAGTAAAATTTCAAAATATATAATGAAAAACAGATATTAAAATTCAAAATAATTTTAATAATGCTATTTCCATATTAATTTGGCATTTTAATTTAGTGAGATCCTTGCGCTTGATGCTTGCTGCATAGAAATTTTATATTGGGTTCCAATTTGGTTAGCTTAAGTCTCAAATCCCCACCTTGTATTATATCCAGCCGATTTCTTTTTTTATCAGTAAATCATTTACAGCACTAAATCTACATTCAGCGAAAAATGAAGATGGAAACGGTAGTAATAGCTTTCTTGAACATTTGGTTGAGTTTGGGTATTTGATTTCCGTTTCCTCACAAAGCCTTGCCATCGCACCTTTTATACTAAATAAAGTTTTAACTGAGTCATCATTTTGCAATTCGGCGAGTTCTGCTTAATACTGCTTATTTGATATATCTGACAAATACACTAACATTGGCTGCATCATCCATGTTGGGAAATCAATTTGTGGTAAATCTAAGAATCTTTCTTTAAGATTGGCCGATAAATTATTCAAATGATTTACAATAACAAGTAAAACGGTATGAGTTACTTCACATTTTTGGAGCCAGTGGAACTGTTCAAAGTTTTATTGTTAATATGTTTCTGACATAACTCGATATTGGTAATAAAACCAAATATCTTCTCTTTTGCATCGACAAGAGTTTTATTTGTTCCTTGAAGTTGCTTATTTAATATGTTTAGTTTTTCAAAAATATCGGCTAAATAACTCACAAATGCTTTACCATCGATTGTTAATAGGTGCTTCATTTCTGGTTTGTCGTCCAAAAAATCACTAAGAGTATTAAACAGTTCCATAAATCTTTTCAAGCAGTTTCCTTTAGATAGCCACCTTACTTCAGTATGAAGTAAAAGTCTCACATGGTCTTCATTTTGTTCTTCACAAAATAGCTTGAAAAGACGCTCATATTTGGCACTAGCTTTAATAACAGTAACACATTTTATTACTGTATGTAGTACTTCGTTTAGAACAGACGAGATGTTTTTGGCTACCAAGTTTTGCCTATGAATAACACAATGCACAAGAATTATTTCTGGATTCGCATCTTTCATCTAAGCAGTTATTTTTCTTTCCCAACATATTAGGAGCACCATCTGCAGCACAAGATGTTATATTTTTCATTGGTATATCATTGGTATCTAAGTAGTTTTTTTTAGCTCATTCAATATATCTTTGGAGGTAGTGGTGCTTTCTAATCTTTTACAGAACAACATTTCTTCTGCAAAACGCCCTTTATCAACATATCTTACATAAGTTATCAATGCAGCCTCACTATTATTTAAAAAAATTCTCTGGAAAGTTACACATCTAAAATTAAAATAAATAAAAATACTTACCAATTATATCTATACAATAAATATGTATATTTATAAAAACAACGAGCTTCTACTACAGTTTTGACGAACACTTATTTCAGATTAAGGCTAACAGAATGATGTAAAACACTACAGGCGTTGCAATAGGCCAATTAGGTACAAACAACTGCGCTGTTTAGCAAATTTCTTGACTGGCCGGGACTATGTCCCCCTCCCGGCAGACGGCACACTCCGCGGTGAACCCCGGACGAAGCCAATCACCCAGTTGATATTTTGGTCTCGTCAAACGAAATTATGCCTAATAATTATTTAAGAATTTGCTTTTTCTCATAAATTTGGCACCGATATCTAGCATTGCATTTAAATGTCCCGGAGTGGAAGGTTTAGTCTTGTGTCGTATCCATTTTCGAATTGCCCCCCTGCGGAACGCCCGCGCCCCCCTTGTGGGGCGTGGGCTCCACGTTGGGAAACACTGCTCTAGACCAAAATGACCCTTGAATGATATAAATGAAACCGTTAAGCACTCCCCCACCACAGTGAATCAGTGGGATAGGCAAATGAACGATATAGTTGTTATGACGAGGGTGTTGCGCGGGCAGTTCTTGCTGATAATTGCAGGAGTTGAGTCATGGGAGTGACGACTTTGATGCGTCAAGTAAGTCTGCAGAGTTCGCTGCGTCAAGTAAATCTGACGAGTTTATTTTTACTGCATCAAGTGAATCTTACGAGTTTGTTTTTGCTGCATCAAGTGAATCTGACAAGTTTTTTTTGGTGGATCTTTTTGCGGGAAGATAGTGCCAAGAAAATTCAGTAGGTTGCATTTTTCATAATTCAGCCTTGGTCACTAATAAAGTGGCGTGCTTATCTGAAGGACAAAACCCGCGAACTTCGGTTCCGTAAGCACGTAACTTACCACTAGATGAAAATGAGGTTGTTACTGTGTGTGTGGCTTGTATAGATGATACCTCTACAACACTAATCATTAATTTGTTATATAATTATTAAATTATTATGAGGATTATGAATGTTAATATTTGATTCCCAAGAAGTTACAAGTGATTTTTTAGTACACAATTGTCAAACTCAATCAACTGAAACTTATAACAAAACACTTCATTAATATTCAAATATATATTTAATTGCTATTCATGTAGTCAATCACAACAATAATAATAAGAAAAGTTTCTTTTTTGTAGATATCTAATAGCATATTTAGTAATTTTACGGTGTTGCACTAGTGGCGTTCTAACATTTGAAATCTACAATTGGCTATTCCCATAATTTTTCAATGAAACATACACGGTAGTCCCGAATTCACGGCACTAACTTTAAGGGTAGATACTATACATTGTAGCAATCATTTATAGGAATGTATGGGCGCAAATGACGCGGTGAGGCGTAAACAGGGAAAATAAAAGAAAGAGTAAATGGAGTTACCGGTTGGTTGCGTTGCCAGTAGGGCTGTAGATGTCCAGCCACTGTGTTCAACATGATACATCTCAGTAAAGGAAAGCGCCCTTCACAATTCTGCTGACGTCTACGATGAGAGATTTTACTTATGTCGAAAACGCAGACATGCATTGACATGAAACGCGCAGACATGAAACGTGTACATGGTAACGGCAGAGCTGCGCCACGAATGTATCACGCGCAGTTTCCTGATCGATGAATGCCGGATCACAGAACTTTTCAAGGATTATATCGTCAACTTCGAGAAATATGTTCGTTCCATGTCACCAGACATAATGCTTGTCAACGAAGAGATGTACGCAATCAAAGCTTGGAAGGAAGCATCTTGAACGTTGTGGCTGTTAGACCCGAGTCAAGTACCAGAGCTCATCATGTAAGTATGAGTAATCAGTTTGTAGAATGTTAAATGAAAATCGCTTACACCTCTTCCATTTTAAACGAGTATAAGCTTTGAATTTGGAAGAATATCTTATCCGACTTCCAGTGGGTGGTACAGCAATGTGGGCTGACGCTGGATTTCATAGCTCATGTGCTGAACAGCTATCAATAGTTATTATAAACACATTACGCTTTGTTATTTTTTTCCCATCTCTTTTTTTTTGGTTTGTACCTCACAGCGTCACTTTCATTCATACATTCCTATACAATAAATGATTGTTACCCAATGTCCTGTGCCTACCCTTAAAGTTTGTACCATGAATTCGGGACCTCCCTGAATATAGATTCTTGTCATTCCTTATTTAATTCTATTTACTTTCAAATTGTTGTATTCTATATAATTAAATATTAATTATCGTAAGGGCTGGCTTTCTTGAAGGCCTCACAAAAAAACTCAATGAGGTCGCATGCGGCCTCAAGTCCATGGGTTCTCCACTTCCTCTCTGATCTGTTGTGTTCTTTTACAGTCGATTTTGAACCATAAAGATGTAAATAAGAAAACTTCGGATGATAGTTCTGATTCAAATCTTTCCCAAAATTTGGATTTGTCCTTAACTAAAATGTGAATACATTATTTTATGTTGATTTATATTAAAATTTTATCTTTTCATTCTAAGTTGTGAAATTCGTGAATTTCAATGAAGAGATTTAAGAGAGATAACTATTTATAAAACCCATGCAACAATAAAGCTATAAGAGTTACATTTTTTCTAAGAAAGCAAGATACTTAAATAACAATAGAATAGGTCGATCGAATATTTTCTTCTCGGGATTTGCTTCACTCCAAATGAGCGTTCTGAAAGCAACTAATAACTCCCAGAACCTATCATTAACACCAGAGACAACTCCATTCGTCTCTACGGCCGAGAGGTAATTGGAAGTGACCACCCTTTCCCCATCCGAATGGTCTCATTAAGGGTCAACCGATTTGCAAAGGCTAGAAGTATTTGGGCCAAAGAGAGAGAATTAGAATGACGACTCCACCCTTACCAGAATGCAAAATGTTAACGGTCAATTAGTATAAATTTCTAAGAAACAAATTTAAATAAGGTATTTTCTAATTAAGAAAATAATATTGGAGTTTTGGGGAGCTCTTTTACCTCTTCTAACTAAAAATAAAATGAAAGCAAATTTACAGAAACTTTCCCATTTGATCTGTGCCATCGTTTTTGAATATTAGGCTGGTGAGAGTTTGAAATACTGATTTTTAAGTGAATATATAAGCCGGCCGGGTGGCGGGGTTGGTTTGTCTCTGGCCTTCCACACCCAAGGTTGCGGGTTCAACCCCAGCCCAAGTGGGTGGATTTTCATGATGCAGAAAATCGACAGCGGCCATTTCGTATGATTATACGGCATGTAAAAGATCCATAGAGTGTCTGTTTGGCTTGGGTACTCTCGGCAGCATTAAATCCAAGTATAGGCTCGTATCATCAGAGCTCTCGTGCCTCCCTCTGGTTAGGAAACTGGGCGTCAAAATTACTTGCGACAGTTTGTATCGACTATTTGGTGCCAGGCTGAAAGTGATACTGTAGCTTCTGAGGAATGTACTAGGACTGCAAATGTTAAATTACTAATGCGCAGCCCCATTAGAAAAAAAGTGAATACATAAAACTGCATAACACTTTTCTCAAAAGCTATTTTTCTTTTAAAATCAAAATATGCTTCATTTGTTTTAATACTCACTTCCCGACGAGATTTTAATGCATAGATGCCTGTCTTAAAGGAATTAAAATATTTAGAGTTAATAAGCTATGATATGGTATTTTTCAAACTGTTTTCACTTTTTTTTCATACTGTTTTACCATTAAACTTCTAAACAATTAAAATCGCTGGGTGAAAGATCCGGTGAATTAGTCGGGTGCAGCAAAATTACAAATTTTAATTCATTTCATTTCGCAATTACTTTGTACTAAGTATGCGGTCGAGCATTATCTTGGAGCAGTATTGGACCATGCCATTTATCGGAGATGATCGCATAATTTTAAATTTTTTGTAGATTTCATCAATGTATTGGTAGTATAATAGATAGAGTGGAATTCACTTTCACCAATGCTTTCAGAACATCATTTTTCATAGATGTTTTGGGTCTTCTAAGTGGTTCATTTGGTTGGGGAAAATCCTGACCGAAATTTTTCAAACCGACGCTGCACTTTTCATGCATTAACAGTATTCTCCGGAATACCTGGTGTGTATTGCTTGCAGCCTTTGTAGCGTTATTACCAAGTTTATACCCTTACAAAAAGTATACGAATATTACTTGAATTCATATCCTCACGAAATTTTTTTTTAAAAAAAAGGAACACTTTTGCGAATATCTTCTTTGTTGAAATGTAACTCTGACAATGGACAGCACGACTGTGAACGAGATTATATCCAAAACAAAAGAAAAAGTGTGACAAACGTACATAGGTAAGGAAAATTTGATATTCCCCATTTGCATCAAATTGTTATTATATAAAGTGTTCTATCCACATTCTATTAACCTCGTGGAAAAATTTGGAAAATTATTCTTTCAAATTGGGCAGGAAAACGTTCACAGTAACCGTATCGCGGCCCTAATGTAGCGAGTGTAAGAAGGTTCGGGGAAGAAACAGACAAGATCTTAAAAATAGCCTCTTTTATTCTACCTTTAACACCTTAACACTTATCTTTAATCTGAAATCCAAACACACTTAATCTGACATATAAAATTATTTAAAATCACGTAGATTCAGTCGGAATTCCTTGTGACGACCTTTCTCGAACCCTGATAGTTTGCTCAGCTCCTATGTTAATTACTTCCACAAGTCCTGGTGGATTCTACAAAGTTTATTAACTTCATACCACGTGACCCCCCAGTCGCAGTTCACCTTCTTATATTCTTAGATTTCACAATTAACAATCAACGATTAACCATTGACCTCACATACCCAACGTCAGGGTTTAAATAGTAGTTACATTTGCATAAAATCCTACCATCTGTACGGAAAGCGATTTTTAAACTAAAATCGCAGTTAAAGGATAGTTTCCCCAAGAGGATTCGTAGAAGAACCCGTTACAAACACTGAGCGTTATTTCACTCTTTTGCGTACAAAGTCAGGCCCCCATTTTATCAAGCTTTATGCAGTAACAAGCACTGTTATCTGTAAAAGCTTTATGCAGAATGATGCACCTCTCTCTTTCTCTCCACACTACGCCTATCCAATAAGCTTATCCTATTGAACACCTTTGTTAAAGACAGTGATTAGTCGAGATTGCAAGATCGCATTGCACGTTCACCCAACCTCACCACTTCTGAATTATGGAGCTATTGAATAACTCGTGTACTATTCATTCCTTTCAATATTGGCCGAACTCAAAGATTCTATATGTCATGAGGTTTCTGCAATTCATACCGATATATTATTGCATTCAGCTGTGAATCACCTTAATTGTGTCGGACAATGTTATAACGAAAATAAATGGAATGAGTGCATTGTTGTCTTGTATATTTTGTTTACGATCATCAGCGTCCACTACCGGTGACTTTTTAATTAAAAATGTTTTGAAGCTAAAAGAAACCCAACCTTTTTGTGAGCCCATTCTTGCTAATTGCACTTTTTTGTTATTATTTCTTCCTTTTTTATGAATTTTTAAAATTTAAACAAACTTTTGGCGCGCCCAGGCTAAAAAAGCTAAAACTTGTAATATTAATAAGATTTGGTATTAATGGGTAGAAAAAGGATATTACCACAATAAAATTGTTAAGATGTCCCTCAAGTAGATGAGTACATTCTTTCCTTCAAAACATAAAAGCATCTACATATGTGTCCAATCTATTCTCTCCAGTTGCTTCCGGGTTTGATTCAAGTGGAATGCTGAAATTTAAAACGTATATCAAGATAGTTTTTTTTTGTGAAACTGATGATTTTGCTACATAATTAAATGAGGCAAAAAACGTTTTGGTGCAGAGGCATGCAGATGATATTTTTATGGGAGGGGCTTACATTTAAAAAACAAATAGATAAGATACAAAGCACAGACCCCCTCAACATACACGCACGCACAAACACACGCACACACACACGTACACACACATACACACGCGCGCACGCACACACACACATTTTCACACATGCACATATGTGTGTATAATTACACATTTAACTAATTCACACTAAAAAAGTTACACACTTCTTATTCAACCTCTAAAAATACTTCTAGTGTAGTTCGCACGAGTTAGTTGGAAATCTTAAATACTGACTAATAGATGCTTGACAATCTAGATTTCTGACTCGGAAGAGTTTTGTTTCGACTTTATGCAGATACTTTATGCTAATACTGCATCATTTACATCCCGCTGCATGAGGTATGTTTTCACAGTTTCCAAACTATGTAAGGCATTAGAAAATGTGATAGTTTTAATTAGAGTCTAATTATTAATTTTTGCATGAGACTCACTATTTATGACATAAAAAGGAATTTCCTGTCCTATTCAAAACTTACGCAATAGGTTACACTCGTGACTGATCTGCAACTATAAAGTCTTATAATGAACTGCACCCTTTCCCGTAGAAATTTGCTGCTCACAAGAAAAGCCTTCTTCTGTTCTGGACAAGAAGAGTATTTCATTTGAAAAAAAAATTCAATTTTTTCTAATATAAACTAATAAAGAAAATTTTCAGCTGCTAAAATGTTTTGTTAAATAGAGGGTTATTATTCATTAAATAGGATTTTCGTGCCTTCATTTTAATCGAAAGAGATTAATTTGTTAAATCAAGAAATTCATCAAATAAAAGCTCTGTAAATTAGGGTCTGTAGTGTCCGGCTACTGTTGGTGGTAGACTATGAAATGTTTGAGGCAATTCTCCTCATCAGCAGCGGTAGGTTGCTATTTTGTGAGAGAAGGTGGTTGATCTTTGAACGGGGTGGACAGCCAAAAATTGAGTCCCTTGTCTTCGGAGCGCAAAGGCGTTGGACTAAATTTTATGGAAAGAAAGGAAAATCCCTTCAGTTCAGTCCAATGCACGGGGATTGGTCTGCTGTGCCAAGAAGAGATAATTTCGCGGGGTTTGTGTTTAGCGCAGAAGATAACGCTTGGTTTTTTTGCGGTATTTTGAAAGATATTCTGTTCTTTTGGCACGACGTACTGTGTCTGGAAATGGAAGTAGTAAAATAAGTAACAGAGAAAGACTTTACAAGATCCAATTGCATACAGTGTGGTCCCGAATTCATGATACAAATAAGGGTAGATACAGGACAATGTAACAATAAATTGTTGTATAGGAATGTTTTGGCGCAAGTGACATGGTGAAGCACAAACACAAAAAAAAACATAATAGAGATGAAAGGAAAAACAGTGTGTGAATTGTAGTGTTTAGTTGACACTAAAGTGTTTATTGAAAGCGTCGTTGACAAGAGTAATGTTTATAATAACTATTCATAATTGTTCAGCACTTGAGTTATGAAGTTCTGCTGCAGCTCACATTGCTGTACCACCCACTGACAATCGGAGAAGATAGTGTGCTGGATTCAAAGCTTATACTCTCTGAAAATGGAAGAGGTGTAAGTAATTTTCGTTTAACAATCTACAAACAGTCTGATGACTCACACTTACGTGATGAGCTCTGGTACTTGACTCGGGTCTATCAGCCACAACGTTCAAGATGCTTTCTTCCAAGCTTTGATTGCGTACAGATCTTAATCGACAAGCATCATGTCTGGTCAGGTGGAAAGAACGTATTTCATGAAGTTAGCGATGTAACTAATGAAAAATTCTTTGATCCGGCGTTTGTCGATCAGGAAACTGCGCGTGATACATTCGTGGCACAGCTCTGCCGTTACTATGTACACGGCCGTACATGTAATGCATGTCTGCAATTTCGGCATACGTAAAGTCTCTCATCGTAGACGTCAGCAGAATTGTGAATGGCGCTTTTCTTTACTGAGATGCATCATGTTGAACGGTGGCTAGACATCTACTGTTCCCTACTGGCAACGCAGCCAACCGGTAACTCCATTTACTCTTTCTTTTATTTTCCCTGTTTGTGCCTCACCGCGTCACTTGCACCCATACAATAAATGATTGTTACAAAAAATGTCTTGTATCTACCCTTAAAGGTAGTACTATTGATTCGGGACTACCGTGTATGTTTCATTGAAAAATTGTGGGAATAGCCAATTGTAGATTTCAAATGTTAGAACGCCACTAGTGCAACACCGCAAAATTATTAACTATGCTAGAAGATATCTACAAAAAAAGAAACTATTTTCTTACTATTATTGTTGTGACTGACTACATGAATATTAATTTGAATATTAATGAATTGTTTTATTAGCAGTCTCTGATGATTGAGCCTGTCAATTATATACTGAAAAACGCTTGTAACTTGTGGGCATCAAACATTCATATAATCATCATAATAATTTAATAATTATGTAACAAATTAATGATTAGTGTTGTAGCGGTATCCCCTATACAAGCCAGTAACAGGCTCCGGACGTGTGATCGTTTTGATCTAGTGGTAAGTTATGTGCTTACGGAACCGAAGGTCACGTGTTTTGTCCTTCGGATAAGCACGTAACTTCATTGGTGATCCTGGCTGAAAAATGAAAAAGGCAACTTACTTGATTCGGGACCTACTTGACCGAGTCAAGTACTTGATTCGGGTCTATCATCCACTATGTTCAAAATGTTTTCTTCCAAGCTTGCCTTGCGTCGACCAGCACCATGTCTGACGGAGAAAAACGAACGTGTTTGACGAAGTTGACGATGTAACTAATGAAAAATCCTTTGATCCGGCGTTGGTCGATCAGGAAACTGCGCGTGATATATTCGTAGCGCAGCGTTACTATTTGCACTGTCGAACATGTAATGCATGCCTACATTTTTGGCACACGTTATGTCACCCGTCGTAGAAGTTAGCACAGTTGTGTGTGGAACTTTTCTTTACTGAGATGCATCATGTTGAGCGGTGGCTACACATCTACTGCCCTCTACCAGCAACGCACAACCAACCGATAACTCTATTTATCTCTTCTTTTATTTCCCCTGTTTGCGCCTCACCACGTCATTTGTGCTCATACATTCCTGTACAATAAATGATTGTTTCAATATTCTGTGTATCAACCCTTAAAGTTTGTATCATGAATTCGGGGGACCACTTTGAACATACATATATCTAAATATTTGTTTCTATATTTCCGTTTTATAGAGGTCATAAATGGTGTAACTGGCAGAATTCTATTAAATATTCTCCCACAGACCTCATGGAATCTGCTTAATGAACTAAATTTATGATTCCCCTCCTCGCCTTTGGAATGGCAAGCGAATAGTTTGAATGTGTTTCCGAGAATAAATCGCTCATCCGAAATCTTAATGAACAGACGCTTGTTCTTCAACTTTCGCTCTTTTACTAGTTAGGGTTGATGAAAGATTTAAATGGCGCGTCTGGCGTTAAACTCGTTAAGGAAATGCTTTAAATGAAGTCGGATACTGTTAAAATTGGGCAGTGTAACTGGGAAAGGAATCATAACTAATGATCAGTGTCGGGCACAAAGCGCAGAGTGATCCGATAGGCTGCATAATTTCTAATTTGGAAGCATAATTAACATTCTTCAGATTTATTCATATTTATTTTATCGATTTAGATTGCGAGTTGCGATTGAAATATTTATTTTAGCAAATGAGATCCACACGTTTTAATGAAATGATTGAATAGAGAAACTGTGATCTTAATTTGTTAAATTCAAAACAAAGACTAAGAAGCATTATAAATGAATAACTTTCATAGAGAATAATAGCCCGGTTTTTGTTAGCATTGGTATATATTCATTGGTATTGGTATTGATAAGTTTATATCTTAAATGAAAACAAGAAATTCTCTTGTACTCAAAAATTTTTCATTCTAAGGGGCCACGGCACATCAAGTGAACACGCATTAAGTTCATGTCCGGCGGTGTTTCAATCAAGACGCATGTTTGAGTTGTGATTCGTTTAAATATCCATTGTGAAAAAGGCTTTGAATGCGTGTTAAATATGCAGGATCTCGTTTGTCTTGTTGGTGTGTTGTGGTGTAGACATAGAGATAGGGTTCTAATTACTTGACCATTGCTGAATCGTGGTTCAAAATAACAATGCATATTGGTAGAGATCAGAGGAATTTTATGTCCTCTAATAATTAATCGTACAATGTTTATTAACGTCGCACAATTGTTGGGTGGCTGTGGTAGCCTAGTAGTCAAGGGCACGGACTTGTGGCTGGCGTGTCACGAGTTTCAGTTCAGTGTTGCTGAAGACCCACCGTGTAGAGAGGGACGCTAAAAGCAGGCTCAAATGTCCTCCCATTGATGTGGAAGTTAGCAGAGGGAGGTGCTATATAGGTGCCATCCTCGTCATTCGACCGTGGTTCAAAACGTGCCCTCGTGTAGCTGGACAGTGCGACGTTAATGTTCGCTTACTAACTTGGCTTAAAAATTATAGGTTTTCTACAAATATATATGCATTTCGAAAGTAAATCAATTGTTTTTGTTAACAGCAAGCAAATAGTAAAATCATGATTTTATGTGCAATGAAAGTAAATGCTCTAAAAACACGAAGATAGGTATTTACGTGGCATACTGAATCCCAATCAATGGGATATGCGCGTGCTACACCAGCAATTAAATTCTATTTATATAAACTACAGAAGTTTCAGATAGCAAAGGATATATTAAGGCTAGAAAAAAAGGCATGTTTTTAACTAAATTACTATGACAAGCATGTAAGTGAACTTGCATTACTTAAGCCACACATATATTAACATTTTTGTATTTGTATAAATTAATTTGTATAGTATTGTATTATATCATCAATACAGTTGCAATATTTGACCTACTATAATATATTAACCTGTTATGTGTGCGCATTCAGATATATTTCAGGAGTTCGTCCATACTTGTTCTATCGTTACGAGTTTTGATGTATTAATTAACTGCTAATACATTTAATCGGATAATTATCATTAACAAAATAACTTTAGCAAAGAAAATATTTTCTGCCAGAAGTTTTGATAAGACTTATATTTAACCTCAAATATAGAAATTGTAAAATGATACAAAATGAAATAAAATCATTTGCTAAACAGATGCCGGGTAAATATCTTTCTCAAGGGAAGACTAAAAAAAAAAAAACGGAAGGAATTTTTCAAGTATATTTTTCATTAAATCTCACAACTATGAAATGACGAGTTAGGCTAAAATAAATTTTAAAAATTAAAAGTATAATAAATAAACGAGCTATAGACAATTGTGGATATAAAGTTTGATTTAAATCATTTTTAGTAAACTATATATATACTGATAGACTCTACGTAATTTCTCACACAGTATTGACGAAAACAAAAATGATTGCTTATCTGTGTACCCTTAGAATGCAAAGTATTTTTTTTTGCGGAGAGAAATAGTCATAGAAATATTGTCTACGGCAAAAATTAATGTGTCTGAGATAGGTTTTTGTAAAAAGAATTGAAATTTATTTGCAAGCATATATTTCAAAGCATCAAAATAAGTTACTGAAAAAATGGATGTTTTCTAGAATGAATAAAAAAAGAGCCATGCTTTGATAGAGAATTTCATGAAACTCTGTACATTTAGAGGAGGGAAGGCAGAGAAAAAACCAATTAATTTGTATGTGGACTATAAATAAATCAATACTTCTTTATTTTTAGAATTTATAACTGAATAATTTTTTCTTACACTTTTATTTCGAATTGTGCTCATTTTGTAATAAAATTATAGTTGGGGGATGTCAACGGTTGTGATTAGGGATTGCAATACCGGTATACCGGGATACCGAATACCGGTATTTTGAGCCATTTACACAATTTTGTAATACCGGTATTCACAAGCTTAAAAATACCGGTTTTTCGGTAGTTACTAGAAATTTTTTAAACTGCCTCCATTATTTGTTCAGGGATCGCCAACCTAGCAAAGTAGTATACGTTTTTGTTTCTATGTTTCCTTAACGGGCGAAATTAATTAGACTGTGAAAATAAAGTTGCATCGTACAATTAAGAGAAGTGATAAAATATGTGCATCATCCACACACACACACACAAGGAGGCGGGTCAAAACTATACTATTACAGCTTAGAGCGATACTAAACACGCACAGGATTCGTAGTCTGATATGATATTCGTATCTGTGAGAAAACAAGGTGGTAGTTGGGAAGAAAGTGCGCAATATTTCGATATATTTTAAATTGGGAAGTTTGTTATTCACATTGTATTTGCATATTATATTTGTATTTGCATGCCTTCATGATTTAATAAATGAAAATGAAAAAGAAGAAAAAACGCTAACCAATTCAAATTTGATCAAGTTTATTGTAAATTTTCTTATAAAGTTTTACGCAAAAACCTTACCTACATTTAGAAGAATTTGGTACCATTATCGAAGATGATTATGACACTAATAACGGTAAAAGACGGTGAAAAAGAATTGACTCTTGAACAAAAATTAAAATTAGCGATAGCTAAAAAAATTTCAAGCCAAAATGCAATACAGAAATCAGCTATATCCAAAACCACCCAACAAGAAATCGATTTATTTGAAGATGAGAGATTTAGAGGTAAATACTTGGAAAAAGTATATTGCATATTGCTGACATTACAACCAACTAGCGTAGATGCCGAAAGAGCATTTTCGACTGCTTGTAATTTTTGAACATAATTACGTTCCAGGCTTAATGACCGTACAATTAATGCATTATGCACAGACTGAATAGTGATATTTACACTTTTTTGTGATTTATATAAATAAGATGTTCCTTTACTTTTTTTGTGATTCTTTATATATACTGTTATAACTTAAAAATTACAAATTAATTTTTTGTGATATTTACACTCTCTAATAAAACTGGCAAATAAAACAAAGAGAGAAACACCTGTATTTCCTTTCTTTTTTAAAAATTTCTACTACCGATATTAAAACCGGTATCCCGGTATTAAGATCTAAAAAATACCGGTGTTCAACTTTTGGTCCGATATTGCAATCCCTAGTTGTAATAACACTATGCATCGCAAACAATACTGATTGTTTTCGTATCAGAAAACTAATTTTTTATATTATGAAACATGGGGATGCAAAAAAATTAATTCTCATAATAGAATGTAAGTGAATTTTATAATTGAAATTGTCTGATTACTGAGAAATAAAACATCACTCCCTGAAGTAACTCGAGGTCCTCCTCGATCTCATAATTTTGAATCTTGGTTACATGACGACGGCACTTACCTCACTCTCCTGATATTCTCTCCTCACCAACGTGCTTAAGATCGAGAATGATTTCGAAATCTCTGAGTGACACGTGTTAATCAATGAAAAAACTTTAAAAAAAAGTAGTAGAATCACATTTTTTGCAATGGTTTTATTCTATACTTTATTTTATTTATTTTTAGTCACTGGTTGTTTAGTCCAGATTTTTTAAAATTTTTCTTACATGAATTATACGAAAAATCAAAATATAAGTCCCATGTATTAAGTGGCGTAACGGAACATTGAAAATAGCGACCCAAGAAGAAAGCATCGGATTGCAATGAAATTTAATACACATTAAGACACAGATGAGAGATTCACTTGATCTAAAAAACAAGACAATTAAACGAATACAGGGTGTGCAACGACACAAACACTGGACAACTTCAATAGCGCGTTGGACCACCTGCAGCTGCAATACATGCCACCACACGGTCCGGCATTGAGTTGATTAGACACCTTATGTTGTCCTGAGGCAGATGGGCCCACAAATCTTGAACAGCCAACTCTTAATCATGTACACACAATGGCATCTGCCATTTTAGCTGATCCCACACGTGCTACAGGGGACAAATCGGGGGAGCGGGCCGGCCATGGAAGAGACTGAAAATGACGTAGGATGTCTTGAGCAACTCTTGCTGTATGCGGACGAGCATTATCTTGCTGGAAAATATAGCCCATGGGAGACCATTTAGGAAAGGTCCTACATGGGGTCGAAGAATATCATCAGCGTAACGTTGGCCCGTTAAGGATCCACGCATCACAATTAAAGTGGACAGGCTATCATAGGCTATGGCCCTCCAGACCATTACACCAGCTGTGCGGGCAGTGTGACGTAGGACAGTGTGGGGGTAATTGTACCACTCACCAGGGCGCCTCCACACCCGTACACGGTTATCATCTATCCCCCAAACAAACCGAGATTCATCACTAAACACAACCTTTTGCCAATCTGTGACATTCCACATTGATCAGGCTTGATACCACTGTAGACACAGTTGCCAATATTCCTGTGTTAAAGGGAGTGCACGGAAAGGGCGCTTGGATTTAAGATTTGCTTCTGCAAGTTGTCTGGAAATTGTTTGTAGAACAATTGCTACGCCTACGCCTGCTCGTATCGTTGAACGAGTCACTGTGGGGTCTACAAGTGCTTGCCGCACTATCCTTCGATCTTCTCTCCTCGTGGTCTTCCTGGTCGCTCCATACCCGGTTTTCCGCGCGTGGGTACCTTCTCGTGTCCACTGCTCCCAACAATTTCTAACGGCACACTCCGAACGATTCACCTGGCCAGCAACACGGCGCGTCGACCAGCTTGCAGTTTTCATCCCGATGATCAGGCCTCTCTCAAACTCGTTTAACTGTGAGAAACGTCTTGTAGCACGTTTACCTGGCATGTTTCGCTTACCAAAGTCTTCCTACAATCGGCGGGTTATCGTCACGTTTATGAATCTTCGAATTTGCGCTGGCTTCTATAGCACCCTCTTCCTGATTGTAGCGCCACCTCGGCGTGTATGAGCATGCGTATTGGCACGAAACTTGGATCATTTGCATATCACATGACGCCAGTGTTCCTTAAACTGTGGGACGTGCCCCCTAGGAGCGCGGTAACCCTGCGAGGGGGCGTGAGCATATTGAAAATAAAAGGTTTAAAGAAATAATTTTTTGGAATGAAGTAAAAGAAAATTCTTTCCGACACAATAAAAAATACACATTTACACTGATATAATTTATTTTTATCATCTGGTAATCATCAAAAATAAGAGAGATCCCACTTCAAACGCTCATTAGCCATCTTTGATCCTATAACGAAATTAAAAAAATAAATATTTTGTTTGCTTTGCGGTCAATATCAGAACGATGAGAGATTTTTTTTATTACGTTCCTTTTACCCTAAAATATTACTTTAGGTGACCTTCGAACTTACTGGTATGGTTATCTCCGTCTTTTTTTAGGGAAGTTGTAAATATATATAATATATTTCTGTTTCATCTTTTTCCATGTGAAAGATTTTTATGATATATGGATAAGCATGAGTATTTTGAAGCATATAATGCATAATGAAAAACGTTTTACACAATTATTTTTTAGAGCTACACTTTTCCCATGAACAATTTTGTGGTTTTGATTGCTGTGTTGTACGACTTATTATGGTTTATAAATGTAAATAAGCAGAATATTAAAAAAATGGGCATCTGTGATCCCTATTGAAGGAAGTTGAAACTGATCAAGCAATTGAAGAGAACCTACTGAAATAATGCATAGTAATCAAGATAGCGAAAGTAAATATCAGAAAAGCATTAGACATGAAACGTTTGAGTTGATTTGAAATTTTCAAATGCTGCCTAAAGATCTCTATGAAGAAAACTATAAAGCCATAATGTAGCACTTCGCCTTGTCAAAAAGACACAAGGAAGAAAAGTACAAAACGCTATTGGTAGGTCATCAAACAACAGCAAAACTACAAAAACGTGAACAAAATATGTTACAGTTTAGCTGGAAAATAACGTTCCTGTGTTGTTAGCGAAAAGTGTCTGTGATTTATGTTCTTTATTAAAGAAACGCACATTTGGAACATTTTCTTTAGTTTTATTGGATTTTTCTCAAATTTTCTAAGAAAAATTGAAAAGTCCTTGAAAGTAGGTAAGTTTATTTTCTCTTAATTAAATTATTCACTGGAATTGTGATTTTTATCGTGTATAGTAAAAATAACTGTAAAATAAATTATATAGTTTTTAAACAAACTATAAAACATGCTTTTATAGTGAATCGAACTAAATAAAAAGGTAAAAAATAAAAATATTACTTAAATGTAACATATATAAAATTTAATACTTATCTTGTTAATTTGTACGGTTTATAATTATGATCGCATCGTAGCTTTATCGCCAAAGTGCATTATTAATGCATTATTATTTTTAGGGGGACGCGATAAAAATTATGATTGAAAATTGGGTCGCCAGTAGTGAAAGTTTGAGAACCACTGCATTACGCTGTACTTATTTGCAAAGTTTCGCGATTGTACTTAGCTTCCTTCTTGAGTCGCTATTTTCAATGTTCCTGATTGTATATATACGAGGGTTGGGGTAAAAATCATGGCAACTATTTTTTTTCTTGAAGATGCCAGTCCGGTTGAAAAATGTGACATATGCAGACGAAAGGACAAGGTGTTGACTACATGTGTGGACAATGAATAGCACTGAACTATCGTAACACACTAATTTATTACGGTAGTATACAGGGCAATACAGCCTTCCCGGTGCAAAAGAATGACAACACTGTACACATAAAGTTGACATGAGAAACCTGGTCCTAAGGAGCAGTGCCTGCTACTGTCACCACACTCTGCCAATGATGTGGGAGGCGCTGAATACCATCAGCCTCAGCATTTGCCACCCCGTGTTAACATCAGGAAATTTGTTGACGCATTGCATTAGCAATGTCTTCTCGTATTACAAACCACCTACCACGTATTAGTTCCTTAAGCTCGAGAAAAAGATTAAACTCACAGGGAGAAATGTCGGGAGAGTACCGTGGGTGTTCCAATTTTTCGCATCCCCAATGTTGGAGTAGCTGCAGTACACACTCTGCTTTATGTGTTATTGCAGTGTTGTGCAGGATTATTGCACTGTCCACAAGATCCAGATATTTATCCCGAACACCACGTCATACCTGTCGCACCAGGAAGTCCCTGCAGTACTGTACGGTCACTGTTCTGCCATGAGGGCTGCAATGTGGCAAACAATAACACCTCTGACGTCATACGTGACGATGGCCATGAATTTGATGGGGAAGGATTCTGGCGAATCTTCTGCTTCCTTGATGTTCCAGCATGCCACCACTCTTCGGACTGACGTTTCAGTTCTGGTTTTCGTATGCCCTGGCCTAAAATTCAATGATGGTGATTATTCGTGACCGAATTGATCACCGTGCAAAGCGGTCGGAGCATATTGCACAGCGCAACCATCTTTGAACTTCCGTCAGTGCATGCTGTACCCATCGAGCCCCGATTTTGCGTAGGTGTAGCTCCTCTTGCAATATCCTGTGGACGGTGCGTTTCTCGATTACACTTGCCCTCTCTAACTCCAGTATCGTCTGTCTTCATCCATGAGCTGCTCGATGACGGCAAGTGCCAAGTCATTCAGCAACACTGACCGGTCGTCCCGAACGTTTCTCATCACTGGTAGACATACATCTTTGCTGAAACTTTCCTACCCACCGTACTACTGTAAGGTAGTAGGGCATTATTCTCAAGGGCTTCCACTAATTCAATGTGACATTCCATCGTATTTCTCCCTCGGAAAGAAGCCATTTTGATGTAAGCGTGCGGCTCAACACGGGTTACTTCTATTTCACGCGACACTCACCAAATGACCGATTTCACAGCCCTCGCTGCGCTACTACCAGCTATGACAGAATAATCTGTTGTTCTGCATGCACACTATGCTTGCAGAACTTCCACACGACACATATACGTTTGTGATCTTCACATATCTTCAAGAAAACAAAATTGTCATGACTTATGCCCCAACCATAATCATTAGAAGCTAATCATTAGATTTGTATAATTAATATTTGATTAAAGTATTATAAAATGAGTGAATTTGATTTTTTATTTACCACCAAGGTTGAATCCATGGAATTTAAATTTTTTTCTGAATAAGGTTATTTATACTTTTTGTATATAATGCGAATTATGATTGGTTTATTAACGAAAAAAAAGTGAAAAACAATTCTTGTTTTTATTAAAATAATATATAAATCACATCGATATAAATACGCAAAGTGATTATTGCTGCTCATAAAAAATATATTCGTATTTAATCTGTATGGAACTAGTAATATAAAAAAAGTTTGAAAGTCAATTCTTACTTAGGTTAACAAATAAGTATCTTATTTTATTTAGTTTTTATTAAATAATTACAATTAATATCAATATGGATATACATATGACAGAATCACAATATTAAGTGGCAAAACAGAAAGCAATTTCCCATTCTTATATGGTGTTGGACTTTATTTTTGTGTATTACTCTTATTCATACACAAATCACATTTTCAAAAATTAGGCCATCCCAGGTAGAATTCTAACCCACGACTTTTGGATTAGAATTCGCACTCGCTATCCATTGCGCTACAGGGAAACAATGAGCGGTTTTCCATTCTATATAAAGCGTTGGACTATTATTTTTGTTACTATTTATTCACTAATTAAATTAAAATAATGAATTAATATTTGAAAAAACTGTATTTACACCAAGTGTCATCCACTACAAGTTTAAGAAAATATATTTGCACTTAAATGGATGAATAAAAAGTATTTTATTAACGATTGAAAAATTTGAACGCATGTAATGTATATAAATAAATATATATAGCAGGGATGGTGAAAATTTATGGATCAACGTGCCAATTTTTCTAAAGAAATATTTAATGAGCTATAGACGTGCCGTGTGTGTGTGCGTCAAATAATTTTGACTTGTGATTATTGGGAAAATAATAAATCTAAATACTAACGACTCAAAGCTCTGTATTTACTTCGAAAAACTACATTTTGAGCTTTATAGCAGTAAATGTTTTAGTTGTACGTGTAGTTCAAGTTAAAGTAACATTAGTATGTGTGCTATGGAAGATAAGATAAAAAATAACTTGTATTAGGATATTACCTTTAGCACATAATGCAAGCTGAAATGGAGTCATCTACCAAACGATATCTAAGCGAGTCTCTGAAAATAATTACTCACAGGCTTAGGTAGATGAAAATAAGGTTAAAATAGCATGGTCTAGCTTTTTCACACTGTTAAATGTGTTTGAAATCGAATTCCATGTTTCCAAATTTCACTACTAGCATTTTTATTATATATATATATTGCTTGTTACGATATTTCTATTTCACACACACACACACACACACACACACACACACACACACACACACACACACACACACACACACACACACACACACACACACACACACACACACACACACACACACACACACACACACACACACACACACACACACACACACACACACACACACACACACACACACACACACACACACACACACACACACACACACACACACACACACACACACACACACACACACACACACACACACACACACACACACACACACACACACACACACACACACACACACACACACACACACACACACACACACACACACACACACACACACACACACACACACACACACAATTCTAACTTTCTCCTTTTTTCAACAAATTTTTGAATCCATATTGAACTAGACTGGAAATCAATCAGTTGCATTTAAAATTTTTCGATTTCTGACCAATAGAATTGAGAAGTTAAGTTCATTAAATGAAGTCACAACAAGGTACATAAAAAATTTAAGCGTTTTCGATACTTCTTTGAACTGAGAAAATCTCGCTGAAAACTGCGACCGATCACTCACGTTTGTTCGAAATATTTTATATTGAACCTCGTTATTTTGAATTAAAATGCAACTGTTTGGATCGGTGGCGTGCCCAAAATATTGTGTCGCGTGCCATTGGTTCGGCATCCCTGGTATATAGGGAGAGTGCAAACTAATAGTAGGAATTGTGAAAAAGGACATAGGTGACTGACTCATTCACTCACGATATCTCAGGGACTATTAGAGCTATAGACTTGTAATAATTTAATAGGTATGATCCTGTTATGGAGTAAAGATCTTCTACAAAAGCTGTTCTGTGAAAATAGATCCCATGAGGGGTTAAGGGTTATAATAGACCAAATAATCCCGTTTTCTGAACTATTAGACTTACTTAAAAATTGGTCAGCATACTTCGTTTGTTGAATACAGATCCTTCAAGAATGTTTAGTGTAAATCGATTAATAAGGGGGAGTTATGGGAGCATTATAGACAAAAATTTCAGATTCTGAAATATTAGACATACGAGCGTGAAATTTGTTGAATAGATGTCCTCTAAGAACAGATTTTACGGAAATAGGTTCCTGTGGAGGAATGGAGTACGAGGAGTTACTGAGGCGTATAGATAAAAAAAAAATTCCGTTTGGGAACTATACTAGACCTGCAGTAATGAAATCTGATATGCATGTTCCTTTTGTTGAGCCGAAATTCGTTAAGAACTAGTCTAACGAAACTTGAGTCCTTTTGATAAATCACGGATCAAGTTAATAAAAAAAATCTTCAGTTTTTGAACTATTAGACTTAGACATGAAATTTAGCAAGCATATTTATTTTGTTAAGAAGAATAAAAATAGGTTTAAAAAGTTTAACTCATTAACCCAAAGAGTTTAAAAATGAGTTTACCTAAAAATCTAATTTAGAAGAGGGTGTAGTGGAATCATAAAAGATAATTCTATTTCAACTTTAGAAATTCCCGTTGTGTCCTCTTTAAATCAAATAACGAGGGATATTAGAATGTTCTTCAATACAATCGTAAGCTTAACTAAATGATTTAGATATGAATTATTTATATGTATATATGTAATAACTTAAATTGATATATACTTATAATGTGTGATGTACATCCCTCGAAGTATCAGCGTGAGCTAGATGTGTAGAGTTAGCGAAAGAACTAGGATCATACATTATCTTAATATGACTTTATTAAGATATTCAACTTAAACTTTTAACAAATATAATTATAATAATTAGTATGAGAGAATCTACGATGACGTGATACGCAACATACAATATATATATATTTATATTATGATCTAATCTAATTCAGAAAAATCTCAATAAGCGAACCGCCTAATCCTCAATTATACTAATAAGTAATCAAACCTACCTTATATTATTCCGTAATGCTACTTGTCTTTATCTGCAATAGGATGCAGCTTGACAGTTAACTTCTAGTCAAACACCAATATGTTTATCCACGACACGTAGAACTTAAATCTTGAGCCACTAACTGCAATAATCATCAACTGCCACAACGCACATCAATTGTATAACATTCTTTTACATTGCCATACCACTTACTCTAAGATCCTATATTTAAAGTCGGTTTATTTGCATCTCTTCTTCCCATCTCGTTTCTTGGATTTGCTTGGAAAAGAGTTGCCATTAATTTTGGCCCAAAGAACCCAAAAGACTTGTTAAAAAAAAGACGCATAAGACGTCACAATCCCCTCCAAAAAACATAAACGTGATTTATTCGAGGGTCTTAATGTCCCTTAAGAAATAACGTGCCTAAATTTTATTCCAACCGTTAATTTCTAATGCTTCACTTAAATTTTAAGTTTCACTATTCATCTTAAGTTTAATTTTTAATATTTCTCCTGATTTTGAATTTTTCACAGCTTCAATAAATTTTACTTAATTAACTAGACTAACATTCATAGTCATGCATTTTAATCACGGTAGATTCTCACATGTACAGAATAAATAGACGTGTCCCATCTGGGTAACAGAGCCGGGGAAAAACCATATATGACTTAAATGGCATAAAAAACGAGGCACACACGTCTCTTAACTAACTTAATTCTACCTAAATGTTTACTTAAATTTTAAAAAATTTTCTTCTTTACAGTTTCTCATATCCGTCATGAAACATTAGTTCTGTTCTTTGTAGAAAGATAAACTTTTCCCTTAATTCTTATGGACTTCAGGGTCTGTTACCCTGAAACAAAAATCTCTTAAGTGATTTGAAAAAAAAATACAAAGTTTTACACATTATGATTACATTTCAGAATTTTTATACAGTACATATCACTTTTAAATTGTAACTAACTTCTATACATATTTTTCATCTGGTTCTTTCAAAAACTTCCCCTCAAATCGCGCAGCACTGGTTAAATGTTATGTTAGTAGGCTATCTACGCCGCGTTTCCCAAAACCAGATGTTCCTTAATATGAAACAATATAACAACACATATATATACACTATACAATTACAAACATTTTTCAATAAACAAAACAAACAACCAAAGGAATTGTCGCAACTTAGCGAAGTCATAACAGAAGTAAACAAATGCATTTTTACAGTTGTTTTCTCCAGAATTATACAAAAAATTTTATAAGACAAAAGTTTTTTCTTTTCTAGAAAAACAGACTCATTTTAGTGTCCACTTTTGCTTGGCTTCTAAAATTTTAATTATCCGACCGTGACTTGGTTTTATTGCAAAAATTCTTCCGACCTCTTGTTCGAAAGAATATAAAAAGAAACGATACACAACCTGGTTCTTATGACTTGTAGTTGGCGTTTCCTACCAAGACCTCCAGTGACAAGGATTTCTTTGTCCACGTTCCTCTCCTTTCGTGGTCTTGCCGTTGTTGATCACCTCCTCGTCTGGCATCCTTGTTGCTTGATCTTGTTCGCTTTTCGATGTATGGACTATCGTTCCTTTCTCTGCCTTTTCTGGATCGAACTGGTCCTTCTTGTTGTGTCGGGACTCCTCTCTTTTCCCCTTTCATGGTCTCAGATATTAGCCGCTTGTGGTGGACGTTACCGTCTCTTCCCTTCGGTTTTTCTTTCTTAATCTTGACAACACACAATTAGAATCATTTGATGACAAACTTCTTTTATTTACTCTATGCTCTGATTCCTTCTGAACCTTCCTTTCTGGTCCTCCTGACCTAGATTCATTTGATCTTTTATATCCTAACCTTTCATTTTTACTTTTTTTAATCATTCTACCTCTCTCAGACTAAGAACTAGGTATTGATCTGATAGGTGGTCTGCGCTTATTGGTCTTATTTGTGTGTTTCTCACCTTGATTATTTCTAAAACTTAACCTTTTTTCCTCCAACTCACGCTTTACTTCTGACCCTTTCTTTTTACCATCTCGCGACTCATTTGATCTACGTTGTACTCTGTCAAAACCACTCGATTCGTCGCGCAAACTACCGTTAACCGAACTATCAGTTCCTATTTCCGTCTCGTCACTTTTCCTATGACGATATATTCGAACTTGATCTACATTAATCGTTAACCTTTTTCCCGCTTTCCATATCACTATACGTTG
This sequence comes from Trichonephila clavipes, assembly GCA_019973935.1. Taxonomy (NCBI): domain Eukaryota; kingdom Metazoa; phylum Arthropoda; class Arachnida; order Araneae; family Nephilidae; genus Trichonephila; species Trichonephila clavipes. The sequence continues at coordinate 331,544 of BMAU01018401.1, forward strand.
TTATTCTTTACATCTAATACTCTATAGGGACCTTCAAATTTTGGTTTAAACTTAGCTACCACTTTTCTTGTTGCCGAAATTAAGCATGTTTTGCTACCAAAACCCAATCATTCACCTTAATTTGCACATCACGCCTACGTCTATTATAATATTTCTCCCATTTTTCATGTTTAGTTTTTGTGTTTCGTTTAGCCTCCTCAAACAATCTTTCAATATCTCCTACTGCAAATTCCGTTCCGTCTGATACCATCACTAATTTCTGAAAAGGCGTAATCAACTTTCTACCTACAAATAATTCCGCAAGGGTTTTCCCCGTTGTTTCGTTTACAGCCGTACGAATAGCATAAGCAAACTCACGTAAGAATTGGTCCCATGTGTCATGTTGCTCATTGACATAATTTGCAATCATTTGCACCAGATCGCGATTTACGCGTTCTGTTCTACTTGCTTGAGGTCTATATAAAACAGTCTTCACATGCCTTATGCCTAATCTTTCACTTAAATTCTCAAAAATATCCGAAATAAATTGGGGACCGTTATCACTAATTAATATTATTGGAGCTCCAAAACGCGATATATAATTATCAAAATATTATCTGCTATAATACGAGCAGAGGCTTTTTTAAGGGGTATGATTTTAGCTTTCTTTCTGAATTGATCCGTAATTACTAATACATATCGGTTGCGTCTTAATCTCAACACGGGATACGGACCTAACAAATCTAACGTAACTATTTCATTTGGATAATTTGATAGAATTGGTACCAGCTGGTAACGCGTTTTTATAATTATTAATTTGGCACATATGGCATGTAGAAACATATTGATCAATAAATTTTCTCATATACGGGAAATAACAAACATCCCTTATTTTTTATAAGTTGTAAAACGTCCAAAAAATGACCTGCTAATGGCTTGTCATGAAATTCTCTCATAATTTTTTTCATTCCTTCAAGATTTTGGGAATGTATACTCGCATTTCTGCTAATGACGTTGCATATTTCGCATGAAATAACAAGCCTTCTACTAGCCTAAAATCGCGAGACCAATTCTCACATATTGCCGCATTAACCGAGCTATCTTCTGGGTTTTCTAGATATCTATAGATATGACCTAATTCTGGGTCTGTTTTTTGTTCTTCTATTAACTGATCTCGTGACGAAAGTACTAAATCTCTGATTATTGTGTGTGCACAATTAAGTTTCTCTCCTATTATATTTTCAATTAGGTTTCTCGACAAAACGTTAGCTATTGCATTCTGAGTTCCAGGACGATGATCCCATTTTATATTAAATTCTACTAATTTTAATGCCCATCTGATCATTCTATTTGACAAATTTTTACTAGTCGTTAAATGTGTTAACGCAGCGTGATCTGTAATAATCTTAATCGGCAAAAAACCTAAATATGTTCTGAATTTATTCAGAGCCCAAACCACAGCTAAACATTCTCTCTCTGTTACCGTGTAATTCCTTTCCGCAGCATTAAGCGTACGAGAAGCAAATACTACTGGTCTCTGCTCTTGGCTTAGTACCGCTCCTACCCCTATTGAGCTTGCATCCGTAAATAATTCAAAAGGTTTTTTGAAATCTGGGAATTTTAAAACTGGCGCTTTTGTTATAGCTGACTTGACCGCGTCGAATGCTTTCTGAGCCTCAATCGACCAAATAAATCTTTTTAATTTTCGTTTAAGATTACAAAGAGGTTCGCAAATATCGGCATAATTTTTAATAAATTTTGCGTACCATTGGTACATTCCTAAAAATTTCGACACTTCCTTGGAGTTACGTGGAGGTTTCATTTCAACTATAGCTTGAACTTTTGTTTCATCAGTTTTAATTCCCCCCTTATTAATAATTAATCCCAAATATTTTAACTCTTCACAACCAAATGTACACTTATCTTTATTTAACGTTAACCCCGCGTCATGTAATAATCGAAGAACTTCTTTCAAATGCTTAACATGTTGAGTGAATGATGGAGATGATATAATTACATCGTCCATATAGACATTCACAAACTCGCCTATCCCGGGTTTGAGAATTATATCTATTGCTTTCTGAAAATTAGGAGCTGCCCCTGCAAGCCAAATGGTATTCTGCGGAAGGCGTATGTACCATTTTTCGTGACAAACGCGGTTTTAACTATATCACTAGGGTTCACAGCCATCTGAAAATATCCCGACAGCAGGTCCAGGGCAGACATTATGCCTGTGTGGGGTACGTTCATTATTAAATCGTCTATTAAGGGTAAAGGATACCTAGGGTACTTCGTGATCGCATTTAGTTTCCGATAATCAACAGCAAATCTATATGCTTCCGGATTCTCCAGCGGTAACCCATTATTCTTTCTACATAACACAACTGGTGACGCGTACGGGGATTGAATGGGAATTATAGTTCCTTCTTTCAACATTTTGTCTACGTGATAATCGAGAATCTCCTGCTTCACCCTATCATATCTGTACGGCCGGGAAACAACCGGTGGGTTATCTCCCGTGTCAATCTCCTGATATTAAACATGCGTAAGCCCTGGTTTATCTGAAAACAATCCTTGAAAACTATTAAACAAATCTTGTAATTCCTGTTTCTGTTTTTCTTCTAATGTTGTCTTAGAAAGATCTATTTCTACGTTTTATATTTCTACCGTTTTAACTACTTTATTAATCTGCGAATCTGGAATCGCCAAAGATTTTCGATCAAAGTCTAAAATAATCTTTGATCCACCTATGAAGTCTATCCCAAGAATACATGGGTATTCCAAATTTGCTAAAACATGGAGCAACCAAGGCTTTTCGAAATCCCTTATTCGAATATTTAATTCCACACCTCCCATATTTCGACATTTAGCTCCGTGTGCCGTGATCACCTGAGTACTCGATTTCTTTACTTGCTTATAAATAAAATATTTTTGGTATGTCTCCTCCGATATAAATGACTTCTCCACTCCAGTGTCCCATAACGCTTTCGTAAAAGTTTTGTCTAATAAAATAGGAATATATGGAAGTTCTACCGGAGACATATATGTTGCTGAAAGTTTAATCCCCTCTACTGAAATCGTCATTTTGACCTCGATTTCTAAATTGATATCCCCTATCGTTAAATCTGCGATCATCGTTTTGAAACCTTTTTCTGCTCTCGAACCACTGATTCCCTTAACGGATGTTCTGATACATACCCCTATAATAATTTCTACCATTATTCGGTCAACGCTCCACTTCAGAATTTCTCCAATTTCCTCGATTATTACCAACATTAGACATATTACGCTCATTCCAACCTCGTCCTTCCTCGTTATTACTATTTCTCGAACCCAATGTTGCCTTGCACGAATATCTTTCCTCAAACTTAGCTAATATTTCTAATAATTGGATCGCGGTTTGTGGATTACGCACTTCCACGTAGTCTTGTACTTGCGTCTCAAGTCTAAAGAAAATATGATCTACAAGGGCTTTCTCAGACATCCCCATTTCTAATTTCTTGTTTAACTTAAGCAAATCGTAAACAAAATCTGTCGGCTCCTGGTTCTGTCTTTGCTGAGACGCGTAAAATCGCGTTTCCCGCTCCTTTTTATTTTGGATGGCAGGGAATGCTTTCGACAATGCTGCTTCAACCTGTGCAAAGTCCGTGGCGGTATTTTGCACTAACGCCGATCCGAATATTTGGTACCAATCCAGGGCTCTACCCAGAAGATGACCTTTTAAGTAAGCACACGCAAAGCACTGGGTATTTCAAGTAATTTAATTTGGTTATCTATACTCTCTAAAAATTTGGTGACGTTCTCCGACCCAGAAAAATATACCAAACATTAAATCCTCTCGCGTTTCTCCCATCGGCGTCATATAGATTAAACCTAGTTGGGCGCCATTGTGATGTACCTCCCCTTGGAAGTACATCCCTCGAAGTATCAGCGTGAGCTAGAGGTGTAGAGTTTGCGAAAGAACTAGGATCACACATTATCTTAATATGACTTTATTAAGATATTCAACTTAAACTTTTTTAACAAATATAATTATAATAATTAATATGAGAGAATCTACGATGACGCAATACGCAACACACAATATATATATTTATATTATGATCTAATCTAATTCAGACCAATCTCAATAAGGGAACCGCCTAATCCTCAATTATACTAATAAGTAATCAATCCTACCTTATATTATTCCGTAATGCTACTTGTCATTATCTGCAATAGGATACAGATTAAAGACTAACTTCTAATCGAACACCAATATGTTTATCCACGACACGTAGAACTTAAATCTTGAACCACGAACTGCAATAATCATCAACTGCCACAACGCACATCAATTGTCTAACATTCCTTTACATTGCCATACCGCTTACTCTAAGATCCTATATTTAAAGTCCGTTTATTTGCATCTCTTCTTTACATCTCGTTTTTTGGATTTTGTCGCAAAAGAGTTGCCATTAATTCTGGCCCAAAGAACCCAAAAGACTTGTTAAAGAAAAGACGCGTAAGACGTCACAATAATTTGAATGTATAGCATCTAATTCATAAATCCTAATACCCTATATTTCAAAACACGTCTCAATTTATCTTTTTCTAAAGCATTAAAAACATGTTGGTTTAGTACGGATTCCTTAGACCTAGAATTTCAGATAGATTTTTTGGCAGTTCCAAGAAATACCAGGTGTCCACAATTAAACGACCCTACTTCAAAATTGTCTACATACGGAACTATTGTTCAGAAAGTTGTAAAATGTTGTGTACGACATAAAGAAAGGATGGGAATTTATTTGAGCGAATATATATATATATATATAAAATTATTTTAAAATTTCGCCACTAGAGGGCGCTTTTGAATGAAGGCCATCCACAGGACACGGTAACACAATAACTGATACTCATTAAAAAACACAATCTCTAAAATGAACTGCAAATTTTAATTAAACTTCCTCGATGACTTATTTTCGAAGGATTTACACGAAGGAAGAAGAAAATATGCAAATTTTTCGATGTCACACAGCAACTGTTATAAAAGCAATAAACCTTCATGGGAGATTAGTTTATTTTCATTGTGCTTGGTATTGCTAATCAGAATGTCATTATGTTTACCGGATCGAGCGTTGTTAGTAAAGTTATTCTATCAAAACGATAATTCCGCAATAGTTGCTCTACAGAAATTTCGGACATTAAAGGGGTTGCGAAAAGGTCCATTGACTGCTAAAAATCTTCGATTGATGGTAACCAAATTTGAAGAAACAGGATCGTTGAATGTTCGTTCTGGAAGAGGAAAAAAACCTGTTTCTGCGGACGCAATAGAGAAAGTAACACTTCAGTTGGAAGAGGACAAATCATCCAACGTGCTGGCTAGTACAAGTGTTCGCCGTGTGACAGAAGCATTGGATCTTCCTCGTTCAACTGTCCAGAAGATCATGCGAAACATCTTCCGTTACTATCCATACAAGCTTCAATTTGTGCAGGAATTGCTTTCACATGATTTCGAGACTCGACATCTGTTCTCACTGCAGTTTCTTGCTCGTTTGGAAGTTGATCCAGAATGGCCTTGGAATATCCTCTGGACAGACGAAGCTCACTTTCATTTGGACGGTTTGGTGAATACTCACAACTGCCGAATTTGGGAAACAGACAATCCGCATTCCACCTTACGAGTTCCGCTACACTCACCAAAAGTAACGGTGTGGTGTGGGTTTTCCGCGTCTTTTATTCTTGGCCCGTATTTTTTCGAGGAATTAGGTGCTGGAGGTCCAGTAACATGTTCTATCACTGGACAGCGATATGCATCGTTATTACGGAATAAAATTATTCCAGATCTGCAAGCACGTCAGTGCCTTTCACGCATAATTTTTATGCAAGATGGAGCTCCTCCACATATTACACGTTGTGTTACAGATGTTCTTAAATATCACTTCACAGTAGAACGTGTGAACAGCCACCAATTTCATCATCTGTGGCCTCCCCGATCGCCTGACTCCTCAATGAATGCGATTTTTGGGTTTGGAGCCATTTAAAACAGCTGGTAAGTTGCGATCAACCAAAAACTTCACCTGATCTCAAAGACAGTATTTCACGACATGTTCTTAACATTTCCCTGAACACACTGCGGTTAACGGTGGAACATGCTATCTTAAGATTTCAAATAGTAGCTGAAAACGATGGTCATCATGTTGAGCATTTATTGTTGTAATAAAATTTGTAAACTGTTATAAATGTATGCTAAATATGATCTCCATTAAAAACGCACTGTAGTGGTGAAATTTTGAACTAATTATTTTATTCGCTCAAACAAATTCCCATCCCTTCATTATGTCGTACATAACATTTTACAACTTTCTGTACAATAGTTTCGTCTGTAGACAATTTTGAAGTAGGGTCGTTTAATTGTGGACACCTGGTATAATATTATTAATGGTTTTCATGTGTATTAGGAATATAGGGATTTAATATTCCCTAAACAATGATGTTATTTCTATAAATAACTTGTTATTTCCTTTGCCAAGACATGTAACTGTATTATGCGTTTTTTTCTGTTCTTCCCAGCATATAAAAACTTAATATTTGAATCATTCCTTCTCTTGTAGTATGACACTGTGCGAGAATCACTCGAAAAAAGGATGTGATCACGAACAAGTCTTTTTAATTTTTCGGCCACGATTACTTAATCACCTCTAATCAAAATATAAATTTCTTACGGGCAAATATAATACATGTATATATATATATATATATATATATATATATATATATATATATATATATATATATTCATACAACATTATGAAATAAACAGTGAATTGGGCGGCTAAAGTCTATTTTTATAAAGACCATTGTTTTTTTTAATATAAACTCTAAACTATATTTCAGAACTAAAATTTATATCTCACAAAACTATAATTATAAAACATACTTCACTTTGATCAAATTGGTGTAAATGTGTTGTTTTAAGGCTGGTAACTATCTACAGAACCTATATAATACTTGCTCTAGACAAACCACTAATCTAACAATAGCGCAGGTCGATCAGCTTCTCTCTCCTCTGTATTCCCAAATGAGCGTTCGAAGGGCAATGGATCCCGTTATAAATCCCAGAACCTATCATTAGCACCAGAGACAACTCCATTCATCTCCACGGCCTAGTGGTGATTAGGAGTGACCACCCCTTCCACGTCCAAACGGTCATTGAGAATTAGAATGGACACGGAGGAATAATTAACCAAAGAGAACGCTTTGGCTCAATAATAATAATTATAGTGCTCAAAAGATAAATTTAAATAATTTACGTATCACAGCTCATTGAACTGAATACGGATTTTAGAATTTAAATAATTGAAATCACATATATTATATAATTTGTTATTAAAGCATGGAGCAAATACATTATATATATAGATATATATATATATATTTATTTATTTATTATATAATAACAATGTAATATATTCTGTAAATGTAGTCGTTACAAAAGAAAGCCGGGTTTAAACGAATAACATGGTACTTTAAACATTAAGAGGGTAGCCATTTTGCGTCCATATTCTATTAATACCGTGGGGGAAATAGGAATCCCCACATACTCACAACTAGAGAATTATGGTGAGGTGAATAAGAGAGATGTTGTAATCATGTGGTAAAATGAAGAAAAGTAGTAGTTACATTCAGAAATTGCGTAGGTTGTTTTAAGGAAAAAATGAATGCTAACAAGTCATATTTTCTTTATTATGATACTTATACCATTTATATGATATTTTCTTTTTAACTAAAATAGAAAATAAATCTGTCATAACAAAGTTTTTAATCCTATAATGCAGGTAATGACATGAGAATTAATAGAAATGGTGTTCATCATTCAGATTTAAAGAAAAATATATAACACCAGAATTTAAAATAATATTAAGCAAGATTATACGTGTGTGTACGTAAAGGTTCATCTGCTACATCTCTTGTCATTATACACAAATAATTCTTATTTTTGATTTGTGTTTTTCTGGATAAAAATAAAAATAAATGAAATAAAATGCAGGAAGTTTATTCCTTGCAATTTTTTATTATCATGGTTTTTTTATTAAATGAGTAATCACATAAAAGGCGAACAAAACTTTTTCATCGTTGTTTTTTGTTCAGTTACTTGGACGCACTAATAAATCGAATTTCGAAAGACGTACTGCAAGTTGAGAGTCTGAAATTTTTTTGTAAGTGATTCTGATTGCTCCACTTTAATAGGTTACTTTTACTTTTTGAATGAGGTGCCATCTCTCTTCCAAAGAATGATTATGAGAAAAATAAAACAGTAGAACGCGCGTCATTTACCCGAATCAATTGGGAACGTACACCACTCGGATACGCTATTGTTCGGATAATCGAAAAACCAAATGCGATCCATGCAGTATATGAAACCGGACACTTTACGAATATTGAAAATTATCCTATGCGAGAAACGTACTTGAAAAAAAAGCGAAATAGGTGCAAAATGTCGCAATTTTACTTTTATTATGGAAAATAATCACTTATTCTTCGCTGTACCATTCTATATCTTCGTTTTTTCGCTAAAAAGTCTCTGATTCTCTTGAGCAGCATTAGTTGAGTAGGAAAGTACTCTGATTGTCGTTCTTACCCCTTCATAGATATTTCTAACGCAGAAGCACGGAAGTCACAATCTCTTCCTCATTTGGCATTTGAAATCCAGTCTTCTGTATCGCATGCCATCCAGGTTTCTACATCTTCATCGCATTCTTGAAATCCTGGGATTTGTTTGAACAAAGTCGGTAATCTCCACTTTCTCCCTTCGCGAGATGGTTCAATATTTCAAGTTTTATGTTCCAGACGTGGTGCTTCCGTTTTGAATTCGAAGCCATAGCAGTTCACAACTCAACAAAGAACACGAACACGTATACACCTAACCTCACTTGGAAACAAACTGACTTAATATTCCGCGCAGATGTTTACCAAATCACACAACTGAAATTCTTAAAATATCCCTGACCTTGGGTTTTCCCGTCACTTTTGACCTCACGCGAAACAACTGGTGAGCATTGCACTGTTCGAAAACGTATTCATATACAATACATGTAGTTGACAAAAAATACTGGTCCGCGGATATTTGACGCTACGGATAATAAACGTTCGGATAAACGAAGTTCTACTGTATTTGGTTAAAGTACCGATCTTTCACATGGTACTGCTTCCCGAATTTTCTACGTTTTTCCCTCATTCACTATCGCAAAATCCAATATTTCTCACAAATAATGAGATTTGGAGAGAAAAAGAAAATATTAAAAAAGTCGAGAGGGGAACCCCAAACATTTACTGAGCCTAACTCTTTTAAGGTTTCAGTTATATCTAGTTCTTATATTGTGTAAAAAAATATGCAATATACAGTCGGATCTTTATTTAACGAAGTCACTAAATCCACCCAAAATGTTTGTTATGTAGAAAATTCCTTAAACAGAGATTGACCTTTTAATGTATATTAAAAAACGCAAAAAACAAATTTTAAATTTATAAACACAAAAAATTATTAAGAAAAGTAATTATTCACACTTTTTTGTAATTTAATAATTATTTTATATATCTTTCCGTCAAAAGAAATCTGCAAGGAAAACAAGAAAAAATATTGTTTCCGAATACACTTTATTTTTAATTAAAAAAATAATTTTATATTAAAATGGATGAGTGAATCCTTCTCCATCAGGGTAGAAATGCAACATTGCAAGGTGCACTTGATTAGCTTGTACATCTAAGTATCTCATGACTGTTTGCTTACCCTCGAGGAACACACCAGGACATCACTTCCATGCCAGAAGAACATGTTCTATATCACAATACTCCCACCATACACTTGTACAGTGCGAGTAAGGCAAGATGGATTCAGGGCTTCGTGGGGTTCTCGCCAAATTCAATACCCTCCTTCAGTGCAAAACGAGGTGTAGCGGGATTCTTTAGGACCGCATTACCCGATTCCAATCCCATGTCTTCTTTTCCGGCACCACTGTAAATGAATGTTTGCATTTTGGGTACAAATGAGTGGTTTCCTCACAGTCACCCAACTATGCATGTGATACCCCGCGCCCCTGGGGTATCATCTCTTTATCCACTCGACCTAGATTTGTAGGGATAAGAGATCAATATATATTAAACAATACAACACAAGTCTTAGAGGAAAACAATCAGGAGTGATATGACGTAATTAACAATTCTTAGCAAATAGTGCATTAAATCCTACTCACTATCTTTATGATAACTTAACCTCTGAATATTTATCTATAACCGATTTCTTAACTAGCTGCATCCCGCTCTATCATTAAACTTTAATAAGCAAGCTCTTACCGCTATCACACGGCGATCAACAACCAAGCTTTATATCTTGTCTTCTGTTCCTTTAATCTTCTCTATCTATCTTATTTTCCGACTTGATCCCGCTACTATGCAACTTTATGGCACCTAGCTGACTTCTATATGGCTCCTATAATACTCTTCGGCCTCCAGCCGATCATTTTGTGAATGCAAAAGCTCCAATATATATAATCATTCCTCTTCTGCATATCGCGTTTTCTTCTGGAGAAGGTTGGAATGAAATGCCATTCTGACCCCAAAGATTTCCCAAGAGGATTAATAGGAAGCTCGATAAAGCCCCATCACATGCATTACTACCTTCTGAGGTTCTCTGCGCATGATTCGAGCTGAAATATGTTGAGAAGAGTCTTATTTAACTATTTGTGCCAGTTAACACACAGTAAAGTCCATGTTGTGCCGTACAATTCGTCAGAGATGACGCCGATCTCACTCTTGGAAAATTGATCTTGAACCTGCAGTTAGGTTTTATAAAGAAGGACAGTGGGTTCTGATTCTAGCTTTTGAAAATTTTTTATATGGCTGCTTTTGAGGATCCAGTGAGATTTGCTGTCTTCGAAATTGAGGTTCTTGCTAAACGGGCACCAATAATAAGCCCTTTTTCAAATGGTGAAAGATCTGTCATTTTTCCCATTTTACTTCCTTCATCATGCAAAGCACTCATACACCTTACTTATACCCACATTCTAACCGCGTATAACCCACGTTTTAAAAATAAATTTGCATACTTCATCCTTAGCACGCATTCAAATGTATATCTCACAAAGATTTTAATTCATTTGACAGTGTGGGTAGTTAATAATGTAAAATGGAGTTACTCGATGACGTTTGCTCATTGTCAATCTCTAGTATTCAGTGATTTAGAATAAACATTTTTGCAGTGTCATAACTATCATTGTCAATATTGTTTACTTTTGCGAAACCTAAATGGCGTATGCCTTTATACGCTTACGACAAACAGAAAATTGATGGTCATAAAACCTTTTTCACTTTTAATTGGAGTTGGTGACCACATTTGTTACGCAAAATAAAGGAGCTTATTAACTTATTAATAATTATTAAGCAATAAATGAATTTTATAAAGTAATGTATGAAATTTAACCTTGACTGACATTTTTTAAAAAATTTATAGTATATCACATCATTTTCATATACGAAAAATTCAGTACGCTTTAGATGGCATCATCTTGAGAAGATCTTGTAATTAATTTTTCAGGTCTTTCAGAATTTTGTTAAAAAAATGGTAACTTATCATTCAATGTGAATAATTCTATTATTAAATATTTAATCAAGGCAGATATTTCCTCTAGGGAAAGAATCCTAAATATTTATTATTGTCTGAACAATTTCAATTTTTCTTGGTAGTTCCTTCTCACTCAGACACTTTTCTCTTCCACTGTTGCGATTCATGATGAAGATACTGAAGTATTTTAAGAAATCTCAGAAGTGTGAAATTTCTCTAGAGGTCAGGTCTGAAAATATAAACAATTTTCAAACAAGTAAAATTCGAATCTTTTTTACACATTATTTATAAAAGAATGGAGCTTCAGAAAAGTATAAAATGTTTAAAATATAACCATAATTTTAAAAATGATAAAGATATTAAAATAAGAAGCTATATATAGCTTCTATAAGAAATAATTATTAAGTTTTACGTCACGCGTGCTATTTTCTAAAATAATAGCTTTAATTACTAGCTATAAGTTGATTTATAAAGTTAAGGTTTCCGACTACCTTAAAATCATTATTTTATTTCAAAAATTGACAAATTTTTTTATGATCTTATTTTATAGACCATTTTATGAGCTCTATATAAAAATACCAAGTTTTTTTATTTTCCAATCACTAGAACAAAAACTACATGTGTTTTAAGAAAAGTGGATGCCATAACTTTACACAAGATGTGAAACTTTAAAATGCGTTTTACTCAAAATGTGTTTTTTTTTCGGAAAACATAAACGGGGACAGTGATTACTCAAAATTTTTTAAAATAATTTGCTGATTTTTTTTGTGTATGTTCCGTATAACAGTAAAAGTGTTTTAACTTTCAGATTTATCAACCACTGTTTTATTTCAAAATTTACAATCCTTTATATGAATGTACTCACTGTTTTTTAAGCAATTTTATGTAGTCACTAACATAAAGTGCTCTAGTTTTTGTAAAAATTAAAATATCTCTTATTCTGAAGATCATTTCAAACAGGAATAAAACACAGTAACACATGAAAATTGAGAATTTGCTCATAAAAAGTGTGTGCAGAGAGGCCTCGTTTGTGTAACTTTTTATACATTTTTACCAATTTTTTCCCAGTTTAATAATAAAAAAAAACTTTGTTTTCAATTTTAGAGTTTTTTTCTTAAAATATACTAAATACATCTAAAAATCACAAAAAAATTCACATATCTCCTTTTTTTCAAAAAAAAAAGTTGTCGCAAGTAGTCGGATACTTTAAAGGCATTCTTATCACACTGTATAGCTATTTATATATAAATAGAATAATAACTTATATATTTTAATTAACAAAAAAATACATTTTTAAAAAATATTTAAAAAATTGCAATATTTTACAAATATTTTGAAATACAAAAGATATAAATAAAGTTTGCATCATTTGAATAAACACGCCTTGATTTTAGCCAAACAAATTTATTAGTTTAACAATTACTCAAAACATAACACACTACAACACAAAAACGAGACATACTTTGTATAAGGTGGGAGTGCGGATCCTAAGTCTAATCGAGTTCTGCCACGCGGCGCAGCTCATTTTGTCGGTTGACGTATTTCCCTTTTGAATAATCCTCAAGGGATAATTTGGCGGTCGATCTGGCACACGATGATTAGAGGAGTCTTACTCCTTCTCCCATTGGAAAAACATCCGTCTGAAGACCATGCGCCTGAAAATAACCCCAAAAAAAAAAAACAAATACATGGATACAATTCAGAAAGAAGTAATTGAAAATTGGTTAGCGCGCAGAGCCCCAGATAATAAAACTCCTCGGAGGCACATAAATTTACATACATTACAATTACTGGTAAATTACATATATGTTTTGGTATAGTATAAACCATATAAGTAAACAAAACCAAAAATCAGAGCACATTCACATAAAAAGTATTACCAAGAATTATCCTAAAAAAATGTTAAACAATAAAGAAAATGCAGTTTGCATAAAAGGAAATACACATCTAAAAATTCAATAAATCTAAGTAGTTATAAATTAGAAAATAATTAAGATCCGTGATACAAACAATACTCTCTCAATTTTTCCTCATTCTCTATATTTAGACAGTAAATAAACAAACTAAAATGATCTAACTATGAATATCAAGCTTCTCGAATTAATTCTAAGAGTATACATGTAACAGCATACTTAATACATCAATCAATCAATAATATATGGTTTCCTAGCAACTATGAAAATTCCCCTTTTAAACATATATGCATACCCAACATTAACAAAAAAATAATAACAAGGCTACACCATCAATTTTCAATGTTTAACCCAAATGAGGATTGATTCCACCTCCATATAATGTCTGACCTCAGTGCTCACTTAAAAAAAAGGGGAGGAGCAAATGTCCAGTTCCGTTCCCTTCTCCCAGAAAGAAATAACACATCACTCAAAATGTCCCGGGAGATGTTGTGGTGTGTTATCAATTTAAGTCTAACTTGTTTCCTCATCTTGACTTTCGTTGTCTCTTGATCTCTCGTAATGATTGCCGCACCTTCCCAATACCAATTCGTTTGATAAAATCTGGCAGTTTCCAAGCAAGTGTTCTATTCTTTTATCTTGCGAATATTCACGCTTAAAACTCCAGTACATGGATACAAGTACAATGTTGTTTGAGGCTTTTAAATTCACTTTTCGCTGTAATGTGGTAACTGAGATTCTGCTTAATTCTTTGAGTTTTCTCTTAGGCAATTTCGGCTTTCCTTTAATTTCATAAGCCTCATCCTCGATAGAAATTGGTGGTACATTTGATGAGTCTCTAGATAAACCCTTTTCCTCCTTAACAGCTACAGGTTGTGCAACAGCATCTGGTTCCCGATTAAGTATTTGGGCTCGTTCACTTTTAAAAACAATAGCCTCCTCGTCTGCTTTTTTATATCTTTCTTCTGGTAAACTCTTCTGTTCTTTCTTCATTCTCATTTTATGTTCCTCTTGAACATGTCGTATCTGCTCTTCCACAAGCTATCTTTCTTTCTTCAATCTCATCTCTTCTTCTAAAGCTATTCTTTCGTTCATTCTTCTTTCTTCTTCCATTCTCCGCCTTTCCTCCATTGCTTTGGTTTCCTCTCCAGCCTCGAGTCTGGCCTGATCCTCTTCTTTATGACTTGCTTCTCTTATTCTAGTCTCGTTCTCTGTTTCCTTTCTGAACTCCTCTTCCATTTCCTTTCAAAATTCTATATCTTTATGTATGGGGCTTTCAAAATCTCCCTGATTTCCAAAATCAAATAACTGAACATTTTCTAACAGAATCTCATAAGTGGTGGCGCTAATCAACATGTCGTTGACGAGTTTCTTGGACATTCCGCACATAATTGGGTCCGATCCATGCTTTCCATCGTCTATTTCTAAGTTAAATAGTTTAAGAGCAGCTATTTCGCTTTCACTAAATCCAAAAATGATTTGGATAGTTCCCTCACCTTCTCTACAACCTTTACCGATCAAGTCTTCGCGTAAGACTGATATTTGTGCTCCTGTATCGATTACTGCTTTTATGGACGTTTGTCCACATTTAATATCAACTAACTGAAGATCATCAATTCCATTCATTGTGTTGATGGGAACGGAGACTGGTATTGAGACTATAGCAGTTACCACTTCTTTGATAAATTTTATTTCAGTTCCCTTAGCAGTAATTATGTTACTTCTGGCAGTGCGAGGTGGTGTCTTTCTTGCATTTTTGGGGCATTCTCGAGCCAAATGTCCTACATTTTTACAAATAAAATATTAAGGCTTAAAAGCTCTACTAGTTCCCGTATTCGACTCTATCGGTAATTTAACTTTCCAAAAAAAATGGTGCATCTTTTGGTCGCCGACTAGCGCCCTTATTATTCGAGACAAGCTTATTAATTGTCGGCCTGTACCTCGTATCGTTCGAGTGGGATCCCCTTACATTAGCGCTCACGCTTTCGTATTCATCTAGCTTGTCAGCTAGGTCGCCTGGAACAATTAATTTAACCCAGTTGTCAACAAACTGTTCTCTTACGTCACCAGGCACACGTCGTTTAAACTGATCTGTAATCATGAGATTCTTCAACCCCTTAAAATCATTTACGCCAAGACCTCCAAGCCATTCTTCAAAATAGCTGGTTATTTCGAAAACAAAATCACGCTAAGATTGACCTGGATTCCGCTGGTGTTTTACAAACCTCTGCCGAAAAATATCTACACTAAGTTTGAAACGTTTCAGCAATAGACCTTTAATATAATCATAGTCGTCAAATTTTTTCTCTGATTCACGAGCCATTAATTGGTTAATTTCACTTGGTATAAGAGCCAAAAGAGCCGATACCCAGTGTCTCTTGTCGATGCTAACTCTCTTTGCCTGTCTCTCGAATAAGGTCAAAAACAAAACTATGTCACCATCTTTCATTTCAAATTTGGGCACAACTTTCCTTAACTCATAAATGCTAACTTTAGCCTCAGGTGTACTAGTTAACCCCTTAAGCCTTTAATTCTCTAACCGTAATTTTTCTAACTGAAATTCACGATCAAGCCTTTCCTTCTCTTCCTCAAATTCCTGTTGTTCTCGAACTAATTTCTGTTATTTTCGAACCATTTCCTGTTGTTATCGAAGTTTTCTTTCCTCTACTACAATTGTGAGTAGACTTTTGATAAAAACTCCTCATCATAATCTCGGTGTGTGGTAATTTGTTTACTCAAATCTGCAATTTTCATATTACCCCTTACATTAAGATTCAGCTCCTCTGCCAAAAACCTAAGATCCTCCTTTCGTGCCTTACCTAAATATAAGCTGTTTTACTACTTGTTTACCTATATACTCAATAAGAAAATCATGAAAATGAGGGGAAAAATTATAAACTTTTGTTACAACTACCCCTCTCAATATGAAACTAAACTAAACTTCACTTTTAAGTTATGTCATATGATATTAATGCAATCTTAAGTACCAAAATACAAAATCAATTATCGTTTAGTATAATATATAAAGTATTATATCGTAATTAATTAAATCACAAATAAAATAAAGTAAAATATGACAATACAAAAAAATCTCAAGTGAAGGAAAATTTTAGAATGACATTTTGTGACACAATAACCAATCAAAATCTCACACAATTAGAAAATAATACTTTTCCGAAACAATGAGGTTGATTCACAGACATTGAGACGCCTAGGCGAAATCACGTGACGAGGATAGCCACATATCCCCGCGTTTTGAATCAGTGTGTAAATTTCGTATGCTTGATATGTTTACTTCTTGTGTGTGAAGCTTATTTCTGAAATTTTATTTATTTTTATTATATTTTTGCATTATCCTTGTTTAATAATTAGATATGAAGTATTTTTCGTAATTTTTTAGCATAATTTTTGTTTCAGTTTAGTATATTTGTCATTAGGTGTTAGTGTGCGAAGCCGGTAGCTTCTTGCAGTGTTTGTTTATATATTTATCAATAGTTCTAGATTATGTTTTAGCATCCTTATAATCAGTTCTTTGTTTTTATGTAGTTTATTATGTTTATTTACGCACGAAAATGATTTACAGTATATTGAATTTGGAAAAACTTCTCATATGTGTACAATTACTTATTGGTACATATAGTGTATCACTCCTCATAAATTCATAAAATAGTGTAATTTATTAGAAACATGCATATATGAAATGGTCCCATTTTGAAATGTTAATGTTTATACTTTTCATTCTCTGATTCTATTAGTAAATACCAGTTACAAATATTTAATGTTTTTAGAAATACTATCTCTATAATCTCTCATAGAGGAGTTTGAAACATTCAGAAACAGGAAATGCAAGTAAATATAATTTTGGAAATGAATTTATAATAAAATTTGTCAATGACATGGATATATTTTTGTTTATTTAAAAATTTTCATACCTATTTCTAATGTTTAACAAGAGATTTATACTTTTTGAGAGCAGAGTGTATAAAATAATAGTTGGTTAATAATGAAAGTTTTTGATTAATAATTAGGAATTCTTCTGTGACGGAAATAAAATTGTTTTTAACATCATTTAAAGGTTTGGGATATCTGAAATAATCTCATTATAAATAAACATTTGATATGTTTTATAATTTGACTTCCTTTGTAATTATTATCCTTCAAAAGGTTTGAATATTTTAGAAATGCCTGTCTCCAACATTCAGAAAGAAATGAACTTGACTTTTTAAACATAAATTAAGAAACATGCTTAAAGAAATAGGCTTTTTAATAAAATTATTTTAAAGTAGAACAAATTAAATTGTTTTCATGAAAATTTCTCATATAATGAAGCAGAAAATTCGTATCGGACAATTTTATTCAGTAATCATACTCATTTTAATATGCATTACTTATTCACACTTAATTTTAACATTACATAAATACACTATAAGTAAATAAAGCAGACTCTATGAATGTACCACTATATTATAAGGACAAATAGTGAACAAATAGAGGATCTAACTGACTAACTAATCAGATTAAATGAAATATCCTAAGAATTTTAAAAGTTCAGATCTTAAATCTATACAAGCAACTTTCTGAATTTACATAAAACAAATTAGAATACTTAAATCATGCAAATTATAGAAAGAAGTTTCGAATAAAAAAACAAATACACATATAAAATGGCAATGTAACTATTTTTTGTAAAATATCTCGGTACAATTTTTTTCTGTCCAATACAATTTCAAGTACAATAAACCTTTGTATAACATTTGTTTATCATACCTGTAAAATTACATATTAAATGCTAAAGCTTATTATATTTATTCTTAAACCACTCTAATTTTCCTTACATTAATTTTTATTTTTATTAATAAATCTTTACATTGCATAAACTACATCAAAATAAAATTGAAAAAGGGACGATCTTTATTCAATCGTTTGTACATCTGTTCTGACTGAGAGCAGGGAGGAAAAAACACGCCATTGTGGTGGTTTCAAGTGGATAACACTTGAAAAACATATGGTAAGTATCGCTGCTTTGAAGAAGGTGCTTGCAAGTTAATGCTGACATATGTTGACTATTAAATCTAACGATCTGGAATTAGACATGTGTATTGGCTAGGCCATATGTTCGGAAGAAATAAATGGGTGATGAGTTTGATACTTGAATATGGGGACTGAGAAAGATGAGTCAATTGCTAGATAGGGAATTTAATTTTTAATCTAATTTAATTATCCTTACATTTGCCTCTTAATTTTAAAAGGGAGTCATGGCGTGGTTTTTTTCTCTCTTTACTAACTTAATCAATTTTCAATAAATACAAAACAATACATAACATTATTTAGAAAGACATATTAACACAGTAGAAATATTTAAGCAATAGGAATACTAAAATCAAAACGCAATACAATAAACGAAACTATAACAGCAAACACAGTAAGGACACTTCCAACACATCAATTGATAAACATGAATTTCCATACATATAATTGAAGATTAGCTTGTTCAAATCTATTCAACATCTAGAATAAGAGCTCGCGTTTCCTCCTATTCCTTCATAATAATAGATTCGTATTATAGCTGGTAGATATTTTCAAAAAATTATGTTGGAAAATAATATATCAAACAATAAGATAGTAAATATAAAAATATACATGAAATCAAACAAATATTAAAATAATAATTTTGTATATCAGTAATAATGTTTATCCAATAATATTGTGGTGATATTAATTTTAACATGGTAGCTACACCAGGGTGGCCAAATTTTTTATGAGTTGTTTCCATTAATTTCACTCTTAGAGCTTTGGGTACAATTATTTTAGTTAAACCTTGTCTTTTAACTACAAAAACAACATCTCTCTTAAAACATTTAGGAGCTGATGTATTTTCTATATTTTGAAAATGACTTATTTCATTGATATCTAATAAAGGTTCTGGGGGTGTATTAATTATATGATAAGCAATAGGATTTCTTGTTAACATATCAGCTTCAACATTAGTGCTACCTTTCTTATATTTTATATCAAAATCATACATAGAAACTTTTAAAGACCATCTAAAAAGTCTACCCGTGGGAGTTTTGAAATTTTAAGCCAAACTAATGCATTATGATCGGTATGAACTGTGAAATGAGATCAATGAAGATAGCAATGGAATTTATCTAAACTATCAATTATAGCTAAGCATTCTAATTCAGTTATTGTATAATTAATTTCATAATTTCTCAGTCGTTTCGAGTGGAATGCAATCGGATGTTGATTTCCATTGGGTTTTTGTTGTTTGAGGATACATGAGATCGCAGTTTTCGATGCATCTACATAAAGATGACAGGGATAATTTGGATTGAATATAGCTAAAATGGGCTTTGAAATTAAGCTGTCTTTAAGTTTTTGAAAAGATTGTTGATATTCTGGGGTCCAATTCCAATTTTGATTCTTTTTAAGAATATTATTTAAGGGCATTCTTATTTTGCATATTGAGGAATGAATTTATATTAGACATTAATACTACCAAGAAATCTTTGTAAATCCTTTACATTTCTAGGGGGTAAAATTTTTTTTAATTATTTCTACATTTGTATTATTTGGAGTGTATGACCCTTGTTTTATTTCATGTCCTAAGGAATCAATTTTATCTTTGCCAAATTTACACTTTGAGAATTTTAATTTAATATTTTCTATTCAAAACAAATTTTAAAAATTTCCTCTAAATGTTTTGCATGTTCTTCAATTGTGATTCCGAAAGTACTATTATATCGTCAAAATAATTTAATGCAAATTTTATTTGGTATTTATTTAAAATCTGTCTAATAGCTCTTTGAAATATAGCTGGAGAATTTTTATATCCAAAAGGCAAACGATTAAATTGAAAAAGACCGTAATTTGATGTAAATGCAAGTTTTCAGATTCATTATCATCTAATTTAATGTGCCAATAACCACTACATAGGTCGATGGTTGAGAAAAATTTTGCATGTGTTAATTTGTCTAAAACTGCATCTATTCGGGGAATTGGCTCTGCATCTAATTTTGTGATAGCATTTAGCTTTCTGTAATCGATACATAATCGTGTACGAGCATTATCCTCTTTTTAAAAGCCAATGTTATAGGGGCAGCGTAAGAACTATAAGATGGTTTTATTATTCCTGCTTTCAATAATGCATCTAATTGTTTTTATTTCCGTATCATCTTTAAAAGATGTCCTATATGGTCGATTTACAATGGGTAATTCTGAGGTAAATATTATTTTAGGAGAATTACATTTTAACTCGCCCACATCAAACTTATTTTTAGCAAAGACATGTTTATATTTATCAATAATCATATTAATAATATCATAATCACTATTAGGAATTATTTCTATATTAAACACATTATCAGTTTTCTTAGTGATAATTTTATTATTACTAAATTTAAGAGTTTCATTTTCTTTAATATTTTTCTTAGATTCATAATTTATTAAATTTTTTTTTTCCTCTTTGAAAAATTTTATAATCACTAAAATTAATATTTAATTCAAAAATACTCATAGTTATATTAGAAATTATTAAATATTTCAGTTCTACATTTACTATGAGGAATTTAATATTTTCAATAATTTCTCCTATTTTCAATTGTAAAGTAATTGCCTCACTCACCTCAATTTCTCCATTGATGGTGGCAATTTTGTTTTGATATACTCTACATTGTGGTATCCCTTGATTTGTGATATTATATTTTTTGGAATAATATTGACACTCTTGATCCTGTATCCAAGAGGACATCAACTTGTTTGAAGTTGATTCTTCCCTGGATGATCATAAGTTCTCTTGTTTGATGAGGTTGGAATACCGTATTATTGTTTTGTGTTATTTGACGGGGGTAGAAAGTTGGAGCATTGGGTCGCAAAACTGTCGGTCGTTGTGGAAATCGTTGGTTTCTGGGATATAGGGTCGGCCGCTTAAGTGAAAAGGAAGGGGGATGATAAGGTGATGGAAACTGAGGAGAGTATACCTTATATCTTGTATTGGTTATGGTATCCGGATGTTGAGATTGGTCATTTCTCCAATTCCATCCTCCATATTGTTGTCTATGGGTAAATTGATTCGTAAGATAAGGTATTCTTGTCATTGGATACTTTGGGTATATAACTTCATTCTTACTTGATTTTGATTTTTCTTGGATATCTAAGAGTTTCATTTTTTCCTTCAGTTCTTCTATGTTGCTGCAGCTTTGTAACTATATTTCTATGGCCCTATTTTCTTTTAATCCTCTTATGATGTAATATTTTTCAGCTTCTTCCATGTTTATCCGGGAGGCGATTTCTTTTACTCTGTAGAAATATTCTATGTGGGTCTCTTTTGAGGTTTTTTCTGTTTTAGATAATTGAAGATGAATCTCCGCTAATTTGACTTGTGTTCCGAATTCACGAATTAAATTCTTTTTCAGTTGGTAATAACTTTTAGGGATAGATTGTGATTGGATGTAAGTCTTCACAGCTCCATCTACTAACTTGATTATAAATAGGATTTTCTGTTTCTCTGGTATATTGAAGGAATCGCATGTACTTTCAAAATTCTAATGAATGTTTGGATGGGTATTTCCAGGTTATATTTTTGGAAAAAAGTCTGTAGATCTTCAAATCGAATATCATTTTTAATAATGGTTATAGGTTGTTGTAATTTTTCTTCATCAGCATCTAAATTCTCTTCTTGCTTAATTTTAATTTCATTCATTGTTTCCATTTTTGAAGTATGACTTTCTGAAATCTTGTTAGGAGTAGAGGATGATTCTATTTCTTTGGCGGTAAGAGCGATGTTCTTTCGAGGATTACTAGCGCGTTTCTTTTTCCGTACCATTTTTTAATTCCGGCAACCCTACGTCTTCAGTATAGGGGCATACGGTGCAGTCGGAAGTTCCATCAAATTCTCCATTGCATTTATTACCGCAGTTGGCGTTCGTTTTTATATTAAAATTATTTTATAAAAAAGATTAGTTTTTTACGTTAAGATTTGAAATCCATTCGCAGATAAAATATCCTGCCGGCTTTAATTCTGTCATGATTTTGAAGACAGAATCAGTATAAAAGTTAGAAAAAGGGACGATCTTTATTCAATCGTTTGTACATCTGTTCTGACTGAGAGCAGGGAGGAAAAAACACGCCATGGTGGTGGTTTCAAGTGGATAACACTTGAAAAACATATGGTAAGTATCGCTGCTTTGAAGAAGGTGCTTGCAAGTTAATGCTGACATATGTTGACTATTAAATCTAACGATCTGGAATTAGACATGTGTATTGGCTAGGCCATATGTTCGGAAGAAATAAATGGGTGATGAGTTTGATACTTGAATATGGGGACTGAGAAAGATGAGTCAATTGCTAGATAGGGAATTTAATTTTTAATCTAATTTAATTATCCTTACACACACACACACACACACACACATTTATATATATATATATAATACATTATATCTATACATATTTGTCTATATATATATAATACATTATGTATAGAGAGACAGACAAAAAATTGTTTTAGTATATGACATGTAGGGTTACATATTTGATTCTTGTGTTTTTATTTTAGATAATTTAATACAGAAATATCTATTAACT
Source organism: Trichonephila clavipes (assembly GCA_019973935.1). Lineage (NCBI taxonomy): Eukaryota > Metazoa > Arthropoda > Arachnida > Araneae > Nephilidae > Trichonephila > Trichonephila clavipes. The sequence continues at coordinate 354,620 of BMAU01018401.1, forward strand.
ACGCTGAAGATGAGTAAAATAATTAAAATTTAAGTTAACTGATTATATTTTATCTTTTTAGGTATGTTCTTAATATAATTTAATTTGAAATAAAAAAAAAAAATTTGCATTCCTGTAGATATCTATCCGAATTCCTTTTAGCAGAAGTTTCTTTTGTGAACACAAAAATAGTATAGGAATGGAGCTGATGACGATTTCTAAAAATGTTTGGTATTGAAAACCAGATTATTCAAAGTGGTCAGAGCATAATAAGTGAGGAGATGGTTTAAAATCCTTACGCTTCATCATGTAAACTAAACACTCGATTTTTTTTACCGGAATATTAAAAACAGATTTTTTTTCCTATACAATTATCTGATTTTTTACTGTAATCGAGTTATAATGTAAAAGAGCAAGAGCAAAATAGTACACAAAGAATTATTAGGTTAGAGTTAAGCGGGAGACAAACCAAAACATATTCACGGGCTCTCCTCATCATGTGATCATGACGTCACGTGAATCAACCTCATTCCACTACAAGATAAAAAATGATTTCCGGTGTAGAGGTTATTATTGATTCATCGCTACAACGGTTTGCATGTATCATATAATTTCCCAGTATTACTACTACATTTAGATTACTCGTAAAAATAGTCTTTGTGGAATACATTATATTTCAACCAAATAATTCAATTAACACTTCTAGAGAAGAAAAATTTTAACTTTAAGTATGAATATCTTCAAAATTATTATTGAAACGAAATTAACTTCGAGAACTCGTATACATAATTTAATCCTTCATTTCCCTCTGATCACAAAATGGACTAAATTCATGTGATGTCACGATCACATGATTCCAGTTAGTTCTTGTGCACGTGCATACGGCATCATTTGTTTACGACTATCTTGCTCTTAAATTTGTATAGTTAATTATTCTTTTTTTACGTTCAGAAATGACATATGTAAAGATCTACTGCCTGCACCTGGCAACAGGTCGAACGAGACTCCGTCGATCTGGCAACGACGGAGGGGAGAAGGGTCGGAACGAGGGCGAAAAGGAAAGCTGTGGCGAAAAAAACATGGTCGGAAAAAGAAGATACGGCTGGACGATGTATTGTAATCTTGTAGCATCTTAATATATTCTTTATTTTAAGAAATGCCCCATAGAAGGTGTGGAATAAAAAAGAGGGACAAAATCCTGACTGCAATTATTTCTTTTCACAATTCGAACACGATCCGAAAAGAACCCACAAGTTTACAACATACTGAGCAGCTTATGGATGCAATAACTCCAGAAAGAAAGACAATTGCAGAAACAAAACTTTCTTCCAATTTCCTTTAAAAAATCGAAATTTATTAAAAACATGGATAGTAAAGATTAGGCATGAAGAATTCGTACCTTCTTCTTCCTCTGTTTTTATTGTATGCATGTTTTGTAATTTCCATAAGCCATTAATTCAAGTGATTTAACATATTATCTACTTATCAGAATGCATAACTCCACAAGGGAGGTAAATTTGATATAGAAGTGCTACACGCCACTCCTACATCAAATAAACACCCCAGAAAGAGTTGCGCATTCTGATAATTAGGCCGACAGTATGAATTAAATGTAAATAATTTGCTATGTGTTACTGTAACTGTTTATTTGGATTTATTACTTTCAATTTTCAGTACTCAAATTATGTCTGCTTGATTATATTTTTAGTTTTCATAGTTACATAATTATAAAATTGATTTCAAGGCCAATTTTTTTTAAATAATTTTTATAAAAACTGTTTTCAAATCCGTAATAACTTTAGTGCACAATAATCTACGAAACACTAATCACTTAAAACAAATAAAATATTTTAAAAATTCGGCATTTTATGAGTTTGAAAAACTTAAATTCTTAATTTTTTTAAGTAGTGAAATAAAAGCTGGTCAAACTGACTTTTTGCTTTCAGAATCACCTTAATATAAATTGATAAAGCATAAAAAAATATTTATACAGTTACTGTATCCAAACATTTTTTCTTTTGAAAAAGGGATGCTTTTTAGCTTTAAAAACAAAGTGACTTATGCCAATTTAAAGAACAAAAACAACTCAATTACTGGAAATTATTTGTTAGGTCTGGTTGTACATTTTTTCTTATTTTGAAAAATCTTATTTTTCAATGCTGGAGCTGAAGTATATTCAATTACTTTTATAACCTGAAAAGTTTGTGGAATGTCTAATGCAACAATCTTGTGATTTTTTGTTTTAAATTCACATATTTTTAAATAGTGTTATTTATCATTTAAATTGTATAAAAGTATTTTTTTGTCTGCATCAGATGCATTTTTTAATTCATTCTGAATGGATATTTTATGCGACTATTCATTTATATCTATGTATTGCATTCTTTCAATCTAATTTTCAATTCATTGTGCTGTAAAAATAAAATTCATTTTCATCAATGCATAAATATTTATTAATCAAAAACTTTCATATTAACTCTCTAATATGAGATAAACAAATGGTTTAAACAAGTAAACTTTTTTATAAATATTTTGGAACCATATATTTATAGATAAATCATATGTAATTCAATAAGAAAAATATATTTAAAACTGAAGGTAAAAAAATTGTATATATTTCTGAAAATTATTGTACCCTTTCCGATGATAAATTTCCTTAATATTGTATAATTTTAAAAAAATTAGATCAGCATGTTATAGGCACTTTGTATGAATTAAAAATACTATGCCTTATAAGAAAAATTACTAGCCATTTGCGAGAATCTTAATGTTTACACAATATTACTCCTTATTGAATCGAAGTTTTAAATGAAAAATTTACGTTTCTTTTTCAAAATGGTATGGCATTACTTGCGTTTACTTTTAATGTGTTGGAATTAAATTAGGATTTATTCATAAATAGCAATAATTATAGAATGACTAAAGCTTAATAATGCATATCTTTTAAAATAGAAAACAATGCAATTGATATTCAATGCTACTCTAAAAAATAAGAATCAAATTATAAACTTATCACTAAGAATTTAGCTATTAAAAATATAAATTAGCCCATTCACATTTCTTTTTATCTTTTGGAATCAACTTATGATTAAATAACTATCAATGTGTGATGTACCTCCCCTTGAAAGTACATCCCTCGAAGTATCAGCGTGAGCTAGAGGTGTAGGGTTAGCGAAATAACTCGGATCAAACAATATCTTAATATGACTTTATTAAGATATTCACTTAAACTTTTAACAAATATAATTATAATAATTAATATGAGAGAATCTACGATAACGCAATACGCAACACACAATATATATATATTTATATATTATGATCAAATCTAATTCAGACCAATCTCAATAAGCGAACCGCCTAATCCTCAATTCTAATAAAGTGTAATCAATCCTACCTTATATTATTCCGTAATGCTACTTGTCTTTATCTGCAATGGTATGCAGCTTGACAGTTAACTTCTAGTCAAACACCAATATGTTTATCCACGACACGCAGAATTTAATGAATCTTGAACTACGAACTGCAATAATCATCAACTGCCACAACGCACATCAATTGTCTAACATTCCTTTACATTACCATCCCGCTTACTCTAAGATCCTATATTTAAAGTCCGTTTATTTGCATTTCTTATTCACATTTCATTTCTTGGATTTGGTTGGAAAAGAGTTGCCATTAATTCTGGCCCAAAGAACCCAAATGACTTGTTAAATAAAAGCCGCGTAAAACGTCACAACACCCTCCAAGAAACAAAACGTGATTTATTCGAGGTTCTAAATGGCCCTTAAGAAATTACGTGCCTAAATTTCATTCTAACCGTTAATTTCTAATGCTTCACTTAAATTTTAATTTTCACTATTCATCTTAAGTTTAATTTTTAATATTTTTTCTTAGTTTGAATTTCCACAGCTTCAATAAATTTTACTTAATTAACTAGACTAACATTCATAGTCATGCATTTTAATCACGGTAGATTATCACATGTACAGAATAAATAGACGTGTCCCATCTGGGTAACATAGCCGGGGAAAAACCATACATGACTTAAATGGCAGAAAAAACGAGGCCCACACACGTCTCTTAACTAACTTAATTCTACCTAAATGTTTACTTAAATTTTAAAAAATTTTCTTCTTTACATTTGCTCATATCCGTCATGAAATATTAGCTCTGTTCTTTGTAGAAAGATAAACTTTTCCTTAAATTCTTATGGATTTCAGGGTCTTTCACCCTGAAACAAAAATCTCTTAAGTGATTTGAAAAAAATACAAAGTTTTACACATTATGATTACATTTCACAATTTTTATATAGTAACTTTAGTTTTTATATAGTAACTTTTAATTTATAACTAACTTCTATACATATTTTTCATCTGGTTCTTTCAAAAACTTCCCTTCAAATCGCGCAGAGCTGGTTAAATGTTATGTAAGTATGCTATCTACGCCGCGTTTCCCAAAACCAGATGTTCCTTAATATAAAACAATATAACAACACATATAAAGAGTGTTTTTTTCCAGGTATAGAAGTTTAAGTTGGCATTACTTTCCAAGATGGCGACCGATTTAACCGCTATCAAGTGATTTATTCTCAGTTTGGTTTGGCAATTCATCAAAACGATCATCAAGCAAGGCGTAGATTCGTCGAATGGGCCCAAAACGAGATTGCCGTTGTTCCCGATTTTCATAAGCGAATTTTGTTTAGCGATGAAACGTACTTCTGGTTGAATGGCTACTTCAACAAACAAAACTGCTGCATTTGGAATGAAGCTAATCCACAAGTGTATGTCGAAACACCGTTACATCCAGTAAAACTGACTGTTTGGTGCGCTTTATGGGCTGGTGGAATCATTGGTTCGTACTTCTTCAAAAACGATGAAGGCCACAACGTTACAATCAATGGTGATCGGTATAGAGCCATTATTACTAACTTTTTCATTCCTGAATTGAACAATCATGATGTCGAGGAGCTGTGGTTCCAACAAGACGGCGCAACATGTCACACAGCTCGTGCCACAATCGATTTATTGAAAGACACGTTTGGTGACCGCCTAAATTCACGTTTTGGACCTGTGAATTGACCTCCAAGATCTTGTGATTTAACACCGCTAGACTATTTTCTGTGGGACTATGTAAAGTCATTAGTCTATTCGGATAAGCCACAAACGCTTGACCATTTGGAAGACAACATTCGCCGTGTTATTGCCGATATACGGCCACAAATGTTGGAAAAAGTCATCGAAAATTAGACGTCCAGATTGGACTACATCCGAGCCAGCCGTGGCAGTCATATGCCAGAAATCATATTTAAAATGTAATGCCACAAGATTATCTTTCGAATGAAAAAATCATGTCAATCGAATCATTGTTTTATTGCATTTGAAAGCTCTATACCTCTAAAAAACACCCTTTATATACACTATACAATTACAAACATTTTTCAATAAACAAAACAAACAACCAAAGGATTTGTCGCATCTTAGCGAAGTCATAATAGAAGTAAACAAATGCATTTTTACAGTTGTTTTCTCCAAAATTATACAAAGAATTTACAACACAAAAGCTTTTTTCTTTTCTAGAAAAACACACTCATTTTCGTGACCACTTTTGCTTGGCTTCTAAAATTTTAATTATCTGACCGTGACTCGGCTTAATAAAGAATATAAAAAAGAAGAATATAAAAAGAAAGGATACAACCTGGGGTTCTTATGACTTGTAGTTGGCGTTTCCTACCAAGACCTCCAGTGACAAGGATTTCTTTGTACACGTTCCTCTCCTTTCGTGGTCTTGCCGTTGTTGATCACCTCCTCGTCTGGCATCCTTGTTGCTTGATCTTGTTCGCTTTTCGATGTATGGACTATCGTTCCTTTCTCTGCCTTTTCTGGATCGAACTGGTCCTTCTTGTCTCTATGGTGTCGGGACTCCTCTCTTTCCCCTTTCTTGGTCTCAGATATTAGCCGCTTGTGGTGGGCGTTACCGTCTCTTCCCTTCGGTTTTTCTTTCTTAATCTTGACAACACACAATTAGAATCATTTGATGACAAACTTCTTTTATTTACTCTATGCTCTGATTCCTTCTGAACCTTCCTTTCTGGTCCTCCTGACCTAGATTCATTTGATCTTTTATATCCTAACCTTTCATTTTTACTTTTTTTAATTATTCTACCTCTCTCAGACTAAGAACTAGGTATTGATCTGATAGGTGGTCTGCGCTTATTGGTCTTATTTGTGTGTTTCTCACCTTGATTATTTCTAAAACTTAACCTTTTTTCCTCCAACTCACGCTTTACTTCTGACCCTTTCTTTTTACCATCTCGCGACTCATTTGATCTACGTTGTACTCTGTCAAAACCACTCGATTCGTCGCGCAAACTACCGTTAACCGAACTATCAGTTCCTATTTCCGTCTCGCCACTTTTCCTATGACGATATATTCGAACTTGATCTACATTAATCGTTAACCTTTTTCCCGCTTTCCATATCACTATACGTTGTTATTCTTTACATCTAATACTCTATAGGGACCTTCAAATTTTGGTTTAAACTTAGCTACCACTTTTCTTGTTGCCGAACTTAAAGCATGTTTGCTACCAAAACCCAATCATTCACCTTAATTTGCACATCACGCCTACGTCTATTATAATATTTCTCCCATTTTTCATGTTTAGTTTTTGTGTTTCGTTTAGCCTCCTCAAACAATCTTTCAATATCTCCTACTGCAAATTCCGTTCCGTCTGATACCATCACTAATTTCTGAAAAGGCGTAATCAACTTTCTACCTACAAATAATTTCGCAAGGGTTTTCCCCGTTGCTCCGTTTACAGCCGTACGAATAGCATAAGCAAACTCACGTAAGAATTGGTCCCACGTGTCATGTTGCTCATTGACATAATTTGCAATCATTTGCAGCAGATCGCGATTTACGCGTTCTGTTCTACTTGCTTGAGGTCTATATAAAACAGTCTTCACATGCCTTATGCCTAATCTTTCACTTAAATTCTCAAAAATATCCGAAATAAATTGGGGACCGTTATCACTAATTAATTTTATTGGAGCTCCAAAACGCGATATATAATTATCAAAATATTATCTGCTATAACTCGAGCAGAGGCTTTTTTAAGGGGTATGATTTTAGACCTCTTTCTGAAATGATCCGTAATTACTAATACATATCGGTTGCGTCTTACTCTCAACACGGGATACGGACCTATAACAAATCTAACGTAACTATTTCATTAGGATAATTTGATAGAATTGGTATTAACCTACCAGCTGGTAACGCGTTTTTATAATTATTAATTTGGCACATATGGCATGTAGAGACATATTGATCAATAAATTTTCTCATATACGGGAAATAACAAACATCCCTTATTTTATGATAAGTTGTAAAACGTCCAAAATGACCTGCTAATGGCTTGTCATGAAATTCTCTCATAATTTTTTTCATTCCTTCAAGATTTTGGGGGGAATGTATACTCGCATTTCTGCTAAAGACGTTGCATATTTCGCATGAAATAACAAGCCTTCTACTAGCCTAAAATCGCGAGACCAATTCTCACATATTGCCGCATTAACCGAGCTATCTTCTGGGTTTTCTAGATATCTATAGATATGGCCTAATTCTGGGTCTGTTTTTTGTTCTTCTATTAACTGATCTCGTGACGAAAGTACCAAATCTCTGATTATTGCACAATTAACTGTCTCTTCTATTATACTTTCAATTGGGTTTCTCGACAAAACGTCAGCTATTGTATTCTGAGTTCCAGGACGATGCTCCCATTCTATATTAAATTCTGCTAATTTTAATGCCCATCTGATCATTCTATTTGACAAATTTTTACCAGTCGTTAAATATATTAACGCAGCGTGATCTGTAATAACCTTAATCGGCAAAGAACGTAAATATGTTCCGAATTTATTCAGAGCCCAAACCACTGCTAAAGATTCTCTCTCTGTTACCGTGTAATTCCTCTCCGCAGCACTAAGCGTACGAGAAGCAAATACTACTGGTCTCTGCTCTTTGTTTAGAACCGCTCCTACCCCTATTGAGCTTGCATCCGTAAATAATTCAAAAGGTTTTTTGAAATCTGGGAATTTTAAAACTGGCGCTTTTGTTATAGCGGCCTTGACCGCGTCGAATGCTTTCTGCGCCTCAATCGACCAAATATAAATCTCTTTAATTTTCGTTTAAGATTATAAAGAGGTTCGCAAATATCGGCATAATTTTTAATAAATTTTGCGTACCATTGGGACATTCCTAAAAATTTCGACACCTCCTTTGAGTTACGCATAGGCTTCATTTGAACTATTGCTTGAACTTCTGTTTCATCAGTTTTAATTCCCTCCTTATTAATAATTAAACCCAAATATTTTAACTCTTTACAACCAAATTTACCCTTATCTTTATTTAACGTTAACACCACCTCATGTAATAATCGAAAAACTTCTTTCAAATGCTTAACATGTTGAGTGAATGATGGAGATGATATAATTACATCGTCCATATAGACATTCACAAACTCGCCTATCGCGGGTTTGAGAATTATATCTATTGCTTTCTGAAAATTAGGAGCTGCCCCTGCAAGCAGAATGGTATTCTGCGGAAGGCGTATGTACCATTTTTCGTGACAAACGCGGTTTTAACTATATCACTAGGGTTCTCAGCCATCTGAAAATATCCCGACCTCAGGTCCAGGGCAGACATTATGCCTGTGTGGGGTACGTTCATTATTAAATCGTCTATTAAGGGTAAAGGATACCTAGGGTACTTCGTGATCGCATTTAGTTTCTGATAATCAACAGCAAATCTATATGCTTTCGGATTCTCCGGCGGTGTGTAACCCATTATTCTTTCTACATAACACAACTGGTGACGTGTACGGGGATTGAATTTGAATTATAGTTCCTTCTTTCAACATTTTGTCTACGTGATAATCGAGAATCTCCTGCTTCACCCTATCATATCTGCATGGCCGGGAAACAAGCAGTGGGTTTTCTCCCGTGTCAATCTCATGATATTAAACATGCGTAAGCCCTGGTTCATCTGAAAACAATCATTGAAAACTATTAAGGTATCCGTACACCTTCAAAACGTCATTTTCGTCAAATTTTTCGATTTTTTAATTTAAATGTTATTTGAAAATATGAACTTTTTTCTTTAAAATGGTGTTTAAATTTTGTCTCTATCTTATTTAGAATTTAAGTTATGGGGATTTGAGTTTCATTCGATAGCACCTTTTTGAACCCGGAAGTACAAGTCTGCATTGCGAAGTAGAAAAAATGTTTGTTGACATTTTTATTTTTCAAAGTATCGTTTAAATATGCAATAGTAAGAAATTTAAACTTTTTAAAATATGAATTTGAGTTTTCAGAGTTATCAAGAATATAATTGGCAACAGGCTTTTATTTATATTTTTATCTAGAATCTGGCAAGAAAATAGAGTGCTTTACTGTTTGTTTACATTTGCTTATGATTGCGTAGCTCTTTATAAGCTTTTGTTTAATCCTTTTTATAGCAGAAAATTTTAATTTTTGTCATTTAAAATGGGTAATGCTAAACGTAGAGTTAGTGCAAAGAGAAAACGCCAATTTAGAGGTAATGGATCTACCATTAAACATTCAAAAAATAGCAGCGCAACATCTACCAACGCCAGTTCTTCAAAAATTAAAATACCTCCTGCCTTTGATGAAGAAATAGCAGAATATCAACGTAAACCACTTACTGGTAACAGAATAATTGATATGGAAGTCCTTTTAAATTTGTTTTTACAACTTTGCTGCCCAAGATGTTTCGAAGAAGTTATCCTGCTTTCTGAGGATTCCACATATGGTTTGTGCTCAAATTTTGTTATCAGGTGTAAACATTGTGACTTTTACTCAGGGTTTTATAGTTCAAAGAAAACTTTAAACTGTCCTGAAGTAAATACAAGATTTGTGTATGGTATGAGACAAATTGGGAAAGGTTTTTCTGCTGGGTTTAAATTATGTGGTACGTTAAATTTACCCAGGCTCAGTAAAACTGCGTACACTAATCATGAGAATAAACTCATGTCCGTGATTTCAGAAGTTAGTGAACTATCAATGTAAAAAGCAGCTTCTGAACTGTTAGTGCTACATCCTACTAAAAATAAAATTGTTGAATGTGGCATTTCAGTTGATGGAACGTGGCAGCGTAGAGGTTACTCTTCCATGAATGGGTGTGTCGCAGCTTTGTCAGTTGACACTGGTAAAGTAGTAGACATTGAAATAATGTCGTCATATTGTCCCACCTGCAGAAAGATTTCTAAAATGCCTAGAAGCATTGAGTCGGAAACTTTTGCAGCAGATCCCGTGGGCCATAGCAATTTGCAAGGTTCTGCGTTAAAAATGGAAGCTGTTGGTGCTACGAGAATCTTCCAACGTTCTATTGTCAAACAAAGCCTTAAATATGCACATTATTATGGTGACGGGGACTCTAAGGGGTTTATCAGTGTCAAAGATACTTATGGGAAGGATAGCGTCACAAAATATGAATGCATTGGTCATGTTGAAAAGAGAGTAGGTGCGAGATTGCGCAAACTAAAGTCGAAAAATAAAAATCTGTCTGGTAAAGGCAAACTCAGCTACTCTTTTATTGGCCGATTGCAAATCTATTATGGGATTGCTGTTCGTAGCAATGTTGGAAACCTATCCGGTCTTCAGCAAAATGTTATTGCGGCTTTGTTTCATTGCTCATCAAGTGTCGAGAAACCGATGCATGGGCAGTGTCCCATCGGAAAAGATAGTTGGTGCTACTACCAGCGAGCACTGTCTTGTGGCAAAAAGCCAAACGAAAAATATAAAGGCTTATCAAATGAAGTACTAAACACGATTAAGCCTACATATTTAGAGTTGTGTACCAAAGAACTGCTTACTAAATGCCTGCATGGCAAAACACAAAATTCAAACGAGTGTTTAAATGGCGTTATATGGCAGAGAGTACCCAAGGAAGTTTTCGTGTGCCTCAAAATTTTAAAATGTGGTGCATTGGATGCTGTGATCCAATTTAATGATGGATACAAGGGTTGTGTTGAAATTTTTAAAAAACTTAATATAACTCCTGGTTATTTTACTTTAAAAGCATGCAAACATCTTGACATCAATAGAATTAACCACGCAGAACGACATTCAACACCAAATGTAAAGCAGCGTAGAAAAATTTTAAGAGCTACAAGGAAAAAAAATCAATGTTTTAGAGAGTAAAGAAGGTGTTATTTATAAATCAGGATCATTTTAAGTATATCAAATTGTGTTTAATATTAAAATTTGCAGTTCAATGTTTATTTCTGATTTATCTCAAAATGAATTTGTTTAACGTATTGACATCTGACAACGTAAATATCAGAAAAAGTTGCGAACCAAATTAGTTCAAATTTTATAAATATCTTTGTTTTATAGATTTAAAGAACCCCTACTACTTTCATAAGTATATAGTTGATATGTTTTTAGTAACTAAGGTATATATCATGCTCGTAATAATTTTTTAATGATTTTTCAATGTTCTTTTACTCGAAACTTGATAAAAATTGTAATAAACTGATTATCATCAGGAAAATAGTACCAGCCCTAAAAAATGTTATAATGATCATCATCAAATTTACAGAAAAGGGATATTTTTGTTTACATTTGAGTTATGTGCGTTATTCTAATAATCAATTTAATTACTATTTACACTATGCTTTACTGCCTAAAATTTTTTTATGTACTACAAGTAACATATTAAATGTATTTTTCATAGTTTTAAGTTATATTTCATCAGTAAAAAATATTTTAATAGCAAATATTACAGTTTTTAAAAAAATTTTCTTCGAAGGTGTACGGATACCTTAAACAAATCTTGTAATTCCCGTTTCTGTTTTTCTTCTAATTTTGTCTTAGAAAGATCTATTGCTACCTTTTCTATTTCAACCGTTTTAACCACTTTATTAATCTGCGAATCTGGAATCGCCAAAGATTTTCGATCAAAGTCTAAAATAATCTTTGATCCACCTATGAAGTCTATCCCAAGAATACATGGGTATTCCAAATTTGCTAACACATGGAACAACCAAGGCTTTTCGAAATCCCTTATTCGAATATTTAATTCCACAACTCCCATATTTCGACATTTAGCTCCGTGTGCCGTGATCACCTGAGTACTCGATTTCTTTACTTGCTTATAAATAAAATATTGTGGTATGTCTCCTCCGATATCAATGACTTTTCCGCTCCAGTGTTCCATAATGCTTTCGTAAAAATTTCGTTTAATAAAATAGGAACATACGGAAGTTCTACCGGAGACATACATATTGCTGAAAGTTGAATCGGTGACTGATTTAGCGAAAGAACTCGGACCAAACATTATCTTAATATGACTTTATTAAGATATTCACTTAAACTTTTAACAAATATAATTATAATAATTAATATGAGAGAACTACGATGACGCAATACGCAACACACAATATATATATATATATATATTTATATATTATGATCAAATCTAATTCAGACCAATCTCAATAAGCGAACCGCCTAATCCTCAATTCTAATAAAGTGTAATCAATCCTACCTTATATTATTCCGTAATGCTACTTGTCTTTATCTGCAATAGGATGCAGCTTGACAGTTAACTTCTAGTCAAACACCAATATGTTTATCCACGACACGCAGAATTTAATGAATCTTGAACTACGAACTGCAATAATCATCAACTGCCACAACGCACATCAATTGTCTAACATTCCTTTACATTACCATCCCGCTTACTCTAAGATCCTATATTTAAAGTCCGTTTATTTGCATCTCTTATTCACATTTCATTTCTATGATTTGGTTGGAAAAGAGTTGCCATTAATTCTGGCCCAAAGAAACCAAAAGACTTTTTAAAGAAAAGACGCGTAAGATGTCACAAATATTAATACATAGAATCCTATTTTGTATTTTAAAACAATGAGTTACATTAAAGCATAAATGAGTAAATAGTAATGCAATCATAATAGTTTAAAAAAAGTGCCGAAATCAAAACAAAATAATCTATAACTTACCTGACCAGTTGTTCTGATTTAAACAGATGGCTTGCACGTTCGGCTTTAATAGAGCCTTGAATAAAAAAATCACCATTCACTAAGCAAACAGGCTCAGTAAATGATATCTTGCTTATGAATTTATAGTCGAATAATTTTTATCCTTTCAACACATTCACAGCAACACTTTGGCTTCCAGTGGCACTGGAAAACTTCGCACTGTAATTTAATATTTCGTGCAAATTGAAATTTTTCAAAATAAATGGTTTCGAACCTATACTATGACCATTTTTGTGATAAAATATGAAATAAATAACTACAAAATTAATTAATAACTAAAATAACTAAGAACTATATCTAAGTGTATTAAGAACTATAAATAAATATCCCAGACAACACTAACGAATATCTAATTAGATAAATAAATTAGAAAATAACAAAAATTATGTAAAAGGGATGTTAAAATGTTTTTAAGAAATATATATACTAGAATAATGCAAAAATACAATGATATCATATATTTTTAATTAGATAAAATTAAGACACAAGAATGCCGGTATCAAACATATAGGAAAACCAACGCTATGAATACACACGTGCAGGATATTGACGCTGGAATCACGTTTTTACTTACTTGGCGTCTGCCTTTCACGCATATAGTTCATTGACGAGTCGTACTATAAGAATGAGGCTCTTACCTTATTTTTTTCCAAGAAGATTAATTCCATTTTTGTGCAAACAAATGCTTTATTTCCCTTTTTTTTAAAAAAAAATTACTTTAATTTCATATCCTTCCAGATGCGCAAGTAAAGTTTGCATCATTTGAATAAGCACGCATTGTTTGTAGCCAAACAAATTTATTAGCTTAACAATTACTCAAAACATACACACTACAACACAAAAACGAGACACACTTTATATAAGTTGGGTGGGAAAATCACAAGTCTAACCGAGTTCTGCCACTCCACGCAGCTCGTTTTGCGCGGTTGATGTATTTCCTTTTTGAATAATCCTCAAGAGATTATTTGACGACCGATCTGGCAAATGATGATTAGAAAAGTCTTAATATATACACTCTGTCGCAAAAAAATATATGCACCCAGAAGAAATTGAGCTACATTCACGAAATTTGGTATGCATGTAGTGTATATGAAAATAAACAAATGATTAAAAATTCAGAACAAAATATCATTTTATTAAGCGGTTACAGCTTGAAAAAGGTTAAAAATCAGTAAGTAGTAAAGCCACCTCTGGCAGCTATACAAGCCGAAATTCGGCGTGGCATCGATTTAATTAGATCACTTATGACCCCCTGTGGAAGATCCTGCCATAGTCTTTGCATCTGCGCAGTTAATTCTCCTGTATCTCGGGACGGCTGCAGTTGCCTTCCCAGCGCGTCGCAGACATGCTCTATTGGCGAAAGATCTGGTGACCTGGCAGGCCATGGTAGGACGTCATATCCTTGAAGACATTGTTGGGAGAGTCGCGCAGTATGTGGACGAGCATTATCTTGTTGATAAATGGCACCTGGGCGACTTGATAGCATGGGTAGCACAATCCGCGTTAAAATATCGTCCACGTATCTGCGAGCTGTCAAAGTGCCTTGAAGGACCACTAAAGATGATCGTGTGTCCCAAGAAATTGCTCCCCACACTGTCACACCTTGTGAAATTGCTGTATGCCGCTCGACAATAAATGCCGGATCGGACCGCTGGCCGCTGCGCCTCCAGACACGTGTGCGGTGGTCATCAGCACTGAGACTGAATCGGGATTCATCATTGAAGACGACACGTCTCCAGTCTATCACACTCCAAGTTGCCCGAGGTCGGCAAAAATCCAGTCGACACTGCCTATGATGTGGGGTCAGTGGTAAGCGTCTTAGCGGACGTCGGCTCCTCAAGCCAACTTCGGTCAGTCGTCTCCTTATGGTTTCTCTTGATGGCACTGGATGTCTGGAAGGAGGTAAGCGGCGTTGAATCGATGCTAGTGACGTTGTTGGTGCCGAAGTGGCCACTCTTCTGATTGCACGATCCTCGCGATCATTTGTGTTCCTGGGACGTCCTGACCCTCCGCGACGGTACACTCTACCTTCTGTGATCCACTGTTGCCAACACCGAGCAATTACCATATCGCTCCGACCGAGGTGGCGGCCGATACGTCTATTCGACCAACTTGCTTCTCTGAGGCTTATTATACGGCCCCTATCAAAGTCCGTCAGCTGCTCGTACTGCCGCCGGTTACGTCTTAGAGGCATCAATATCGTCTATCAAAGTCATCAGATTCGTTTGATAGCCGTACGGCGCTCGTACTCATGCTTTTAAATCTCCCAGTTGCGCAACTAATATGCGCATAGCACGTGCAGCCTTGTCTCATTGGCTTCGAAATTTTAATCATTTGCATATCTCTTACCAGACTACATTCTTGCCGAGTTTCGTGATTGTAGCTTGATTTCTTCTGGGTGCATATATTTTTTTGCGACAGAGTGTATAATACTAAAACTAGGTATGGCTTAACGAGTATGATGAATTTCATAATTCTATAAAGTTTTATACATCAGAGGCAACTATTTTAGAAAATA
Source organism: Trichonephila clavipes (assembly GCA_019973935.1). NCBI lineage: Eukaryota > Metazoa > Arthropoda > Arachnida > Araneae > Nephilidae > Trichonephila > Trichonephila clavipes. The sequence goes on from BMAU01018401.1 coordinate 370,201, forward strand.
GCGTGCACAACGCTTAAAATACTTAATTTTATTGTAGAATTTTCATATGCTTATGATTTTTAAAATTATTATATTTTAAACATTTTATACTTTTCTGAAGCCCCATTCTTTTATAAATAATATGTCAAAGATTCGAATCACATTTAATTTAAATTTAAAAGAATTGTACCAATTTGAAATTTTTTTATATTTTCAGATCTCTAGAAAAATTTAACACCCCTGAAACTTCTTAAGAAGGTCGTCGAGTGTTCAATAGAACGAGAAGAATGAATAATGAGGTGTCGCTGCCAAACGATAGGGGTTGGTTGCCATTTGTCATGGAATTCTGACGTTAATTTCAGGAAGAATGCATTTAAAATGGTATGCAATCCCTTTAAAAAATGATACAGTAGCTGCAGGGATAACGCAAAACTTCGATTCATTTCCAGAACGTATGCTCTGTATTATCATAGCATATATCCATAGAGGGGGAAAATAAACAAATTATGTCTAAATGCCAGTCTCATAAAGTAAATGTTCGTACTTTCATCATTAATGAATTTAATTTTAAAAAATATAGAAAAAATACATATTTCACTTGAAAGTATAAACCAACTGAGAGATATTTTACATATATCTATTTCTACTGGTGACGGTCAAATGAACTCTTTTCAAACAAATGTTATATTCTTTTCCAGTTGATTATAAATAATACCGAATTTATCATGGGTAATAAAACACAAATAGGTATCATGTAATAATTAGAAAACTTTAATGTTTTGGATTTTAGGTGCTGTAGAACATTTTTAGAAAGAATAGAAATTTAAAAAAAAATTATACTGACATCAGTAATTTACAGAATTATCGTTATTCAAGTTAAAATAAAAATTATTCTGCGTTACAGTTTTTACATTTTATCCAAAATGCACTTTTTACTTTGCCCTTATTGCGTTTAGTATAACCCGTGGCCCTGATATTTCTCTGAAAATTGCTTGAAGAGGGGATCTTCAAGATTTAGAACCTTCTTTTAATTTTTCGTCAATTAGTACTACTAATTGAAGTTTCAATATTTTGATGTTTCTCTTTCTCTTCAAATTCATTTTCTCTCAGAACTAGAGAAAAATCTCAATCTTTTTCGTCCCTGTGCGTATTCAATTATTCTCTTACTTATTATCCGTGTCGAATTGCTCAGTGTCCATTACATCATACGTATATACCATCATCTTAGAATTATTTTCATCCATTTCAGAGAACAGCCTACTTAAATTATCTTTTTCCTCGAATAGTTTCTTCTTCCACCAAATAGGCATTTTAGAGATAAATTTTGTTTGATTAATCGACTAATAAAAAAAACAAAACAAAACAAAAATGACTTCTAACCTAATCGTTTTTATTTATTCACTAACCAAAAGAATTTGTAGCCTATTATTAAATATAGAACATATATCATTGCAAGTATTTGTAATGATCGTTAACTTGCAGCGTGGATTACCACCAGCTGATGCTCTGTATCTGCCATAAACCAAACTGTGCATAAAAACAATCGTATGCTATTCTCTAGGAAAACTTAGGTTTGAAATTTCAATGCGGATTACTTTATAAAATTTCATGTATTTTACAGAGGTCAAAAGACCACTATCAATTGATAACAGTAGAATACATAAGATAATCAAGAAAAACTAAAGACATACTGTTATTGAAAAAATCAAGTTATATTTTATTTTAAAAAAAAGTCGTGTAATAAGTTCAAGAAAAATAAAAAGCTGGAATTTAACAATTTTGATGAGTCTCAAAATAACTCATTTGACTGCTCTAATAGGCTTATTATTTTAGGTTTTATTGAATGATATATGTAAAAGTTTTTTTTTCGATTTATGCATTAGATGTTAATTTTTCAAAATCAATAATCCATGGAATTAGGTAATAGAGGCATATATTACTTAGAATTTTGAAATTATTACGAAAAAGACTTCTATCCTAAATATCTAAGCCTAATTATTACAAATAATACCACACTTACAACAGATTATTTATGTACATGAGAATTTTAGGTAATAAATTAAAAGCAATATTTTTTATAAAGATAATATCTGATTTTTTTTTATCAAATTATCTTTTTGAATATTAATATATCTATTTTTGTTTGTGAAATTATTATTCTTAATAATTTATAACATAACAATTTTAATTAATAAAAATAGGGACATAATTAATAAATTAAAATATCCAACAAAAAAAGAACATATTATAAATCAATGAAGGTGTCTATTTGAGACTTGAATTTATGCAATTTGCTACCCAAACATAGCAAATTGCTAAAAGGCTGCTAGCCTCAACAACTACATTAACTATTTTACATCTGATAGATTTTTTTGTGTTTATTTTTAAATTCTTAATAAATCATATTTGCTACATTTCTCATTCCTCATTTTACTTGATGATCGCTTTATTTAATTTCTATTTTGAGAATCATTAAATGAATAAGCAGATAAAATAGGCTTAGTTAATGTTTCAATATCATAATACTTGGTGTAACTAACTATTGTGGAAAAGGGACGTTAAAATTTTGTAAATATTCCAGACGAGATTGAGAACCTCTCTTTTTATGAAATATATCTTTTTCTTCACATCCTCATTTTGCTTGAAGGATTGCTCATTCTCTCAGTTGCTCATAAGCAAGGATTGTAGCGAAAAATTCAAAAATTCAGTTCTTTCAGTCTTTACGGATTTGTATAAACTAAAAAATATGATTTTGAGACCTCACTGAGAAGGAGAATTATTGCAAAATAACAAAATAACACTCGAAATGACCTTGCGTAAACAATGTTATACGCACAGTTTTTTCCATTATGGGGCTAATATATACGTTGTATTATAATTATTGGCTGATTGAGTAGTGGCAACAATATATGCATAAGTTAATCTTTACACCAGTGTTACCTGTGTATTGTTGTTAAACTCAGTGGTACAACTGCCAATTGGAGGGCCAAGACCTACTGTGCCCATCTCAGGTTTCGTGACCTTGGGCGCTGAGGTATATGAGTAGATGTTCCTGTCAGGTGGTCAGTCTGATACGAAACCACCAGTGTTTAGTTTCCAAGCAAGGTTGGTACTCCTTTATATACCCACTGAAGGGATGAAAGGCTGCCTATGGTGTACTACTTTACATTAAAAAGGGGTCAGGTAAAGCACACCGTTTTGTTGTGATTAAAAATTCTCTTGGTGGCTAATATTATTATGTCTTACAACCCTATCGAAACTTGAAATTTTTCGCTTTTACCTAATCATGCAGAGAAAAAATAAAGCTTCATGCAATTATTTAGTTCTTCAGTTTACGCTTATATTTGCCTTATGTTTGTAACTTTTGGGAGAACAGTTATAATGCAATTGAAAAATATAATGTAGAAAATATTCTTTTATTGTTGTGTGTACTGGTTTTCCAAAGGAAGTGCACTCGCGAGAATTTGGAATTTGAGGGAGCGTCTTTTAAAATGGATGAAAAAAAAAAAAACAATGAAATGGCAAGTTAGTATTTGCTATTCAAGAATGAAAAATGGATTTGGCAATTAGCTTTTCTTACCGATACTATGGGATTTTTAAGTAGTTTTAATTTAAATTTACAAGGAAAAGATTGTAGTATGTAAGAGACCTGCCCGTGGATGCCCCTGTTCTCCATTATCTTCGCGACCTGTTTCTGGAGGGAAGGACGAAGAATCACTCACATCGTTCATTTTAATATCTGTTTATTAAGAACTTAACTTAATCACAATACACAACAATAATAATAATCAAAGTAAGCAGATCTGGAATGAGAAGACACAACTCGTATTACCAAATAATCGCGTCTCTCATTGACCACTATATCTAACTTTGCAGATTAATTCTAATCTCACTAATACACGCACTTTCCTTATAGCTCAATCAAAGTCGTTTACCACTATAACCTAGGTAAACAGCTACTTTCTTTGTCCTAACTGACGTGGCTTAAATCCGGCTCTAATCATTGTAGTTTCGTATCCCCCTTTAGCTTGGATATACAGGTACGTGTTGATTAATTCTCGGGCTTGTTACTCTTCTAAACGCTATCTTAATCACTTCCACACTTAGACATAGACCTCACATAGCCACCTCGCGAACGCTAAACTTCTATTATAAATATGATTCCTAATTTGCATAATCACGTTCCTCTTCTCAAGTTGGTTAGAAAGAATTGCCATTCTGGCCCTGAAGAACCCCAAAGAGGACTGTTAAAAGAAAACGTGATGAAAGCCCCGTCACAAGTTTTCCTACGCTGATTGATCATATATATATTTTTTGAGAACAAACTTTTTTTGTCTCGATTTTGGAGAAAAAAGATTAACACATTTCACATTAATGCAAAAACTATCAACCAAAATTAATTATGCTCCGAGCTATGACAGATTTAAAAATTTAAATACAGTGCTAGTTAATACCTCAGTGCTAGGATTGATGATTTTAAAAAAAGATAAAAAAAATGCTGATCTTTTTATACATCCTTTTTCGTAATTTCTCTGCAAGACGTTAATTGTTACCTAACTGAAATCCAAATCGGAATTATTGACCTACAGCACCATACTACTCAGGAAAGTAAATATAAGGAACTTAATTCAACTGCAAGTGAATCGAATGGTATTGAATTTTTGAAATTCGTACCAACAAGCAATATTCCAAATTTACATGATTTGGCTGTTAGATATTGTTATAGGTTTGTTTAAAATTTTTTTCTTTTATGAACACCTAATATAGTCAAAATATCACTCAAATTTAATTTATACATATCCAAAACAACCTAATTTTGTTAGAATCTTCAAGAACTAATCCTACTCTATCGATGACTTGGTACAAAAAAACTAAAAATTCAAAAATTACATTAAGAAAGTACTGACTGTTTAATAATTATTCAGGATTAAACGTTTCAATTTTCTCATTTTTATTTTATACCTAAACTAACTGATTTGAACGTGTAAAAATTTTTATTAACAGAAAAAGTTTGTACTTCCGTCTTATTTATTATATTATTTTTAAATTTCGACTACATATACTTGCATAAAAATGGTGTTATTTGCGTAAAAGAATTCCATAAAAAGTTCATAAGTAAAATTGTTCCATCTTTTCATATTCTTTTGTTTGTTACAAATTTGGAAGTGGCACGTACATTTTTTTATGAGATATTGGTAATCTTCCCAAAAAGATTGGCCACCTCTGTCTAACAAATACTATCTATAATATTCTAAATCTTGAAATCACTAAAAAACAGTATTTTCTTAGATGCATTGGGAATCACTTCAGCATATTAAACCATAAAAAACAATAATTTTATATTCATAGCAGTTTCCTTGCGTAAGTTATACAATTTATTACTAGGTGATGAATGATGAATTACTCAACTTTTTTAAAATGGTAAGAGTCAAAATTTTGTACATTTTGGTAACTTCAAAAATTTCTAACACAAAATGCTTTTAGTGGAAAAATACCGATGGCCTTTACACAGTTGGGGCTGCTGAAAACTGGTTTCACATCAAATTATTTTTCAAAATAATCCTAATTTATTGCATCGAGGCCATTTTACTCGAATGAAAATACAAAGTTTCTGCTGAAAAATTACTGAGATTACTGTGCTAATAAGTAGTTCATGGTCCAAAAGTTTCGAAGAATGCGCCTTTTAAATTAAAAATCAAAACAGCATTTTTGTCTCTGGCAGAACAGAGGAAACTTTAAAACCAAATATAGAGCGTAAATATCTGAGAGGGAGCTTTTGATTAATGACGGCGAGACTTCAAGGGAGTAGTTATCTTTATGTTATAAAATACTTCGGGTAAATGATTACTGCTACACATTTTTACTCTAAGGCTCTTTAAAATAACTTAGACTTAGTTTTTTTTCTCCTAGCAGCAATGATATTTAGAACAAAATACGACATTGAAACTTCAGAGAAGAGTGAATTAATATTTATAAAATTATGCTATATGAGCATTAAAAAATCAAAGAAACGTGGTACAAAACAATTTACAGCGGGCTATATTCATGACGGTCACAAGATAAAAATAAACACACGTGTTCTCCATTAAACTTAAAAAAAGACATTAAACTAATCGTACTTGTTGTTCCATTTGTAAAGCTTAGGTAACATTTCAGATATTATAATTGTGTGTGGGTAAAGATGTTTAAATGTTATGAAAAAAATCTCTTCAAAAAGAATTTTTAAAATTTAAAAAAAAATCGCATTTATGCATGTACTTTTATATAAAATGCATTTTGTATCCTTTTGTACATTTTGGGAGGAAGTTTGTGCAAAGAGCAAAAGTTGGCAACACCGAAACGCGTAAACTGATTAGCTGAAAACACAAGATAGCTTTTATCGCGTGACTATGACGTCACACGAACTTTTGAAATAATTGGCTAGAATTACGTGGTTATATAATTGTCATCTGACAATGACATCACATGAATTTAGAGCATTAAAATACAATCAAACTTCCATATATTACGAACATTTTTTTTTTTTTTGAGAATATTTCTATATAACGAAGTTTTTCCTGGAACCAAGAACATTTCATGATATTATTTGTAAAATAACCTCCCAATAGCGAAGTGCATTTTCCCTGTAACGAACTTTTTCTCTTGTGATTCAATTTTTTTCTCCCTGTTTTAAAAGTACTTCTTGACATTTCAAGTTGTTCTCTCTTTTAACACTTTTTATGAGGATCATAAATCTTAAACTGGTTTTGTTAGATGCCCAACTCGCCAAGAGCAATAGAATTCTGGGCATATCATCCAAGAAGTGCAGTCTTTAACCCCCATTGTTCAGTTCCCTGGAAACAACTTCGATATTCCCTTTCACCCTCAGTGGAGTTGTTTCGTGTCCCCGTGTCCTTGAACTAGTCTCCGTTCATTTGTAGTGTTGATGAGTTGTACTGATAACTTCGTTTCTCTTGTAGCTCGGAAATGTGAAAACACAAGTGCTTGAGCATAAAAAAATATCTAATTCTTCAGGAAGTGGATAAAGGCGTCAAAAAGCTTTCCTTACAGTTTTCCTTTCTTCATCTTCTTTTTTTTATAGGTAAGATACATAAAATAAATATATAATAATTTACAAAAAGGTGTGAATAACTTATTTTTTTTAACGTATAGTGTTTAAGAATTTAAAATTGGTTGTTGTTGACGTGTGTTTTTATCCTGGGAACATATGAAATACAAGTGAAGCACAGAAAACATACAATTCAACAGAAGAATATACACATTTATTACAGATGATGACCCCAGCATATAACAAGAAGGGGTGCGCTGCTTTCTTTTCGAGACGAGGATGCATTACAGGTGAAAGCCCGACTTCTATATAGAAAGATGTCTGTTGATGAATAAACACAATGTATTAGGAGCACTTCAAAAATTTTGTGCCAAGTATCAACTAAGTGCTCACACAGATAACTAAGTGCATGAAAATTTATTACAGAGAATTCACACATAACATTTTTTTATATCTAATGGCAGATTATGAACAATTATTACAGATTTCATCAATCTACCTAGTACATCACCGAAAGCTGGTATCTCTTTTTAGTCCGGCGCCATATTGGCGGATACCAATTGCCGCAGGTAATTTTCACGCCCAATTTTCTCCCTAGAGGGAGGTACCTGAGCTCTGATGATGCAAACCTTTACTAGAATTTAATTTTGCATAGAGCACCCCCCAGGGATCTTTCACATGCCGTATAATCATACGACATGGTCACTGTCGATTTTCTGCATCATGAAAATCCATCGAGTTGGGCCGGAGTCGAACCCGCAACCTTAGGTACAGAAGGCCAGCGACAAACCAACCACTCCACCCAGCCGACTACACACATAACATAATGTTGCTGCGGTATCCGAGTGGTTATGATCACGAATTCATGACATCCATTATTTCAGTAGATTCGGGGCTCATGTTCTGGTATCAATAAATAAAGACCTGCTGCTCAGAAGGGTTAATGCACGTTAGGTCTATCAAGATTCAAAGTCCTTACGTGGAAGTTTGGAGAGTGTGTTGCCATCTCAAGTGTTGTCCTCGTCACTTGACTGAAGTTAAAAATTACGATGTTCGTCTCCAGTAGGGATGGCTATTCTATCCGAAAAAAAATCAATTTTTAAATCGATTCGAATCGTAACCTGATGAATCGATTCAGAAAGAAATCGAGATCTAAAAAATCGATTTTTTCCATTTCTGCATTTACAATGTAAATATAAATCCATTTTATGAAAAACAAGAAATATTCCATAATAAACGATCTCTTATGATTTAAATCAGGGCATTTTTTGAGGGAATTCGACAATTTCAATTATTTTCATTACCATATCAAAGTATCAGGTATAAAAGAAGAGATTTATTTTCTAAATATATTTGTTACATTAAAAAGTTTAGAAAAAAGATAATATAGCTTATAGTTTCCAATGCTCAATATCTAAGCTTTTTAAAAACAACAGTCTGGCAAGTCATTTGGGATCCAAGCAGTTCCGCTCATCAATTGCGATGTTACCGGCAATCGAAAAAAGGCGCTCACAAAGAACAGATGATCCCATGATACTCATATACATCATGGCTATTGAGTGAACGTGATGATAAATACAGTTTTTTTTTGTTCTTTAGTAAATTAACCCTGTAACCACCAACACCGCAATATTACGGATTTTAAAAATAGTACATTCAACTAACTGTAAATAATTTTATGGTTTTTAACCAAAACAGAAAAAATCGAATGTCGATTTTCTAGGATGAAATATCGATCCACTGAATTTATCCAGTGCTACATATTAATTTAAAAAAATTGATATTTTTAGCCCGAGAAATCGACTCTTTGATTAATCGAAATCAGATCGCCATCCCTAGTAGAATCCGCTTAGCTTCAATGGGCGATGCTTATAAACAAACAAATCCTAAATATTACTCACTTTAAAAATGAAGAGAGAAATTCGAAGTAAGAGTATCTTGCAGTTTCTCTTGAATGAATTATCAACCTTAAAAGTGAGACAATTTATATTTACTCAAAAGTTTAATAAAATATGCGAGGAAAATTTTATTTAAATATTTTTTCACTGGAAGTATTTAACTCTGGAGAAGTTATGGAGGTTGAAAGATACCACTCATATTTTAAAAGAAAATTAATATTTGTATTGATTTTCTTTATTCGCAGTTTTTCAAGGTACTATTGTGTAATAAAGCATACATATATTTCAAAATTCTTAATTTTTTATCCATATAATATCACAATAAAAAGAAATAAATGCTCTACTCATGTATACAAAAATACACTGAAAAAGATTTTTTTTTAGTTGGCTCGAAAATATTTTCATAAGCATACGATTTTAATCTATTCATTGCAAAGTAATATTATTTTCAGGAGAAAAAATAAATGAGGTTTATATATCATCTTTTTCCCGAGTATATTTCTGCAGCGATTTTAAATAATAATGTAGACTAACATCATTTTGTGAAATAACCGACATAAAAAGTTTATATTTCACACAATTTCATACACATACAGTAAGACATGTTTAAAATATAAGATAAAATATGTTATACTAAAATATAACTATTCAGTCTATTTCTTAAAATGAATGAGGGGAGGGGGATTTTCTGTAAGTATATTCCGAAAATTGAGAGCTTTACAGAACATTCCCTCTTAATCTCAAAGGATTCGAAGTGGAAGGGATCAAGTTTTCTGGAATTGGGAGAGATATCAAAAAGAAAACTAGGCTAACGGAAGCCATAAAAAATATCAGCTAACAAATAAAATCAACAGATAAAAGAGAACAATATGACAAGTAAGAAAAAAGACGAAGGTGAATATGCCCCAATGAGAATAGTTACGGCAAAGTATATACCATAAAATATTGCATGAAAGTCAGATATGCCTTTTCTTCGAGGCCACCGTTACAGTTAGAGACCGATGCTGCAATGAACGAAGAGAGTGTTGGATTTTCAAAGGGTTAACAAAGAAAAAAATGTATGATGAAATGGAAGATATTACCATAGCTGTAACCACTTCAAAATACGGGAGAATCCCGAATGATACTTTCCAAAAAATAGTGGGATCACAAAAAAATATACAAAGTAGATTCCAGAACAACTGCCACAGATATATCCCTTTTTTGGTTTCAGAATGATTCTATTTAATGAGTATGATTTATGAGTTATGTTGAAAATCTACACGATTATTATTAGATTTACGAACTTGTTTTGATAAAATGTATTCTTCGTTTTCAAAAATTCAAAGTGAACGGCTAATAAAACTATTAAGAAAATTGTATTTGAATGCTTATGGATCACAAAGAAAATAAAGAGTGTTTTTTTTCCAGGTATAGAAGTTTAAGAGTTGGCATTACTTTTCAAGATGGCGACCGATTTAACAGCTGTCAAGTGATTTATTCTCAGTTTAGTTTGGCAATTCATCAAAACGATCATCAAGCAAGGCGTAGATTCGCCGAATGGGTCCAAAACGAGATTGCCGTTGTTCCCGATTTTCATAAACGAATTTTGTGTAGCGATGAAGCGCACTTCTGGTTGAATGGCTACATCAACAAACAAAACTGCCGCATTTGGAGTGAAGCTAATCCACAAGTGTATATCGAAACACCGTTACATCCAGAAAAACTGACTGTTTGGTGCGCTTTATGGGCTGGTGGAATCCTTCTTCAAAAACGATGAAGGCCACAACGTTACAATCAATGGTGATCGGTATAGAGCCATTATTACTAACTTTTTCATTCCTGAATTGAACAATCATGATGTCCAGCAGCTGTGGTTCCAACAAGACGGCGCAACATGTCACACAGCTCATGCCACAATCGATTTATTGAAAGACACGTTTGGTGACCGCCTAAATTCACGTTTTGGACCTGTGAATTGACCTCCAAGATCTTGTGATTTAACACCGCTAGACTATTTTCTGTGGGGCTATGTAAAGTCATTGGTCTATGCGGATAAGCCACAAACGCTTGACCATTTGGAAGGCAACATTCTCCGTGTTATTGCCGATATACCGCCACAAATGATGGAAAAAGTCATCGAAAATTGGACGTCCAGATTGGACTACATCCGAGCCAGCCGTGGCAGTCATATGCCAGAAATCATATTTATAATGTAATGCCACAAGATTATCTTTCGAATAAAAAAAATTCATGTTAATCGAATAATACATCGTTGTTTTATTGAGATTTAAAGTTCTATACCTCTAAAAAAACACCCTTTATTAAAAGTTTATACGTGTATATTAATTAAATCTTTTGAAATGTTTTCTACTTTTGAAGCACAATTTTATTTATTCAGTTCGTGTAGATTAAAATGCAAAACCATTTTAAAATTGAATTACATAGAATAAACAAAGGGATTTTTTTAAAATTTAAAATTGCAACATTCTTATTTATTGTAGCATCTAATCATGACTTCAACTGAAAGCAGTGCAACTATGAAAAATTATTGAAAACCATTAAAACAAATAAATAAAATCCTAAATTATATGAAATTATTAATTAAAGTTAGTTTAGTATATTTTTATAAGCTATTTCAAATAGCTCCTTAATAAATTGCCGTTGCATCGTACTTTACCTATTAATTGTACACTAGCGTGTAAAACGTAAGCAACAGACGTTTTTTTGCCATAATTCCACAATAAATCATCTAAGAGGCATTAAATTCTGAAATGAGAGACAACATTTTGTACTTACACGATGACGGAAAAATAATAGCGAAGAAATGAAATATGCCTCGTGGGAGACATCTAGCGTCTTTTGACCAAGTTTTTGATTTCGACCGAAAAAAAATAGCAGCTTATACAGATTGTGGATTTCTTTCAGAGAAATCTTCCAAGGTGTTGGACAAAACCAACCAATTGTGTTGGGATCTGTCATCACTGGATACAGGAGGAAACGACGGACCGACGAGGCCGATCGCGGCCACTTCGTTGCAGCACTAACCATGATGACAGGTGGATCGTGCGCATGGCAATGATGGATCGCGCAGCCACATCACGAGCCATAGCAAAACAGATTCAGTCTGTTACGCATCATTCCGTGTCCGCTCGTACCATTCGACACCGTTTTGCAGCAGAGTAGAATGTCCGCAAGGCGTCCATTGCTTCATTTACCCTTGACTGGAAACCACAGGTGTTCGCATCGCCAATGGTACGATGAGTGACGGAAATGGTTAATGGAATGGGACGACATTGTGTTTACTGGCGAATCCTGCTTCTGCCTGCAAAATCATGATGGTCGGATTCGAGATTGGTTACACTCGAATGCAGCCACCTTCCACAGCCACCGTTATTAGAGGCTGCCAAACTGTTGTGTTATGCATCGTCACATTGGTCTTACACCCGATATCATGGTTTGGGATGGTATTGGATTTCACTGCCGCACCACTCTGGTACGCATTGTCGGTACACTGAACAGCCAGCGATACATCTCTGAGGTGTTGAGCTCGTGGTCCTCCCATGTATTCAGCGCTTGCCATCAGCCATATTCCAACAAGATAACGAGCGACCACGCGTGGCATGCAATGTTCAAGTGTTCTTCACCCATCAGATTGAATTGCCTCCTTGGCCTGTTTATTCTCCCGCTCTACTACCATTCGAAAACGTGTGGTGCATGCTTGCGCAACGACTAGCCCAGGATATACCACCCGCTTCTACACCAGATCAAATTTGGCACTATGTTGAAGCTGCATGGAATGCTGTACCCTAAGGATACATCCAAAACCTCTTTAATTCTATGCTGAGGTGTGTGGTAGCGGTTACAGCTAACAATGACGGCTACACTAACTACTGATTTTATCATTATCTACACGTCCCAAGAGGCTGTAAATTTAATCGTTTGATCTTTATACAACATGTTATCTGCCAAATAAATCGTTGGTCCTTTTTGGTGCTGCATTTTGTATGGCCATCAGTATATATATATATATATATATATATATATATATATATATATATATATATATATATATATTATTCCAAATGTTTTTAAAGGCATTCAATTAAAATACTTAGTAGAATGTTGTAAAATATATTACGAAATTTGTAAAATTTTTATAAATGTTTTTAACGATAATTTATAAATTCAGTCTCTTTTCTTGACCCTTCTTACATCATTCCAAAGACATTTTGAACAAAATTTTCAAAATGGCTGTTACAAAGAGGACTTTTGGATACTTAAATTAAATATTATATGAAGAAATAAATATTTTAAAAATCAAGAAGTGTGTGCTTTTCTTTACTTTGACAGTAATAAAATATTTTACAGGTAATATTCATCTGCCTTTAGCAACACTCAGCCTATTAAAAGCATCTGTTTAAAGAAAAGGTCTCAAATTATAATGCTAAATAAAGATCTGATTAAATTTTCTATTTCTAAATCAGCTTTAAGCATATACTACCCGTTTCTTTGCCTGTGTCTTCTTAATAGGGTTCGCAGATGAGGTACATATTCGTTTGATTTATGGATTTTCTTTTTAAGGTACTCGAACAAAAAAAAGTCTGGAGACCACTGCTTAGTTCAATGCATAGCGAGTACATTTTTAAGCTGTTGAATACAGCAAGTGATATTTTTTTGAAACAGCATAATTCTTTAGAATATCAAAGTCTATAGAAATGTCTAATGGTCACATTTTGTTCTTCCTTCCTTCCAAGAGAAGATGTCTTTTTTATCAATATCCCCAGCAGCCTCTATTTACAAGCATGCATTTCATCCGATATCTCTCACTTGCCCAACGCCGACTCTTCCGTTAGCAGTAAAAATAAAAATGAAATCGAAAAAGAGGCGAACACCGTCAACAGCAAAAAGAGACATGTCCGTCAAAGAAATGGTCTCCAGCAGCTTCTTTTTTCTCCTCGGGCCAAGTGATACAAAATTCCTTTGATTTTTCGGAGTCGAGGGGAAAAGTTATCGTTCTCTTTGATGGATCGAGTTGAGGTGTATATGTCCCTGTCCACGAATTGAAAGGTGAAGGCCAGTTTCTCACCTAGTAAAAATAATGACTTCTTTCTCGCCTGTGTATGTTTCTCACATTCCTTATATCTATAACCTTTTATATAATACGTTCACTACATTGATATGAATGCATAACGGTAGACGTTGATTTACTCCTGAATTTGTTTTATTTAGAACTTAAGAATCGATACACATACTTTTTTACTTTAGAACTAAGCCTTTTCTTAGAGTAAATAAAATAAAAGCATTCAAAAATGAATAAATAAGATAGATGCCAGATGAAACATTTTATAATCCATGACTATAAATTTTCAGTAAAACTTATTATACATATATATATATATATATATATGTGGGAGACAACAAGGGGGTCCAAGACATTTGTCTTTTTTCAGATTTATTTAAACTTAACAAAAATTAATTAAAATAAAGGTAGCTATTCTACAATTAGATTTCCATGCTGTGACGACGGGAACGCCTGCTCGCGCACCTCAGTCTCTTTCTCCGTTTTTTTCTCAATGGTCAAAGTTTTTGTTTCACACTGGATCAGCTGCGCCTGCGCGCGAAGACTGCGTGCTTTGTTCCGTTGAGAGATTCAATTGGATGACGACTCCACAATCGATTCCACAACGGCTAACCTAACCGTACACTGTCCGCAGTGGTACTTATTTCTCTTTTTTTTCCCATGGAGACCAGAGGAGAATCTGAAACATACAAAAAAGACGGAACAGATAAGGACTATACAACAAATACACAAAGATTTAACATAGTATAATTTTGCTGAACTAGACAGTTTCTCCCCACATCTTCATGTGGTCTATTGCTGTGGATGTTGTATTGGGTCCTTCATGCAGTCCAATTTTTCTGACATCATATCGATCTTTAGGTTTTACTTTTACGACTTCATAGGGACCAAAGAACTTAGGCCTCAGTTTCAAGCCAGTTCCAAACTTTGTCCGTTGGATGGCGACGATATCTCCGATCTCATACTGGTACGCCTTTTTCCATTTCTTATTAAAATTTCGACAGTTTTCCTCTTGCATCTTCAGAATGTTTCGCTTGGCTTCCTCCCGAATTTTTTCACGATTTTCGGTGAATGTCTCCACGATTTCCTCTTCCAATAGTTTTAGAATTTAAAGATCTTGTTTGGTCCTCATCTTTACTCCGGTCAAGAGTTGAAATGGCGTCATCTGAGTGCTTCGTGAAATCGTTGAATTGAGTGTTCTCTGTACGGCTGGAACAAACTTGTACCATTTTGATGCGTCGTCAATGGATAGCTTGGACAAAATTGGGATCAGAGAACTATGAATCCGTTCAATCTGTCCGTTCCCTCGGGGTATTCCAGTTGTTATGCTTAGATGTTGGATGTTCTTATTCTCTCAGTACTCTCGAAATTCTTTTGAAGTAAATGCAGTACCTTTATCTGTTATGATACGGTGAGGATTGCCAAATGTAATCTCTTGTTGCTTAAGTTTCTCTAGAGCATCACGGGAAGAAGTGGACTTTACGGGAGAGAGATATAACCATACGAATTTAGTGAATGCATCTATTATTGAAAGAATGTGGTTATAGTTTTTATTTATAGATGGCAAAGGACCTAAAAAGTCAATATGGTAAGTGCTAAGAGGGATATTTTCCTTAGGAATAGGATTTAACAACCCTTCACCTTTCCCTCGTTCTTTGTTTACAAGAATGCATTCAATACAATTATTAATAACATTTTCAACACATTTTCTAACATTAGAAAAATAAAAACTTTGTTTTACCATGCTTTCAGTTTTATTAATACCAAGATGTCCTTTAGAATGAATATTTTTAACAATTTCTGTTTGCATCTGTTGAGATACTACCAAAACATCATTATCATTTTCAATTTTATATAGGACATCATTTTTAACAATAAAATCATTAATTTGCTTATTTTCTAAAAGGGTTTTCAATGAATTAATGTACTCGTCATTTCGCTGACAGTTTGCAAGTTTAGTGGTTATTTCATCATATGTTATGGTCATTACAGGATAACGGCTTAAACAATCTACATGTCCCATTTGTTTGCATGGACGATGAATAATTTCATAATTAAAGTCTTCTAAAAATAAGGCCCATCTAGCAATTTTAGGAGTTAATTGTTTTTTACTCCTCATAGTTTTTTGGAATGCCGAACAATCAGTTACAATTTTAAATTTGTTGCCAACGAGATAGTTCCTAAATTTCTTAAGAGATTCGTTTACAGCCAAAACTTCAAGCTCATAACTTGAATATTTTTCCTCCTGGGGAGTGGTTTTCTTGCTAAAATAGTGTACGGGGTGAAGTTTATTGTCGTCTGATTGTTGTAACAGAATCGCACCATAACCAAATTTACTAGCATCAGTATGCAATTCAAGTTTTGCACCTTGTTTGAAAATATGAAGCACCGGATTTTCAGAAAGTTTTTGCCGTAAAGTTTGAAATGCTAATTGCTGTTCGGGTCCAAAGTGAAACACAGCATTATCTCGTAGTAAATCACTGAGAGGTTTGGCTATTATGGAATAATTTTGGATAAACTTCCGAACGTAACCCGACAGTCCAAGGAAACTTTGGACCTGTTTCACGTTTTTAGGTTCTGGATAATTCTGAACTGCTTTGGTTTTGTCCAAAGAAGGTTTAATTGTACCCTTTTCAATTATGTGTCCTAAAAATTCAATCTTTGACTTGAGGAAGTTACATTTTTTTAAATTTATGTCTAATCCATATTCCGATGCAGTTTTTAACACCCTGGTTAAACGGTTTAACCCGTCAAGTTCATCCGAAGAAGGGATAATATCATCCATGTAGATTATGACAATTCCCTCTTTAAGAAGGTCTTTGAAAACGTGATTGATAAATCTTTGAAAAACACTCGGACTATTACAAAGACCAAATGGAACTTTATTAAATTCATATTGCCCATTATGTGTGACGAATGAAGTAAATGTTTTACTGCTTTCTTCCATCTCAACGTGAAAGAATCCGTTTTTTAAGTCAATAGTTGAGAAGAAATTTCCCGAATGCCAACTGATCTAGAACTTCTTCTATTAAGGGTAAAGGATACCGATCTTTGTCAGTTTTAGAATTAATTTTGCGGTAATCAATGCAGATTCTTAAATTACCATCCTTTTTCTTACACAATACTATAGGTGAACAATAATCAGAACAACTTTCTCTTATAATACCCTGTTGTAACCAATCATCAATTTGATCGTTTACCTGTAATTTCACAGAACAAGATAAACGTCTGGCTCTCTGACACACACACAGGAATATCATCTTTCAATATAATACTCATTTTTAACTTAGTATTAATTTTATTAGGTTTATAATTCTTAATTAGAGAACTCAAATCATTTCTAATATTAAAGTTTTTAACATGTGACAAATCATAACTAGTTTTCTATCACATTTGCAAAAGTAAAAATAGAATAAGCACCTAAAGAGGATTCACTTTCATCAAATAAAACATCGCTCTTTGCGTGGCTTATTTTCTTTATTTCGGTATATACACTGGGATGTATAATAAATTCTTCGGTCAAGGTCGGTGATATTGCCGTTCGAACACTTAAACTGGGAGAGTGCTGAGTAAGAGAAATATTTATTGGTGCAACTTCTAACATACGCTTTTCGTTAAAACATGAGCTTAATGTTATTCTTCCTTCGGAAGGTTTGTTCACTCTAATTAGTGAGGAATTTAGAACTGGGATCTGGCAACCTGAATCAATCAAGGCTGTTACGGGCTGATTTTCTACAAAAATGTTTACGTATTGTAGCTGTTGTGCGAACTCATCGCTTTTTTGTTTTTCGCTCTTGACTTTCAAACTATTCGCGTTTTTTCTATTATGGATGTGGCCGTTAGATTCTTTAGGCTTAAAACGCTTCTCACAATCTCTTGCGTAATGAGATGAATCACCGCATATATGTAGCAATTTATATTTTGTCTTTCAAGATTTTGGGGATAGCTATCTTTAATCTTTGGTTTATTGTTTCGTGGTCTATTTTTAAAGGGGTCTTCGGTATATCTACAAGCAATAGGAGTTTCCTTACGTGATCCGCTTCTAGATGAAATATAAATATCGCACTCCTTAGCTAAATCAATAGGCCTAAACCAATCTTCCGCTTCTCGAATGCCAATATGAGTTGCGGTTTCCTTTATTTAAAGTTTCAAATAATTTATCAGAAATTAAAAGATCACATAGAGATTCAAAGGAATTAACTTTTCTTAACGAACAATAATGTGTTGGAAGTTTGCCGTCAATCTTGCAGCAAATTGGATGTATGTCTCGCCTGATGATTTTACAGCATTTTTAAATGAGTTTAAACACTCGCGAGGGGTTACTTGGAATTCTCTGAGTACTATAGATTTTAGTTTTTCATAGTCATTTAATTCCTCCTTTTTAATTTACAATAAGACATTATGAGCTCTTTCGCCCAGAAGGTTTATTAAAATTTCAGATTTATATTCGTCATTTATTTTATTGGTTAAAATGCGCGTTCTAATGATTGGAAGAACAGATTAAAATTTTCAGATCTGGTGGGAACAGGAAGAGATAAAGTTTTAATGCTTTTGATCATATTTTCTATGTTTGTTTCGAACTGTTTCTCTTCGACTTTAGCTGCAGGATTTAAACTTAATGCTTTATTTTTAGCCGTTTGCAGTTCGACTTCTTTTTCTAACTGTGCTAACTGTAGTTTTGCGAGCTCAATTTTCTGTTTTTCTAAAGTTGCCTCTCTTTCGTTTCGCGATACCCTCTCATCTATACAGTTTTTAATTAAAGTTTTAACGAAATCTGCATCACTCTCAAATGTACTACTCTTCTCAATTTTAGTCTTTAGTTTAGCTATGGTGTCCGTACTCTCCACAGTACCGTCTAGATCCTCAACAACTCTTATGAGATCCTCTTTAAGAGCGTTTTTATACATTTTAGAAAAAGTATGGAAAGATCCTTCTAGCTCCCTTGTTGCTCGCACTTACGATGTATCCAATAATTGAAGAAAAACATTGATTCTCTTCTACGCAGATTGTAAGGGCGTGGCACATAGTACACTAGGAGGCTTGACACATAGCACACGATAGACTAGAAAGAGGGCGCTGCTGTGAACTGTTTTGGCCTTTGAGCGGGAAGGAGAGAAGAAGAGACTGGAACGTAAGATGAACGAAGCTGCTTGTAGTTTCCGTTGTGAAATTTAATTGTAAATGAAATTATTAATATAGTGATGTGTTTTGAAAGAAATAATAAAACGGTAAATCCGGTTAATTAGAGCTCATTAATTCAACTACAAGACGATCTTACAGACTGGTGGCAGCGATGAGAGACGAAACTAAAAACAGTGTCTTTAACAACAAAAGAAATAGTTGGGGTAAGTAGTTTTTCTATCTGAAAGTACCTTCAGGCGTATTTTAAATTTGATCTCAATTTTTGTATTAAAATATGGGTACAAATTAAATACAGCAATCATTCTTAATTCACTTTTTGTATTAAAGGCTGGATTTTGATTATTTTAAAGCCTTTTACTTATCCCTGCTATTCTCGTTAATTTATGATTTGTTTTTAAATAAAAACAAAAATTTGTCCTATAAAAAGGAAGAAAATTCATTTTGTCTGTGGTTGAATTGAGTACATAAAATTATCTTTTTTTAGTTTTAGTTTGTGTATTCTGATTTAAAACTGTGTTTTCTATGTGTGAGATATAAATTAAAAGATTCTCTCAACGGTGTATTAAAAAAATCTGTATTGTAAACACAATATTAAGAATTTGTGAAGAGTGAATAATAAATAGCTTATGAAAATTGTGATTATAGCACGATTTGAAGGTGCAGTGAAAAAATATATGTATAAAGTGTATATTTAAGTAGAAATATTTTTGATTTTGTTGAGTCAACGAAATATTTATGACACTTCTCTTTTACTGAGAGGGAAAAAAAGCTGACTCATTACGTTTCAGAAGTTCTCAAGGTTAAATGCATAAATTATGTAGCTATTCGAATCATATAAGAATTTGTTTTTTATAAGTTGTTCATTAAATTTTGGTTTCTGTGGTTTCAGAACATCAGCGGAATTATTTTACTCTCATTATTTATTGTCTTATAATAGTTTTTTGTTGTTGCGAATAGAAGTGTTTGGTTTTTCTGAAAAAAAAAGTAAATCTGTAGATTTTATTTGAATGTTGTTCTTTGATTTAAAAGTGGTCAAAACATTGAAACATTTTCAATTAAAAAATGTGTTTGTTTTTACAAATATAAACATCTATTATTATTTTCGAGTTAAGGGTGAAGTTGTAGAATTTCTATAGATAGAATTTTTTTTAACATATTTGCTCGCACATTTGTTTGTTTTAAATTAAAAATAAATGACAATTAATGAGTGACAAATTAAATTTTGAAGAGACTTTATGAAGCGATAATTTGGACCTAAGGTGTATGTTATTGTTTTGCATTGAAATGTTTATTTTTTATTTTTGTGCTTGTTTGATTATTCTGGTATTGTAGTTACGTAAATATTTTAATCACTTGAAACTTTTGAAAAATAGAATTCGAAAGTGCTGAATATGTATGTATTCGTTATAATTTAAGTGTATATTTGTGCATATTTTGGTACAGTGCAAAATCGATAACTACTTTTAGTTAAATAATATATCGAAAAATAAGTTTCTTACTCGTCTTATTTTAATTTTCTTTTTGGAAAGCATTCTGATCTTGTTAGTCCCTAAATCATGGCATATTTAGCTAAAGGTAATAAACCTGATCTTTTGTCAGTATGTGAGGAAATGGGGGTTGAAGTAGATCAGTCCAGCAAGGTGGTAGATATAAAAAAACCTGATTCTAAATAGCGAATCTTATGTTGAAGAGGAAGTGAAGATAATTCTCGACAGAGTCATTAGTGATAGGAAAGAACGAGAAAGAAGTAAACAAGAAGAAAAATAAAGGGAAGAAAGAAGTAAACAAGAAGAAAGGGAAAGGGAAGAAAGAGAAAGGGAAAGAGAAGAGCGAATGGCTTGAGAGGCCAGACAACACGAATTAGAATTGAGAAAATTAGAATTATCGCAGTAGAATCAACCATTAAATGATGAATCTGGAAGAAGAGTTGAAATTGGACCTAAGATTCAATTGACACAAATCACAACTAAATTTGATGAAAAACATGATGAGATTAGTTTATATCTGATTAATTTTGAAAGGAAGGCAGAATTAGCTCAAGTACCAAAGAAGGATTGGGTGGCCTACTTGTTGGCGGTTTTACCAGCAGAACTCTCTAATATGCTAGCTAGAGAACCTACCGAAAGGGCAAATAATTATGATTTTGCAAAAGATCTTATATTGAAGAGGTACAGGTTGAACAGCGAAAAGTTGAAGCAATGTTTTTACAGACATCAAAAATCAGCAGAGAAGTCTTGGGGGAATTATGCTCATGAGCTGAATAGTTATTTTACAGAATGGATAGCTGAATTGCAGGTTAAAACTTTCGAGCAACTGAAAGATCTATCAATAACTGAACAATTGAAGTACCGTGTTCCAGCTGAAGTAAGAGAGCATTTTCTTGATGACTGGATCAAGTTAAAAATTCCCTATGAACTTGCAGAGAAATTAGACGAATATGAAAGCATCAAAAAGAGTTTCAGAAGAGAAATCCCTAAGAAAAATAGTTACAAATTCCAAGGGGGTGTAAATTATAGTGGTGCCAAACCAAAGGAAAATTTCAAGTCAAAATTTCAAATAAAAAAGGAACCTGTCCATGAAAAAAATCACGAGAAAGACTTTGAGAAGAGAAGACAGCTTCGATGTTATGAATGCGGGTCTTATTCACATCTCAAACCACAATGTGATAAACTAAAGAAGAATTACGAAACAGTCGCGTCTAATGAAAGTGTTAAAAATGGTACTGATGTATTGGCCCCATATACAAGTTTAGGAACAGTGAATGGAATTGAAATGCCTATACTACGAGATACTGGTGCAACTCTCGATTTAATATGTAAAAAATACGTAAAGCCTTCCATGTTTATAAATGAAACTGTATGGATTCGAACTCCTCTGGAGGAAACCGCAGTGTGTCTTCCAATGGCTGAAGTTGAGTTGGACTGTGTGTTTGGTCATGTGATTACGAAAGCTGCTGTCTTAAGAGATTCATTAGATCAAGGAAAATATCTTTTGGGAAATAAGACTGCTGCATTGTTTGAAGAAGTGAAGAAGAATAAAGAAATACAAGTGTATATGGTGAACGCTGTGGAAACACGTTCGCAGAAGAAATTGACTGAAGAGAGTAAACAAGATTTTAACATGTCTGAAGAAACTATCCCTGAAAGTAACGAAAAGAAAAAAGAATCTCCGGAAGAACTGGATGATATTTTGCCTTTAATTCAACCTGAAATTTCTGAATCAAATCTTATAAAAATATCTCATAAAGATTTTGCAAAGGAACAAATGAACAGCGCTGAATTAAAAACACTGTTTAAAGAAGCTAAAAGCGGATCTTCAAAGAAAAATCATTATATTGTCAAAAATAACTTACTATTTTTCCAAAAAGAAGATAAGGATGTCACTAAACGTAAATGTTTGGTTGTTCCCGAAAAGTATAGAAAAAATTTGATGACGATATGTCACGAGGTGGCTGCAGCTCATCTAGGAGTAACTAAAACGAAAGATGCCATATTCAAAACTTTTTACTGGCCTAAATGCTTTAGTGATGTTGAGGACTTTGTAAAGACATGCGACGAATGTCAAAGGGTGGGTAAACCGCAAGATAAAAAGAAGCCCCCCCCCTAAAAATTGTTCCCGTAATAACTGAAATTTTCACAAAGATTAACATCGATGCAAGTAGACCTTTACCAATGACACCATCAGGAAATAAATATATAATTACGGCGTTATGTATGTCATCAAGGTATCCTGATGCCATTCCTGTAGCAAACCTTTACTCAACAACTGTTGTAAATGCATTGTTACAGATTTTCAACAGAATGGGGTTCCCAAGAGAATTACAGACTGACCAAGGCACGTCATTCATGAATGCACTAACTACGGAATTTTTAGAAAGATTTGGAGTTAAAGTAGTTATAGAAGTTCTGTTAATCATCCACAAAGTAATCCTGTGGAAAGAATGCACAGAACATTCAAGAGGATTCTTCGTGTCCTGTGTCTGGAGGCAATTCCAGATTGGGAGAAAATTCTGCCTCAAGCCCTCTTTGCCCTAAGGACTGTTATACACGATAGTACTGGGTTTTCACCGGCTGAACTAGTTCACGGGAAAAATCTAAGGACTCCTGTGATGTTATTGTACGAGAAACTGACAGAAGAAGAGCATGTAGAAAGCAGTGTTGTGGATTATGTATTTAAACTCATTAATAGAATGAAAAGATGTCAGGAATTGGCAATCCTACACATGGAAGATGCCAAACAAAAACAGAAGTTATGGTATGATCGCCGGACCGTTAAGCGTCAATTTCAACTGGGTGAACTGGTTTTGGTCATAGCTCCATCCAGGCCTAACAAGTTATCTGTTCAGTGGGTTGGCCCTGGAGAAATAGTGCAACAACTCTCTGAGACAAATTATGTGGTCAAATTCCCAGAGAAGGATATAACCCACGTTTATTATGTTAATATGCTAAAACCTTATCACCAACGAGAGGAAAATATTAACTTATTGTGCATTAATCCTTTAAAGCATGACGAAGAAGAAGACATACCTAGTTTGGAACTTGAAAACGAAAGGTCGGGATGGTCCAAAATCATCAGCGATGTGCAGTTAAATTCAAAATTATCTCAAATTCAACGAGAACAGCTCAAAGAACTTTTATATGAATATAGTAATCTTTTTTCGAATATTCCTGGATGTACCGATTTAGCTGAACATGATATTGAATTAGAATCTGAACGAGCAATTGTTGCTAAGCCTTATCGTATGTCTCCTCGGCAAATTGAAATTCTTGAATCAGAAGTTAATAAGATGTTAGAACTGAAAATAATAGAGCCAGGAGAATCTGATTTTACATCTCCATTAATACTTGTTGAAGCTCAAGGAAAGGAAGCAAGGCCCTGTATCGATTACAGAAGGTTGAATAAAGTAACTCGGACTCAATTCATTCCATTGCCTAATATCGAGGAACTTTTAGAAAAGGTATCGGCAGCTAAATATATCTCTATCTTGGATCTTACTTGAGGGTATTGGCAAATACCCCTGAGTCCCCGAGCGCAAAGGTACGCATCGTTTGTGACCACATTTGGAACTTTTAAACCATTGAGGTTACCTTTCGGTCTGAAAAATGCGCCCTATTACTTTAGTCGACTTATGGCTAACTTATTAAGAAATTGTGAAGACTTTGCAGTTCCCTACTTAGATGATATAGCTATCTTTTCACTAGCCTGGGATGATCACCTAAAACATCTAAAAGATGTATTTGATCGCCTACGCTCCGCTAAATTATATATCAAGCCATCGAAATGTCAATTTGTTCAAGCATACGTTAAATATCTTGGACATTTGGTAGGCCAAGGCTTAAGAACACCTGGAGAATTAAAGGTTCAGGTCATTAAAGATTTTCCAATCCCCACTAACAAGACGCAAGTTAGAGCCTTTTTAGGATTATCTGGCTATTATAGAAGATATATTCTCGAATTTTTTCGGTAATCGCAGCTCCACTGACAGATTTACTTAAGGGCTGAAATTGAAAATCAACCGTTGACTGGAACAGTTCTTGCCAGAATGCATTCGAGGAGCTCAAGACAAGACTATCTAAAATCCAGTTTTATACAGTCCTGATTTCACAAAACCCTTCATCATTCAGTGTGATGCATCCAATCTTGGAATAGGCGTTGTGTTGTCGCAAGTATGTGAAAACGAAGAACATCCCATCATGTTCCTGAGCAAAAAACTGTCGCTTTCAGAACAAAAATATAGCACTACGGAAAAAGAATGTGCAGCCATTATTTTTGCCGTGCAAAAGTTGAAATGCTATCTTGATCGACACCAAAAATTTGTCATACAAACTTACCATAATCCCTTGGTCTGGTTAGAGAAAAATACTGGGACTAATCCAAGACTCTCTTAAGGTGGTCCTTAATTTTGCAAGCATTTAATTATGAGATTGCTTATCGGAAGGGAAAACAGAATCAGAATGCTGATAGTTTAAGCCGTATCCCTTAAAACTTGAAAAAAAAAACACACGTTTGTAATGAGAATTGATGGAAAATAAGAATTTTCTTTGTATTATTATTGTTTTTTTTTTTGTCTAGAATGATTGGTATGTGTGTATTAGTATTAATATTTGATATTAGTATTTTAATTTTTTGATATTTTGTATTTGTATTTTAAACTTTGATATTTTGTATTGGTATTTTAAAATTTGATATTTGGTATTAGAGAGTATTTTAATCTTTTGTATTTGTATTTTGATATTCGAAATTTTTTATTTTAAATTTTGGTATTAATATTTAAAAAAAAAATTTGATATTTGTATGTTAATTTTTTGATAATTAATATTTGTATTTGTATTTTAAAGTTTGCATTTGGTAGCAGTATTTCACCAAATAATATTTTGTATATGTTAAAGTTCACATAGATTAGTAGGGATAAGTTTAATGCCTTCCTTAAAATAAGATACTATATTCGGATAGAACAGGTACTTGCACGTAATTTTTTTTTTAAAAAAATATTTTTAGCTCCGTTTAAAGAAAAGGATTTCAAGAAATAAT
This sequence comes from Trichonephila clavipes, assembly GCA_019973935.1. Lineage (NCBI taxonomy): Eukaryota > Metazoa > Arthropoda > Arachnida > Araneae > Nephilidae > Trichonephila > Trichonephila clavipes. Next base: position 395,861 of record BMAU01018401.1, read on the forward strand.
TCTTAACTCTCTACTGCTGCATAAACTGATCCTATGTCAAGTATTTTTCAGGTATCACAGTAAAACTTTCCACTCAACTATCGTGAAAGGTTTTCTCCAGGATGGGAGGAAATAATTAGATTGTAACGGCGTGGCACATAGTACACTAGGAGGCTTGACACATAGCACACGATAGACTAGAAAGAGGGCGCTGCTGTGAACTGTTTTGGCCTTGGAGCGGGAAGGAGAGAAGAAGAGACTGGAACGTAAGATGGACGAAGCTGCTTGTAGTTTCCGTTGTGAAATTTAATTGTAAATGAAATTATTAATATAGTGATGTGTTTTGAAAGAAATAATAAAACGGTAAATCCGGTTAATTAGAGCTCATTAATTCAACTACAAGACGATCTTACAAGATGAAGACAGATCCCACAACCTCTTCGCAGGTTATATCGTTAGACGAAAAATAGTTCTTGAAATTGTTAAAATTACACCTCTTCGTAGGTGATAAATCAATAGTTCCGGCCTCTACACAGGCGGAATATTCACGCTGGGTTCGAATGAAAAATTCAACCTCTACACAGGTTGAGCGAAGTTTCCGAAAAATGGCGGCGCGTCTCCTCCACGGACGCTTGTTTTGTTCACGCGTTCCCAACTTTGATCAAAATCTCGGCAGAGCCCCCATAATTTGTGGGAGACAACAAGGGAGTCCAAGACATTTGCCTTTCTTCAGATTTATTTAAACTTAACAAAAATTAATTAAAATAAAGGTAGCTATTCTACAATTAGATTTCCATGTATTGACGACGGGAACGCCTGCTCGCGCACCTCAGTCTCTTTCTCCGTTTTTTTCTCAATGGTCAAAGTTTTTGTTTCACATTGGATCAGCTGCGCCTGCGCGCGAAGACTGCGTGCTTTGTTTCGTTGAGAGATTCAATTGGATGACGACTCCACAACCGATTCCACATATATATAAATCATGTCCATAAATTAAGGATAATTCAGAATCACACAGAAATTGAACTCTAAAATAAAAATTTCACCTGTAGAATTATCACACACATCTTGAAGAAGAATATGCAAATTACAGGAAACCACCAGATGGCGCGGATAGTACGTCATAATGGCGAGAGTGTAAGAGAGGGAGGGGTATATAAGGAATGGTGCCAAAGAAGTAAAATTGTTCACAAGCGCTTTAAAAGTCTTTCAGTGCTATAACCGCATAGTTATGGCACAAAGGAAACATTTGGATGATTTTTTACGTGGTAGAATTATTGGACGACTGGAATGTGGACGTACCCAGCTGGAAGTATCCGAGGAATGCTTTTAATCGGAGGATATCACCCGTATGGATTGGCCAGCATACTCACCGGACTTGAATCCACTAGAGCATGTGTGGGATATGCTTAGCCGACGAATTGCAGCCCGTCAACCCCCTCCCACTTGTCTACCGGAACTTCGGAGGGCATTGCTTGATGAGGGGTGTAATATTCCCCAAGATCAGATTGATAATTTGATACTCAGCATGCCTAGGCGTTGTAAGGCTTGTATTGCATCGTCCAGGAGATATACTCCGTATTAACCATCATACTAACCATGTTATACTGTTTTTTGCAAATAGGTTCTTTTTTGAAATTTGCTCCAGGGACTAAAAATCGCAATTTTTATTAATTATGTCAAACATATAGCATCTTTTTTGCTCTTTACCTTTTGTTTAATAAATAGACTTTACAAATAAGTCAAATTTGTTTTGCTTCTGTCTCTTTGCCTGAAATTCATTAACCTTAATTTATGGACATGAGTGCATATATATATATATATATATATATATATATGTATATTATCATTCATTAATATATTCACAAATTTAAGTTTTTGGTATTACTTAGAAATCGGTTCTCTTTTTCAATTCCTATTATTAGCTCACACTCTCTATATATTTATTTATTTATCTTGGTGGAATTTTCAATCGTTAATGAAATACAATTTAAAGCACTCAATTGAGCTGAAATTCAATATACATGATTATTTTGGATGACATTACAGTTTATAATTACAATTAATAAAAATAAATTATTCAAAGAATTACAAATACATCCATGTTGGCATAATTTTTGCAACTTGTGTTAAAACATGAAAAGGTTTTTTTTCTCACATTTTAAAGCGCTCGTTCAAGCTACAATTTTCTATACACTATTGTTTTGGGTAAAAATACGATAATTTAATTATAATGAATTAAAATTAATTGACTGAAACTAATTATTTGAAGAATTACAGATGCAGCCACGTTGGTTTCATTTTTAACAACTTGGGTCAAAATTTTAAAATATTTTTTCTTCTCACTTTTCAAAGCATTCACTTGAACTGAAATTTCATAAGCACGATTGTTTTGGATGACAATACGATTCTTTAATTAAATTAATAAAATTTAATTACCACTTAATATTGTGATTCTGTTATATATATATACATAGTTATATTGTTTGTAACTATTTAATAACAAGTAGTTAAAATAAATTTTTTCTTTGTTGATCTAAGTAGGAATTGAATTAAAATTTTTTTATATTAATTTCTTCCGGTGAATCCACATTAATTTCGAAAAGCTAGTTCTTGAAATAAAGGGGGTTCTTTTTCGATTGCCCTAGCGTTGCGTGACGGATCTATTCGCGTTACATTCTCTAATCCTCTTGAAAAATCTTTGGGCTATCAATTCACGTTTATTCACAACCAACCCTTAAGTGTGCGTGTAAATTAAATATACTATATAAAATCAATGTTTTCTAGCTAGTTACGGAGAAGGAGTGAACGAAAGCCAGAAGTCAGGCAAGATTACTACTGATCAGGTATCACTGCAAAATTATTGTGAAATTCAAACACTTAACAGAGGAAAAATTAAAAGTGACGATTGTTCACTAGAGTTGAATTAATAGTAAATGAAGTGGGGTAATAGATTGGATCCTATAAAGAGAGGATAGTCTCCTAATAATTCACGTATTTCGCTGTTGTTATCCTTAGGACACTCTCTTCTTGTTGATTGTAATTGAATCATTGTTCCTATTTTCTGAGATCAATAAATAGATTGATTGGATTATGGCGAGTGCTTCTTCCCTTCCTCCCACACATCTAGGCACCGAAGACAGAGGTCCAAGTCTCTCATAGTTGTATCGGAGTTCAACGTAAATTATACTCACATCATAATTAATATGAGTGTTGTAAAGTTAAAACTGAAAATGTGAATTTCCTATGAAACCTCTACAATAAAAATCAATAATTTTTTAGAAAATGATATTCATTCAATATTTTACTGTGACATTTATATGAATGGGTCAGTATTGCGCTGTTTTTGTAATCTCCAGCAAGGAGAGCACCTATTGCTAAATTCTTTGTTATTCAACGCCATGTTTGTTGATTTTGATGTGATGATACAAATAATTTTGCTTTTTTTTGTATATGTTTAAAGAGAAAATAACAAATTCCAGAAAAGGAAATTCCTTTAATCTTATTTGTCGTGGAGACAATCCAAAAAAATTTAATATATTTATTATTATTTTCATTCTAAAAACGCGTTTTCGGTGTCTAGCCGAGGAAAAGATTTTTGTTAATTATAGAAAGAAGTAGCTCAATAAAAAGTCATAAAATTTAAAGTTGGTGTGCTGGTGGTAAATTTATGAAAGAAAACCCATCTGATACTTGATGTGTGTTTTGGCCTTAGTTCCAAGATCATATAGATCTAATCTCTAGTAGTAAATCTAGTGTATCCATTGTATATCGACAAATTTCAATTTTTTCAAACTTTATTTAAAAAGACGTAAGTCAAATAAGGTAAAACCTTTTGTAATTTGTTCTGTGTGTCAAATGACGTTATTGACTACGCAAAAATCTAGTTTGCAGGCGTAATCCTTCGGCTTTAATTGTTGCAGGAGTTGCTTCCGGTATGGTTTAAAATAAAACCGTTTACGCAAAACCTGCCTTACAGTTTTTTGTGGTATTCTAAGTTAACATCTCGTTGCTTGGGACGTTGATTTCTTTGTGGACTACGCAGGAAACTGTCTCCCACTCTCTCCACTGTTTCTTCTGGCACTTGGTCGACAGGTGATTTTCCCTTTACAGGAGTGCTTCTAAACCTTTCGATATTTATGACCTAATTTTCAATAATGACTTTTATGTTGCCCCCCATACAATAACAATGTACTCAATTCAATAATAATGTACTTTTTGTATAGAAATGGAATTACAGAACCGAAATTTAGAACAAAAAAGCACAGAAATGTGTTTGAAAATCTGGATAAATGTGTTAGAACTTGCAAGGCTGAAGAACAACATGTGGAAATTGTTTTTAAAACCATTAGAAGTTAGCCATACTAGCAAAGATTTTTAAAAATTATTTCCGATAACTGAATTGCAAGTTACGAGTATGTTAGGGATCCATTTCAAAATACTGTGTGTGCAGAAGGGCTCTCAACTGCTGAAGAAGAAATCATCATAGATTTCACATCAAGTCGCGAAATCAAAAGGCGATTTAATAATGAATCGCTCTTTGAATTTTAGGCAGAGGTGGAGAATGAATTTTCTACACTGAAAACAAAAACATCTCGTATAATATTACCCTTTCCAACATCCGGGATCTGATTTTCTGTGGTAATTGCTTTGAAAACAAAATATAAGCCTCAGATAAATATAGAAAATGACCTATATAGTGTCAATTTCTAATAATAAATCCTCCCTTTAAAAACGTTGCTCTGCAAAACAAGCCCAAGGGAGTCACAAAAAATTATTAAAAATTGTTCTTAATTTAGTATTGATAAAGTAATTAACAAATACATTGTGCAATGCTAATACTCGTACATTTATAAGTATATTACATGACTGTACCTTATTTTTTTATAATGTCAGAATTTATATGTTTCATTTTGTATTCCTTTCAGTAAATAATCTTTTATTTTTAAATATCTTTTTCCACCTGGTAGATTATGACGCCTCGCTAGGGGTTGCGCCCCAGAGTTTGAGAACCACCAGTGGTCTCCAACCGCCGATCCGTGGACCGGTCCGAGGATCAAATACTTCCGTTCCTCACAAGAAACAATAAATTATTTCCCTTTTATTTACCGTGACATATTTTTCTTGGGTTTGGGCTACTTTTTAAGAAAATCACTTTATATTCTTTCCTAAATCACTTTATATTCATTTTTTGGCGTAGCTATATTTTATTCTGAAGTCACGAATAAATACAATTCAGTTGAAATTATTAAATCAAAACATTCTAAAATATAAACAATCAACGTCCTCCCCCTCAGCAGGCCGCGGTAAAATTAACAAAGATTGACCGGTCCGCGGCGATGAAAAGGTTGGGGAGAGAGAGAGAACAGTTGTGATATTCTCCCCTTGGCAGAATATCTCTCGGAGTGTCAGCTTGAGCTAGAGGTGTAGGATTAACGAAAGAACACTAGAAGGAATCATTATCTTAATATGACTTTATTAAGATATTCAACTTAAAACTTTAACAAATTAAATTATAATAATTAATGTGAGAGAATCTACGATGGCAAAATACTCAACACATAATATATAAAGATAATAACGACTTAAATTAACTCGGACCACTATCAATAACTAAATAGCCTAACCTCAATTCCAATACAATCACTGATTCAAATAATAAATGCTCAATCCTACCTTATTGCAGTCTGAAGATTCAATCAATAATATCATTAAGGCAATCTTGTATTTACTTGTGTGCACTAGTATGCACCTAGGTTCTCTGCATATTCAATCACTTATAACTTCTAATCACAGCCACGTATCCTTCTCCAAACTTGAACCACGAACTATATTAACATTTCCCTACTTGCCATCAATTACCGAAAATTGCCCTCAATTGCCATCTCGCTTACTCTATTCCGATATTTAAAAGCTTATTAATTTGCATCTTTCATTCACATTTCACTTCTTGGATTTGGTTGGAAAAGAGTTGCCATTAATACTGGCTCAAAGAACCCAAAGGACATGTTAAAGAAAAGACGCGTGAGCCCGCCACACACTACTTTACACTATCAACCAGTGTCCTTGAATGGCTAATACCACCATAAAATGCTTTGTTTCCTTGACAGTTCTTCCCACGCTCTCTTCAGAAAGCGTATTGCACAGTTATAACAGACTTAACATCTGGCATATTCAGGCCCACAAATCTTTTTTCCACGTTTTTCCTTCAGTTTAGATCGATACTAAACTCGTACTGCCACACTGGATCAGAAAACTAATGGACTCTCGTGCCTAGAATACACAATACAAACTTTTTGAACTTGTGGCTCTACTCATATAACTTTCATGTGTGTAAGTAATAATACTTCTCAAAATATAACCTTTTTCACAACAAATCGCATATGCCAGTCCTGTATTTTACTTGCTTATATCAAATATTAAATACACCCAGCTCTTTTTTTATACAATATAGATCAGTGCTTCTCAAACTTTCAATACTTGAGACCCAATATGCAATCATAAATTTTATTGCACCCCCTCTTTATATAATATCATTCAATAATAATATCATTTGACACTAAAGCTACACTAAGCATTTTCCTCTTAGATTCCACCGGCGTATATAAACATCTCGCTCAGCTTGTGCATTAATTGCCCCGGACGTATATATACGTCTTTTTGAAGTACGATCTATTATGTACACTTCTACGAATAAAGTTATTTGGAATTGAATAAAATGACCGTGATATATTGTTTGCGAAGGCTTTACTTATTTCAAAGAATTTGCTTATTTATTCCCTTTCTCCCCCCTCATACACCACATACACGCGCTTACGTGAAAAACGGTGGAATTAAGGAGCGAATCGCATAACTTTTAATCAGCAGTTAAGGGATTAATTATCGAGATGCATGTTAAATTTTGTACATAATTTTGTATATGACGAGCCCATGGAGTCACTGGTAATTGTTAAACTTGCTCTTAATTTAGAGTAGTTATCAAAAATACATTGTGCAGTACTGATACATTTATAAGTGTATTATATCAGTGTAAATGTGTACTTTATTTCTTATTACGTCAGAATGTATTTTGTTTGTTTACTTTCAGTAAATTAATAATTCTTTTAAAAAATCTTTTGTTTTCAACTTTTCAATAGGCTCGCACCCCTCTCGCAGGGTCATCCCGCTTCCCAAGGGGGCGTGCGCCACAGTTTGAGAAGCGCTGCAATAGATACGTTCCTTAGAAAACCGTGCAGAAACAAATCATGTAAAAAATACATGCTCCATATGGTAAATTTGGGGATACGTTCCATAACTTTAAAAAATTGCTTAAGATGAAAAATCTTTAAATATTTTCCCAAAAAAAGTGTGCAAAAAAAGTCATTATAAAAGGCCCATTTGATATATTTATATAATTAAAAAAATTCATTTTCATTAAAAAATTTAAATTAGTGTACAGTGGAAGTTCAACCTATAAATACATACTACATATAAAAACTCAAATTGAAATTTGGAATGAAACTACTATTCACATAGCTCCTTGATAACACGCGTGCACGTTTATTACGTACTGGATCAAATATGCTGTCATCAGTAGATATATGTCAAATATGTCCAGCGCAACTGACGGCTTTGATTCAAATGAAGAATTTCCTTCGTTTTTAACGACCTCAAAGTTTTTTCCTTTTTGTTACAAAATCTGTTATTAGCTGTTGTTTTGTTAGTATCTTAAGTTACTTGTACAATTTGTGATTCCTGTTACACAAAACTTATAATTACAATAAAATTTTAATGCGCATTCTGTGTCAGGATCACGTTGTTCTATTCTAGTAGCAAATTTCTAGCCCTCGCGAATTAAATCAGCTGTTAATAGTTTAACTTCCTTATTGACTTTTTTATTAAAGCAAACTGTGATAAAATCGTTCGAATGTTTCTCATCCAAAGAACATGAATCCTCAATTCTTTTTTTTTTTGAATTCGTGGTAGAACAAAAAATTTGAGTAAGAAAGAAATAGTTAAATTCGTGGACTATGTTATTTCAAAATTGTGTACAAAAGGAATTTGGTGTACATGAAAATTCCAAAATATTCAAAAAAAAAAGAGAGAGAGAGAGAACAAAATTACTTTCTTCACTAATAGCTACTACTTCGCGCTCTTTCAGAAATGACCTTTTTTTGCGAAACCTGCAATTGGCTATCAGAATTTGTAACGACTCTTAATTGGTTAGAAAACTATATGTACAAATCGAAGTTCATTCTGGAATTGTTAAATCCTTTCAGAATTTGTGTCTCTTGCAAAAAAATTGCATTCGAATTTGTTCGACATTTTCTGCTTAGCGTGTTTAGTCCTTTAACGCATACTAATTTTTAAAAATAAAATATTTTTTTTAATTAAGAAAAAACATTTTTGAGGTTACTTTTGGCCAAAATTTATTAAAAGGCAAAATCAATCGAAATTTCATTTGAATTTCGGGTTTTGAGCAACTTGCACCCGCTGTTTCTATCTCACAGTCTTGCCTACCTAAGATAGTGGGAGGAATGAAAGCAGAACCAGAGAATTCCATAATCACAATTATTTATTTAGTCAAACAAATTAACCAACAACAATTTATTTTCAAAGTGAATGTCAAATGAGTAGCACGGAGAAAGCAATGATTATCAAGCAAATATGTGGAATCAACCTAATCTCTCTCTCTATCGTTGATTCCTAACCTCAAATCTACTAAATCAACACAGTGGCAAAACACCGCCCTTAATCTTTACATGTGAAAGTAAACTTTACTCGCTCTCACCTGCGTAGCGAATAGAGCCGCTTCCTTCTCTAGAAATACAAAACTCTGACTTTACATAATCGAACTAATCTGAATACTACGGTTTCTTCTTGAGAGGGATGGCCGTGAATTAAACGCGAATGCTAGACCAAAGATTCCCCAAGAGGATTAGTGAGAGAACGCGTATAGATTCGTCACAGGGTTTTGGGCATTATTGCAGATTAGAGTCCAATAGTGCAATAATGCACGTACATCAACTTTTACTATCTTTCTTTTTGAATAGTTGTTTCGAAAAAAACAACATATTTTATCATTAAAAATATTTATTTATAGTTTGTCAACATAAGTAATAATAATAGTACACAAGTAATAAATCCCCCCCTCCTCCCCAAAACTGTTGAAATTGTTCTTTTGTCTGATATATTTGGAAGCAAAGTGCAGCCGAACTTTGCAAACATTACGCATGTAACGATTCTCTTTTCTTTTCGTTTTTCCTTTGCTATTCTTTTTAACAGAACCATTGGCGATTTAAGCTCATTTCGGGCCCTGGGCACGGAAGATCTATAAGCTCCCTTGGCACTGGAAGATTGAAATTTATAACCAGAAAATCAGGTTTAGTCCAGGTCCCTCTAAGCTCCTCCCGGTCCCGCGTCCGTGGGTGCCCGCCCCAAGCATCCAATGGATAAACCGACACTGAACACAACACACAGAGCGGTATTTATCTCTTTTTAATCTTTTTATAAGGGCTGTGGTAGCCCAGGTGTCAAGGTATCGGATCATGGCAGGCATGTCATGAGTTCGAGCCCAGTACCACTAAAGAACCGCCGTGTAGGGCAGCGATGCACGTTAAATCTGTCGAGAGCTGAAACGTCCTACTAAGATGTGGTGTGATAGTTTGGAGAGGGGGGTGCCAGCTCAGGTGTCGTCCACGTCACTTGACCATGGTTCAAAATTACGTAGCCCGTCACCAAAAGCCCTCGTGTAGCTGAACAGTGTGCGACGTTAATATTCCCTCACTCACTCGCGGTATTTTGCGACAGCTTCTTTTTTGACGTTGATGGAGCAAAATTGGGGAAAGAATGTTCTTTTAGTCATAGCGTTTCAAAATATTTTAGTTTAACTGATTTTTTTGTATCTATATCATTGTGATAGTTTTATGTATAAGTCTTTCTGTATACTAATTTATGCTTCTGAAATCTAAGTTTTCATCACAATATTTTTGATACAAATCATATGCATTCTAAACGCTGATGTTTAGCAAATAAAAGAATACATTTTTATATAGTGTTTATCTAAATTTACTATAAACTTTATCTAAATTTACGAAATCACGACGGTGGATCGCAGTCAGTCTCACGAGTGCTGACGGCGATCCCTTATATTCCAGTGGGAAAATGACAGCGGCATAAAATACGACTTCTCACGATTTATCTCGAGTATGTACGGTTTGGCCATTTAAGCGCGATCAATTTAACTCGATCACGAATGTGGAGAGGTTAAGCAAAATGCATAAAGAAATTATATCATTTTTTATTCATGGTATAATTTGATGGACCATTGAAGATACGATTTAAAACAAACATTCAAAATTGTACAGAAAAAAAGATAGCCCGTAAACACAGTTCTGAGTGTATTTCATGTTTTGTATCTTATAAGACTCATTTTGATGCTTTTTATCATACGCATTCATGCAAACCCGGCTGCGAATTTTTAAACTTTACATGAGTTTGTCATTATATTGTAAAAATTTCAAAAAATAAATGTGAACTTTTTTAATTTACTAATTCAATATATAACTTTCATAAATATCTGACAAAATAGTTTAAAAGTCTAGTAAATTATTGCAAGAGCTAGGTTCTTTTATTATTGGGAAAATAATCAATGTACTTCGATTGAAAATACTAAATATATCTGCAACACATTTAACATCAGTTTTCCCTAATTATCACAATAGTTTTGAGAACTTTCATATTAATCAGCACAAATTTCCTTCATTTAATTGGAAAAACTACACCGAAGAAAAATTGCAACCTTGTTGTGGATTGCAAGGTAAAAATAACAATATATTACGTTTTTAGAGTCAATTTAAACTTTTTTCCTCCAACAAATGAAGTTATTTTGAATAGATTTCTCCCTCCTTTCTCAAAATAAGTTGCCGGCAATCTAATTCATTTGGAAAAGTTGATAAAATTTTTTTAAGAAACAGCGACTATTGTAGATGATGAACCATATCATTTTTTTAGAAAGAAAGACAGACAGAAATACAAAGACATGCACTTTTTTTCTCAACAGCTGCAATTGATCATCTTTGAAAGAGGGAAGAAAAAGACGGCGCTCTCTCTCTTCTGAAACGAGCTTTGTTACGCTGAAGAAAATTAGGAGACGAAAACTTTTCAACACATTTCTTTGTTCATATCTGCTTTTTCCGTCGCTGCTTAATAAGGAAACTTTACTTTTACACTAAAAAAAGAACTCTGCCAAATAGAAGTTCATTTTTTTCTTTTAAAAAATTATGTTGAAAAAGCAGTATAAAGGAATATTGAAACTTATTATTGACTTTATTTATTGAAACCCTCTTGATTTTTCAGGCTCCTAAAACTTTCTTAATTCGAAAAGCAACTTTAAATCATAAGGAATTCTATCTCTTACTAATGGGTTAACTTTTTTCTCTGAACTTTATTTCCTGGTCAAAACTTCTTTTCATATTAGAGATCTTTTGAAGTTTATATTACAATAACTACTTAAACTCTAACTTTCTACAAAAGTTTTCTGAATGTAAATATTAACCGATAAGAGAAAACTTTAATAAAAATATTTATACATATAAATTTGAGAAAAAGTAATAATACAAAAGATTAGTTTGCCTTATACACTTAGTATTCACAACAAAACACAGATCACAGAAATAATTTTTTTAAAATATATATTCCAAGTTTAATAACATGCCTCGATTATAATATTTTCTTAGAATTTAAATTTCAAGTTCTATTTCAAAATTTTCCTTACTTGTATGCTTATTGAAAATAAATGACTTACATAAATATGAATAACTTAATATGAAAATTTGTCTAAATGTATTCCAATACGATTTAAATACCAAACTAATAAATATATATAACAGCAAAATTTTTATAGGATTCAAAATGCAATAATATCATAATTTTATTAATGAGCCTTCCAGTATGGGATTACTGAGCAAAGTTGTAAAAGATAATACTTTAAGACATATAATGAGCAAAGTAGGATTGCAAATAAAAATAAGACTATAAAAAATCAATTAAGTAAAGATATATATCTATATATATAAAGTAGAAAAGCGACTCACTCACTCACTGACTCACAGACTAATCACGATATCTCCGGAACTATTAAACCTACAGACTTGAAATTTGGTAGGTAGGCTCCCTTCATGGAGTAGACGTCAGCTAAGAACGGATTTTGCAAAGTTCGAACCCCAAGGAGCGTTACGGGGGTTTAAAGGGCGTTATAGATAATTATTTCCATTAATAAACTATTAGATGTACAGCCGTGAAACTTGGTACACAGATTTTTTTCATAAAGTAGAGATTACCTATATAATGATTTTTACGAAAATCGACCTCCAAGGGGCGTTGAGGGCGCTTAAGGGGCGTTATATATAATTATTTCCATTTTTAAACTATTAGACGTACAGTCTCGAAATTTGGTAAGCGGATTCCTTTCATAGAGTACAGATTCGCAGCAAAATGGGTTTTGTTAAAATCAACCCCAAGTGACGTTGTGGAAAATTAAGTGGCGTTATAGGCAATTAACTCCTTTTTTAAACTATTAGACGTAAAATCCTGAAATTGAGTAAGCATATTCCATTCACTGAGTAGAGATCCGCTATAAGATGGGTTTTGTTAAAATCGTTTTCTAAGCGGTGTTGCGGGGGCTTAAGGGGCGTTATACATAATTACTTCCATTTTTAAACTATAGACGTACAGTCTTGAAATTTGGTAAGCGGATTCCTTTCATGGTGTAGAGATCCGCAACAAAATAGTTTTGGAGAAAATTGATCCCCAAGGGTCACTGAGGGGGATTAAGGGGCGTAATAGATAAATATTTCCGCTTTTCAACTAATAGAACCACCTGCTTGAAAATTAGAAGGTATGTACCGTTCATGGAATAAAGTTCCTTTTACAAAGATTTTTGCGAAAACGGACACCCAAGGGAGTGGGGTTGCGAGGGATTAAGGCGTGTTATAGAAAAATTCATGTTTTTGAATTTAACTCATTTATTTGAAATTTGTTGAGCACTTTTTTCTTTAGTTGAATAGAGTTCGACTTACAATGGATTTTACGGAAATCAACTCCAGGGGGAAGCGGGGAGAGTTATTGGGGCGTATTGATAGACAAAATTCCCTTTTTTGAACTGACAGGACTATAATAATAAAATTTGGTTTGCATGCTTCTTTTGTTGAATTGGAATCCACTAAGAATGCTGTCAACGAGGTATTGATGATACAAATTCCGTTTTTACTCTGTTGGATTTAGACTTGAAATTTAGCACGCATGTTTATTTTATGGAGTAGAGATCCACTGAAAGTTGCTTTGGTGGAAATGCACTTGATTATTAGGTTAAGTGAGCGAAAACAATCTTTCTCCTTCTGTTTTAGATATAAATAGAAATTAGATATGATTTATGTTCTTTTTATATCAAGGGGCGAGAGTGTAACAGCTATAAATATATTTTTCAATACAATCGTATTCTTAATGCTAGATACCAATAATTAATACAAATGTAAACAGTATACATATATACAACATCGTGAAATACCCAGTGAAGTGGGTGGGTAACGGCTAGTAATATTATATTTTTAAAATAGCTTTCACGAATATAACACACCACTAGAGACATTTGAAGCATTCAGATATAATATTACTCTAATCACCTAAGAAAATATAACTTTATAACAGATAATACGATTAAACATAAATATATTAAGCAATGAGTTAAAAAGGTGCAAAGTAATTGTACAATAGTTTATGTTCATAAAGTGAAATACAATTTTGCTACGATATGTAAGTACTATAACATGTAAATACATTTAGATATGTATTTAAGTAAAATACATAATACACACATTTACATTTAAGTACATATTACATTTCCAAATGTAAGTATTAAATCCTCAGCAAACATTTGTAAAATAATGTAGCTTTAATTTAATATCCAGTTAGCGATAGGGAAATAAATAACATGCATTTGAGAATTTACATTAACAATAATTTTAAATTTCCACATAAATACCTTATTCCTAAACTGCACAAGAAACCTATTAAGTGCAGGCCTGTTAGAAATGTTGTTTTAATACTTACGTTATAAATCTGGTTAAAAGTTTCAAAAAATACCACAGGCTGCAATAAATAAACTTAATTGCACTGCCATAGCTAAAAATAGTACAGAAATTATAGAATACATGAGGCAAAATAATTTGTGCTATCTACAGTTTAGATTTGAAATATTGGTTCAATTATACTGTCATTAATTATGGTATTAAAATATTTTTACAATTTTATGAATATAACATAGTAAAAATATCATTAAATATGATAACTTTAATACACATAGGGACAAGAAAATTACTTGTATTATAAAGTCAATTGTTTAGGTCGGTGCTTCTCAAAGTTGCAATATTCGCGACCCAATGTTCAATCATAATTTTCATCGCGCCCCCTCATATGATAACAATGTACTGAATTAAATAATACTATACTTTTACGCTAAAACTACTATACGACTTTAACCTCTTAAGCACCCCCCCCTTGTATATAAACATCTAGGTAAGCCAAAGTGTTTATTTTCCCAGACATATATGTACGTTTTTTTGAAGTACGATATTTTCTGTGCTCTGCTATCCGTAAAATTATTCCGAAGACTTTGGAATACAATAAAAGGAACTTAACAATGCTTGCGAAGGATTTACTTATTCCAGATTATTTTAGCTTCTTTATTTCTTCCCTCCAATACATCTCATACGCGTGCCTACGTGGAAAACGGTTAGCATTTGGAAGCGAATTGAGAAACTTTTGATCGGCAGTAAATGTTTAATTATAAACCGTATAAAAATTATCAAGATAAGTGTTAATTTTTGTTTTAAATTATATATATATGACAAGCTCATGGGGTCATTGGTAATTAATAAACTTGTTTTTAACTTAGTATTATTAAATTATTACAAAATACATTGTGTAACACTGATATATTTATAAATGTAATATATATCAGTGTAAATGTGTATTTTATTTTTTATCATGTCAGAATGTATTTTGTTTTTTTACTTCTAGTAAATTAATAAATTTTTTAAATAATCTTTTGTTCTGGACTTTCCAATATGCTCGCGCCCCCTTTGTAGAGTTGTCACGTCCCCAAAGGGGGCACGCCCCACAGTTTGAGAAACACTGGTTTAGGTAGTAATCAACAAATTAAAGGCTTGCTACAGGTTGGAGAATTCAGTAATTTTATAGCAAACTTACAATTACATTTTTTTTGCAAAAGTTATATTGACAATACCTCGTTTGTTTTAAAAATATTTTCTCGATATATATTTTTGACGTTATCTTCTTTGGAAAGAATAAGTAATTTCAATCCTTTTTTATCTAGAGTACCTTAATCTGATTCAGACAAACGATACCACTAATAAAGCTAATTTTTAGGTATTTAAATACAGTTAAAATATAATTTAATAGGTACTAATATTTCTAACAAGAGAGGTGATTTTAATTTCAATATTTTGAAGGTATACCTGTAAATGAACGTACTGATACCAATTTTTATAAACGTTATAATAAATCACACACAAAAAAAGATATCTAGTTTCATTTAATTCAGAGACAGAAAATAAAAAAAAAATATGATACACTTGTATATATTGTTTAGAACAAAAATACCTAATTAATTTTATGTATTAATATCTGCAGAGTGAAGCTCTAAATTTCAGATTTAGGGAGATCAGATTAGATTATTAAGTTCAAGTATTTTATTAATATTTATATACCTCCCTTCCAAACTCATAGTGGGGATATAGAGCAGCTCATAAAAATATATTGCAAAAAAAATTATTCTAACAAATGTTTAATAGTACATATAAAATTACAAATTCTTAACTTTATTCCTATAATTTTAGTTTTTACTTCACATTTTTAAATTATAATTATTTTCGTAAAAATAATTTTGTACTTGTTGTTAATGCTACTATTCAGCCTTTTCAAGCTTTGAGTTTGTATTTGAACCACTGAATCTCTGATAGTAATTGGTTTATTGCTCTTGGATTCGAGCATGATCTAAGTGTTTTCAAATACTTCTTTAGGTAATTAACCATTTTATTATTAATGGTTTTAGAGCTTCTATCCGTTATAATCAATATGATTCTGCTCAATATTTTAAAGAGAAAGAAAGTTGACCAACCAGACGACTGATTAAGCTTCATTTTATTATAAAGTCCTCCTTAGTCGGCAATGTTTCTAATACTCTAGCCTTTATCTCTTTTGTTTCCAAAATCTCAATTACAGTGAAAATCGCTTCACACGAAACTGAAAGGAATGAAATATATTTTTGTGTTGAAATAATTTTGTGTGTTATAGAAAATTGCAAAAAATAAACATATATTTAACAATTTAAGTTTATTAGTGTACATTTTAATTACATAGATATGTATATATTCATGTAATTAATAAAATCGATGAAACAAAAATATTCACAAGAAATTAAAGAAATTAAATGCAAAATATTTAAGGTGCTGCCTGGCTTAGGACCCATTTTTTTATGAAAACAAATTTTTGAAACAAATTGTGAGTTTTTAGGAAGAAAAACAAAAAAAAATGTAAATGCATAAAATTTTTTAAATAAATATTGTACTTTTAGAAAAATTGGTTGTTTTCAAGGAAATTTTACTAAAGCACGTAACACTGAATACTGGTTTGGTTCTTAAGATATCATGTATCTGGTAAAGCGTTTCATTTGAAAACATAATTTTCAGAAAAACATTTAAAGTTTTATCTTACCGCTCTTTTGCATAGAGTGTGTGATATCTTTTTAAATCACTATAGCTTTATTTCTATTTCGCGTAAGGGAAAAAGAAAAACTGTTTTGGAAAGAAAGTGTTCATTCTATAAGATTTTGAAATTAAAAAAAAATGCTTTATGTAGACGAAAAACGACATTTTCAAGGTAGGCAGTCACCTTAAGTTTTTTGAAAAACAAAACATTTATTGAGTTTTTGAAAAAAATAATTTTGTATGTTCTTTGCATTAACTTTTTTAGCATTAGATTGACAACAAATTGTTCGATGTAGTTCATTTTGTTATTCATTTCATCATTGGAATGTGTGTTTAAATGACTGCGCATACATTTCACAATGTTCTTCATTTCGGATGCGGGAAAACAGGAGGTGCGATTAGACCGTCGAGAGATGGGTTAGTTTTACCCTCATGAAAAGGGGTCGACACTACGGGAAAACTTGCCTAGTACGAGAGGAATCGTAGATTCGGACACTTGGTACTGCATTCGGTGGTGCCGCCGCCGGTGGCGCGAAGCTACCATCCGATAAGAGAACGGCTGAACGCCTCTAAGCCGGACGCCTACCCGGATATGATGAGGATTATCCCGGTGCACCATGCGTCGAACGGCAACCTTAGAAGCCTGTTCTTTCAAGAGCGCTGGTTTCGAAAAAGCCCCTTCGTACGCCTGAGACTTGATGGGCACTCCTCAAGACTAGAGGGTCCTGCAGGCAAGAGCCTGCCCTAAGGCGGGTGTGATGTGTGCGGGCGCAGAGTCGTCTGCAGACGACGTTCGTTCCGAAGCCGAAAATCGTTAATTCGATTTTCAGCGTCATAATCTGCATCAATGATACTTGTTTAGCTTTGAACTAACTCTAAAATGTCTGTTGGCCATAGTTGGAGCGGTACGCGCAACGGCATTATCTACTACAACGAATTATTCAATTGGTACAGCAGGACAGTCCAATAACACACGGAAACTTTTTCAAAAACCTTTCTTTAATCTCACCTTCGCGGCTGGTGTTTTCGTTATTTTGTTCTTTCCCAAAAGGGAAGTCTTTTCATGTAAAGCGATTTTCGTTTCGTGTAAGAGAAATAAAAATACATAGAAATACATAGTAATTTATCGGGATCGTTGTATTATTTCGTGCTGACTGATATTTCGTCTTAAACGTATTTCACTGTATCTGTTTTAATCTTTAGTATTCATATCATTTGCATTTCTCTAAAGTAGAGTGTTTTTAAAAATTATATATATATATATATATATATATATATACACTGCTGGACAATTGCTAAGGACGGATAACACTATTATCCATAGCAACCACAAAATGAAAGGAAGCAAAATGTGAAAAATTAGAATAAGTGCGGGATATTAGTAAGAAGTATGAGTATGCAAATTTTTTTTCCACGTCTGTTCATCACGTGATAGCGTTCATAAGAGCTTTAAAGATTTTGACGCGTGTGGACAGTTGTTGTTTCAAGTCAAAGTTTTACAGTAAAGATTTAATAGACCAAATTAGAATTTTTGGCATGTCTTCCCGACATCCCATAGATGATTTTATGCGTGGCCGAATTATTGGAAAGATCGAAGAAGGGCGAAAAATAACAGATGTTGCCAGGGAGTTCGACATCGCTCACAGCGTTGTTTCACGGCTGTGGAAGTCATTTAAAACTACTGGAATGTGTAGTAGACGGCACGGGGGAGGTCGTGTTAGAAGTACGACGCCTGCAGAAGACAGATATATCGTCTTATCAGCAAAAAGGAACAGGCGCACCACAGCTCAGCAGGTGGCAAATCAGTTTCTTGCTGCCTCAGGAATGCAGATCTCCCGAAAAACTGTTGCCAGACGTTTGAGGGGAGGAGGACTATACGCACGCAGACCTGTTGTGTGTGTCCCATTGACCAGACAGAACCGTACTGCCCGTTTGCAATGGTGTCGTGAGCATCACAATTAGACTGAACAGGACTGGGCATGCGTACTATTCTCAGATGAGAGTAGGTTCAGTCTGTCATCGGATTGTAGACGCCAACTGATCTGGCGCGAGAGTGGTACTGCTTATAGTCCAGAAAATATCTAGGAAAAGGACCGATATCCGACATGCAGAATCATGGTGTGGGCCGGCATCATGATCAATGGCCGCACGCGCCTACATGTGGTTGCGAATGGGACTATGACGGGCCAACGATACATTGATGAAGTTCTACTTCCTCATGTTCGTCTTTTCCATGGTGCTGTCGATGATAAATTTGTTTTTATGGACGACAACGCAACATGTCATCGAACACTCGCTGTTCAGGATTGTCTAGACAGTCAATTCAACGTCTCGTATGGCCAGTGCGTTCTCCAGATCTAAACCCCATTGAAAATGTGTGGGATGCTTTGGGGAGGCAAGTTGCTGGTCGAAACTATCCTCCGACAAACAAGAACACCCTCATCCATGCACTCACAGAGGAATGGGATAAATTGTCTCAACAGCTGCTGGATAATGTTGTGCAAAGTATGGTACGACGTGTGGAATGTTGCATCACACTCCACGGTGGACATATCCCGTACTGATACCTTTCTTTAAGATGCCTGCTGACTTTTAGATGCATTGTTCTATTTCTCCGTACGCAGATCAAATGAATATATTTTTTTCTTTCAGATGTTTCACAGCTTTTGTACTTTCCAGAACAATAAATATTCTTTATTCTAATGTCTGAACAGTGTGGCAACTATATTTTATCCTACTAGGCCTCATGTCTCGCTTAATGTTATGCTACTTAGCAATTTTTGATCCGTCCTTAGCAATTGTCCAGCAGTGTATATACATATATGCATAATACATATGTATTACATATATATATATATATTTATATATATAATACATTTATAATACATATATATACATATATATATATATATATATATATATATATATATATATATATATATATATATATATATATATGTTTATATGCACAAAGAGAGGTAAAGAATATATATGCATATCTCAAAATTGCACATTGAAAAACATGAATTCCTCAACATAAATAATTTACTTGCTATATTCTATACGTATTAAACATGTAAGCAAAGCAAAAATTATTATGACTGATTTATTAATATCATGCACATATGTAATATTATATATCTACAAGCTAATTATTAATTTTACTAAAGTAGTTTTCTTGGATTTTTTATATTTTATTAAAGATTTTATTTTTCAAATAACTGTTTGGTGCATTTATTAATAAGTTCTGTAAGAAAATTCGTAAATATATATTTTTCTTTCCATGTGTTAATTTATCTTTCTTGGTTCTTAAAATATTGAAATGAGATATAAAATACCGTATCAGCAATTACTAATTGAGAGCAGGCAAAACCTCCTTTATTCGATCGTTGTGTAATATTATGGCAAAGCTTATTTAAACACAACTCTTGCACTTTTTGATCTTTCTTCTCTACTTATGCTCCTCTTTTTTTCGTATTTTTTTTCTTGAAAAAGACATGAAATGAGTCAATCAAATATTTATATTCTTGTCCTTGCTTTCCATTGTTTTCCTCAGAAATGTTTCTGCGTATATTTGAGATTTGTATTAAGAATTTTTCTCTTTTCCATTTATTTGCTCATCTTGTGGAATAATTCGTGCGTTTTACATTAATTGAAGAATGGAGATAAAAGACGTCACAATTAAATATTTTCGAATATAATCAACACAAAAAAAGCGCTGGTCCATCATAAGAGATTGCAGAAAAAAATAGTTCAAATACGAAAATTTATACGTATTTCTATCAAGAGCTGAGATTCTGTTTTATTTGTTAACATTCCCCACAAAACTTTGTATAAAAAAGTTATAATTATTATACATATAATCATAAAATCACACATCTAATTCATATAAAACAACTTAAATGCGACCAATTTTGACTCAAATACAGATATGGAAAAAAAGGTTTTAAAATATTCTTGGAAACAAGCCATCTCTCAATCCAGTGTTGGTAGATACACTGACGTCACTGCAGATCAAAATGACTATCATCGAAAAAAATACGCGCTGTAAGGCTATCAACTCCTTAAGTGCTGCGGGCTTCCTTCCGAAGGAGGACTTTTGGGATTGTGCTGCTCTGTTTGAAAACTATTCCCACGGCTTTGGAATACAGTAACATGACATTGACAGTGCTTCTAAGGAGTTTACTTATTTCAGAGAACAAGTGGGGAAGGAGTTCGAGGAACGATGAGATTCACAGCTAAGCAGTTTTTCTTGTTTTTTCGTTTGAGTAAGCTCGTTTATATTTTTCATTTGATGTCATTTTTGCTTACTGTGAGTAAAATTTTAAAGTTAAATTTTTTTGTACGAATGCACTGACTGCGATATTGGTTTATGTGTTCAATCATGTTTCAGGATATAACAGAAAATACATACATTATAATTTATATTTTATTATATTGTCTATCTCTAGAGATTTAAAATTTTATTTCCATTTTATTATTTTATAATTTCTCTTTTTTTTTCTTTCTTTTTTTTAAGTGAAAGTAAACAATTTTTAGGTGGAAAAACACGCCTTGTTTTTTTCCTTAATAAACCACGCAACAATGCGAGCCTGTGGGGGGAACGGTGGTACTGGGGGGATTTCGTAACTTTTCCTCGTCAATTAAGGGGTTAAAATTAAGTAATCTACGTTTTATCTTTAAAAACTATCCATTTTTTAAAAAATTATCAGAGAAAAACAATATGACAATAGCATGTGTTCACTTTATTCATATTAAACAGGAAGAAGAAGAATATATTGAAATACACACACAGAGACAAGTACAGTTGTTGTAATGAAACACTTCTTGTGGAAAAAGAGTTTTATAGGGAAAAAGTACATTTCCCAGCATGTGATGTTCCTCCCTTTGGAAGTACATCTCTCGAAGTATCAGCGTGAGCTAGAGGTGTAGGATTAGTGAAAGAACTAGGATCAAACATTATCTTAATATGACTTTATTAAGATATTCAACTTAAACCTTTGACAAATTCAATTACAATAACTAATATGAGAGAATCTAGAATGACGCAATACGCAACACACAATATATATATATATATATATATATATATATATATATATATATTTATAATAAGACCTAATCCAAATCAGACCAATCTCAATAAGCGAACCGCCTAATCCTCGTTTCTAATATTAAGTAATCAATCCTACCTCAATATATCTCGTAGTAGGTTATCTGCAATGGGATGCAGCTGTACAGCTTCCTTCTAATCGAGCATCAATATATGCATCCACGTCACGCAGAACTTATTCAAACTTGAAACACGAATTGTAATAATCCTCAACAGCCACAGCCAACTTCAATTGTCTAACATTCATTTACATTGCCATCGCGCTTACTCTAAGATCCGATATTTAAAGTCCGTTTATTTGCATCTTTACTTCACATCTCATTTCTTGGATTTGGTTGGAAAAGAGTTGCCATTAATTCTGGCCCAAAGAACCCAAAAGACGCGTAAGACGTCACAAGCATTAACTTGAATAAGATTATGACAACCCTAGAAGATGTGTGAAGGGATACCAGATTGGTGACTTCATCACCCTTGAGGATATAGATAGATTTGACCACAAATTTGGTGAAAGGTTACATTACTAAGGAATTCTCGAGAAGTCACTGGAACCGATCCTTCTAGAAATCTTCATGAGGCTACATAAGAATGAGTAGAATTCAGAAATCTGTCAGTCGCGCTTGTGTGCTGTTTGCGATATGGTAGACAGATTTATCTGCCTGACTTCCTGCTATTGGAGCTGATCTAGAGAACTGCTTCTTAAGTGCTGTAAAGATTGTTTATAACAAGTGCGACTTTCCATTATTGTAAATAATATGTTTTAGTATTTCTATTTGTATTCACTTCGATTTGTTTTTGTGTAGTCATTTGTTCGTCCTCATCCATTATCAAATTTGTTTTTATCCAATAAATTGGAGTCATCGGCTGTTTTTCCCCAGGCAAATTTGCAACAGTATTAAACGATACTGACATGCGTTAACTTAATACACATTACTATGGAGATCCGGGTTCGTGGATTTTATGCAAAACAGTCCCAAAGTATAAGATAGTTTTTCAAGAGCAATGCGAATTTATTATCCGAAATCTAATTCTCTTTAAAATCAGGATTCATCAGCAATATTCACAGAAGGTCTTCACACCTTCTACAGCACTCAAACACAGCTATCTGAGTTTAAAAATAAACGTATGTAAAAGATTGTTCACAAGCACAGCCGAGCTATTCTAAACAATGTTCACTATTCGCTGGTTGAAATCAGACTGACTGGTTGCGGCTAGCACTGCTCTATTTTAAGACCCGGAGGAAACTTCCAGGAAAAGCCTCACGCGTCATAGTGCGTGCAATTAGTGGAGAAATACACTACTTTCTAGAAGAATCATGAGGGTCCCAAACTCACCGACATGGTCGCCAATGACGCCAAAATGGTCGCCATATTGGCGGCCAACCTGATTGTTAAATATGATGCCAACTTGGCTCTATCACCAAGATTTCGTCAAGTTCTTATTGAATCGCCATAATAGCGTAAGGAACGGCATTGCTTATGAATATTATAATTTTAACATAAAATATATATAACATAGTATAACATAAATACATTAAACATCCAAATACAGATTATTTACACTATTTACACAAAATTCGTAACAATATTAACCCTATATCTACCGATGGTACTTATAAGTACCACTCACTTTCAAATTAAGCAGAATGATCATTTTTACGAATATTCTAACGATATTTAGCATGGACACTTTTAATTCTACTCTTCCAGGATACATGGCAGCACAGATTCTATGATGAGTGTTTTGGACAAGAAAACAGAAGTTGCGTTTCCAGCTGACATTTTGATCGGATTGCGAAGATTGTCATATTTGTTTCGAAAAAGTGTTTCATGTCAAAAGGTAATTGCTTTTTTTATGTTACGGAAGACCTCAGAAAACAACTTGACTATATTTTAAGTGAACAATATATTACTAATTTTACAGTTGAATAAATTTGTGGTACTTAGAAGTACCGATAGCACACCGGGTGTTAGAGCAAGAACTTCGTTCAATGCTTCTCAAACTTTCAATACTTGACCCAATTTTCAATCATAATTTTAGTGCGCCCTCACCCAATACATTAACAATGTATACAATGCAATACTAATGTACTTTCATGCTAAAAATATAATACGATCTTATTATAAAACAATCAAATTATCAAGATGAGTATTAAATTTTGTATATGTTGCTTTCAACAATGTATTGAAATGCAATAATAATGTACTTTGATGCTAAAACTGCAATACGATCTTAATTATAAACCACTCAAATTACCAAGATCAGTATTAAACTTTCAAGTAATTGTGGTTTGTTACTTTCAAATAATAGATATTTTAAGTAATTTTTAAATTGGAACAAATAACAATAAAAGTGCAATGTGTATTTTTATTTTGTTTTGCTTCCGACAAGTAAAAATTCTTATAATTTTTAAAAATAATCTTATATTATCTGCTTTTTCTGATATGCTCGCGGCCCTCTCGTAGGGTTATCACACCCCTAGGGGGCGTGCTCCACAGTTTGAGAAACACTGACTTAGTTGGGTTTTTTTCGTCCATGTAGCTTATTGTTGTTTTTTGTTGCGTTGTAGCATTATCACTACTGTGCAGGGGTGTCAAACTCACATGATATTACGGGCCACATTGTCAATTTTACTATAAGATGGGGGCCGCAAATTTATTATCTTCAAAAAATCAATAAAATTCTATTTTTATAATGTATTATGCATTTATTAATATAAAGCTCAATTCCCCTTGCATATTATACATATGTAGTCGTTTTAATTTCACATGTTATTTTTTAAACTTAATCTATACATATTTTATATTTTTAATTAAAAAAAAAACATTATATATTAAAAAAGAATTTAATTTAACATTACTTTTTAGAAGATATCTGACATCAATTTTTCTCAAAGCAAGTCATCAAGGTTATATTAAAAGTACTGAGCTGATATATATATATATATATATATAATTTTTAAAATGGACGATAGATGTTTATTGGGGTTAATCTTATCTTTCTGAATTCTCGCTATTTTTCATTAAAGAACATAATTTCCTGCATAAATAAGGCTTCCGAACATATCCAGTATTCGCATAACAAATGATAAATTTTAGGAAAAGATCTACAGAGATAAATACGAATATGTATAAAAATCTAGAATTGCAACTTTCATAGATTTTTGTTTCAACAAAGAATCACATTGGATTTCAACTAATTTATTTATAATCCTTCATCAACGATTTCAACATCGATAAAGCGCGAAATTATAACTCACAGCTCTTAAAATTAGAATAAATAATTCCATTTCAAGCAATTTAATTTTGTGAGCGTATTCAGTAAATTTTAATTTATGGGATTTAATCAACAGAGAGATATTGGCAGCTTTCAAAGTGAGAAAAGTTTTCTTTTTCTATTTATTTTCGCCGAAGTAATCATAATTAATATAGTTGTAACAAAATGATTTTTACTTAAAGCTTAAAATTAAGTTGATTAAGATGGCTTATAATATCAACTGAGAAAGCAAAGCCCTTTATCCATTGTCCATCTTTTAATTCAACACATTCATAATATTTTTATTCCCAAGAAAGTTATAATTTCGTCCAACAATTCGAAGAATAATTTTAACACTTTATGATTTGAAAGCCTTTGAATTCTCATATAATATATGGCAGGCCATTTAATTTTTATTCTCTATATCTTCGAGAAATGAAGCTAATTTACGATGATTAATTCTAGGTTCTCGAATATAATTTACAATTTTGGTGACTATTTTTAAAACATCTCATATGTTTAAAACTTCGGAGCACAGTACCTGCTAGTGTATAGTACAATGAAAATGTTCAAAATTATTATTGCCCTACTGTTATGTGTTTCTTTTGCAACAACTTCTTTAGTAATATCTATCATGGTAGGAGTAACATCATGCAAGACAAACCAACTCTTATAACGGTAACTTATGTTTCTTCAAAACCTATAAATACATTAAAAATATCAGCTCCAGATGTTATATTTTGAATATGAATGATTTCGAAAATTTTCTTCACTATATATATATAATTTTTAAATCAACATCGCATCAGTGAAAAAAAGCGACTATCTGAGCGAAAATTCGAATATCTGTACTTTCATCAATATTCCAATAAAGTAGGCTTGAAATGTTGACATCATTGAATTATGCTGATTTCCCAAATTCTCGGCTATTTCATCAACTCTGCTACCAACAATATTTTGACTTACATTTTTAATTTGTTTTGTTTGTATTGGACATACTACTTTTGCTGTTTTAGATAAGCATTAACTAATAAATTCTTTTTCAGTAAATGGTTTCGATCTGTTTGAGAGATTAAATATAACAATATATAAATTTTACGGCAGCTGTATAGGCTTCAACAAATTTAATGAGTGTGCTTTATTGTTTTTCAAGAATTGATCTCACACACGCACAAACAATTCGGAATTTACCATCGCAAACTTTTGCTTTATTAGTGACCATAGTTTGCTTCATGATTTGTGCCATAGTGCCTTTTAAGAATATATTCCTTTACAACTGAAATATTTTTTAGATACCTGGCATATTTGAATCTTATTTTGAACGCAAAAAATATTACGGTTGCCATTTTCTTGAAAATTACCGAGTTCATTTTGAAGTGATTTTTCTTTACTCATTGTTGAAATTTGATTGTGCTTTCATTCGCAAACGATTAAGTATACATTACCCTCCATCTTAACTGTCCTGAATATTTTTTTAAACTTTGAAAAATATTTCTGATTACCTTTTGCTGATTGCCACTCCAAACAGAAACGGAGGAAGAGAAATAAAATTCACACACACGAATAATCGTGTACCATCTGTTGATGCCTGCGTAATGACAACTGCGAGTGTGACGCATGCGTGAAGATGCCTGCGTGCGCACCTGCCAACCGGATGATATATTCGGAGAAGCTGAAGGATTTCAGTATTGCTGCCGTGGGTAATAACTACTTTACATCGAAACCCATAATAACTTATGTTACCTTTTTGTTTTTATTAAAATTTTAGTCGGAAAGACTTGGTCCGTCAAATTATTTAAACTCGTGACACTCACGAACATTTTTTGGTCCTGTCGGCCCGTGATTCACGAACTGAAGCGCGATGGATATTTTTAAATTAAACAAAGCTAAAACTTCCTTAAAAGGAAGTATTACTAGAATTGCAACCTTCATAGACAACGTGTCCGAACATGTTGACATAACCGAGCTGGAGGTCAAACTCAAAAAAATTGACCAACTCCAGAGGAAAATTGAAGAATTGAAAGAGCTACTTTTTGGATTAGAAACCGCAAAACCAACAGAAGAAGCGGACTTAGAAGAAGATTTATACAAATGTGAAACACGTCTGGACGATTTGAAGGTAAGAGTTAAAAAATTGACCCTATTAATGTATCATTGTCTGTGACTGCAGTTGAAAAAAAAAAAAAAAACAAATACGAAAACGGAACTTTTGCTCAAACAAAAATTCGACCTATAATACTTCCCACCTTTTCGGGAAAATATGAACAATTTAGTAACTAAATCCCAATTCGATGATTTAATTACAACAAACGAACAACTGACTCAATCACAGAAATTGTATTATTTAAATTCCTGTCTATCAAATGAAGTTAAAGAATTTGCCTCCACTTTCGATACATTTTCTTCATTGTATGAAGCACTCGAATCCCGATATAACAAAAAGATTGATTGTCGATATTCATGTGCAACAAGTATTAAATTTTAAGAAGATAAAACGTGAGAATCCGAAAGAAATTCGTGAAATGATTGATTGCATTAAAAAAAAAAACTTACGGGCTCTAAAATTATTAAACTGTGAACAAAATAATTTATTTAATGTATTTTTATTAAATATTATGCTTAATGAATCACGAAAAAATTTCGAACTGAGTTTAAAAGCAAAAGATGTTCCCACATTTGATGAATTTATTGCATTTTTAGAACAACCGGAAACCATTCTTTTATCCGTAGATAAAAATTGTATTGTCGAAACAAAAACAATATTAAGAAAAACCTAACTTATCCTTTAAAACAAAAACCAATCTTTTAATGAATCCATCTGGGTTCACACCTAGGAGAGCCCCCACCCTTGGCGCGAATTACTTTGGTTGGCGATAATTTCGCCGTCATGGTAACCTTGCTTTTAAATACAACATATGGCAACCCTAACTTTTTCTAGAATTTTCGTCATTTGTGGGCGCGCATTTCAAATTTCATTTTGTTGTTGGGCACCGGGTTGAAAGTATGGCTGCGCTTGTCAGTGAATACACGTTAGAATTTTTTATGTTATTGGATGCTAGAGGCAAGAAAGAATTGATTGAATGGTGTATGAAAGAAGGATTAATTGCTTCAAGTTATGAATATCCTAAATGTAATGAGCAAATGGGATTAAATGAACGAAAGAGTGTTGTTTTTTGGATGGATTTGAATGGAGATGTCGAAAAAAAGGTGTGAATACGCATGATATTTGCAGAAGTATAAGAAAGAATTCGTGGTTTTCCAATAGTAAGTTAATTGGCAATAAAACGTTTTCTCCGTAATCACACCAGCCACATAGAAGGCATATTCGACCATTACCTCGCTGAGTATTTATGGCAGCGCTCTCGCGATCACTCACTCAGCGACGAGACTTTCCAGAATTTTTTAAAAGCAGTTGTTACACTTTACCCTCCACTTGGGAAGGATCAACAATAAGAAAGTAAGTGCTGTTGTTATATTTTTTATCTTAAATGTTAAATTTCTGTATTGTTTACATATATTTTCATTGCGCATCCATCTTATACTGCTATATTTACTTGTCACCGTTGTTGGGTTTGCTTGGCGCCATTTCGTTTTCGCTTGGCGCTTTTTCCGGTTTGGCGCCAAGGGTGGGGGCTCTCCTAGGAGTTTACCTGTTGAAAATAAGAGTTGCATAGTTTGTAAGGAAAAAACTTTACGTCCGATATTTCGATGCAAAAAGTTTCTAGAATTGAACCCCGAAAAACCAATAGATGTAGTCCGTCTGCATAAGTTACGTGAACTGTGTTTGCAAATACACCTCAAAAGGATGCAATGTACTTCGACGTATGTGCCCATGTGGCAAAAAACATTCTCGCTCCCTCTGTACTGCGGCAATAGATGACCGAAGAAAAGGTGTTATTCCTACCGCCGAACTTCCAGGACTAACAAACCCGGAGGACCGTGAATCGGATATAATAAATTCTTCCACACAGAACACAGTTTTGAGTAACACGGCTTCTCAACATGGAAAGAACGTATTAATATCGACTGGTAGCGTTTTCTTACGAAATAATGAAGGCCGAGAACTAAAATGTCCCGTCATTTTTGACTCAGCGTCTAACAGTAATATTATATCCAGAAAAATGTGTGATTTTCTTGGTATTACAATAGAAAAAATAAATTCCTCAGTTTCAGGACTCAATTCATTGAAACAAAATTTAAAGGGAAAACTAATACTTTAATTTCTAATAAAAGTGGTACTTTTAGAGAAAACGTAGAATTTTTTGTGACTGAAAAAATTACCGGGTTGACACCAAGTGTTACGTTAGATGTTTCGGAAATAAAAATTCCTGAATTTTTAGAATTATAAGGTCCCTGTTTTTACGAAGCAAAAAAATTCCTGCTTTACTGAATGCGGATATTTTCTTTAGAATAATTAAAGATAACATATATAAAGTAAATAAAGAATTATTGTTCAGGGAAACTGAATTTGGATGGATTGCTAGTGGACGACTCCAGGGAACCAAGACTAACTTTTCATGTTACCTTCTTAAAGATAATGATTCTGTTGAGGATACATTAAATCTGTTTTTTGAACTCAAATCCCTTGGCATAGAAGATGACCCTTGCTATCGGAAAGATGACCAAGCTATGGATAATTTTAAAGAAACTGTACAATATAATAATAATCGGTATGTGGTTGAATTACCTTTTCGTAAACATTGAAACGAATTGTCGAATAACATTTCTGTAGCAAAACAACGTTTCCAGAGTTTATGGCGAAGGTTACGAAGAGATAAAACGCTTTACACTCAATACAAAGAAACGATTCAAGATTATTTGAATCAAGGCATCATAGAAAAAGTCAAAGATACTGAAATTAATGTACACAAACCAATGTATTACTTACCACACCAAGCGATAAAAAAGGAGGGTCGTGTTACTACTTCTACTCGTATTGTTTTTGATGCAGCTTCACACCAAACTAACGAACTATCACTGAACGATTGCTTGTGGCCTGAACGATTGCTTGAATCCTAATCTTTTAGATGTTTTAATTAATTTCAGGCTAAATCGAGTTGCAATATCATCGGATATTCGTCAGGCTTTTCTTCAAATTTGCTTGGCGGATAAACATAAAGATTTTGTACGGTTTGTATAGACAGATAGTAATCCACGTATTGGGAAAAGCTCACTTTGCAAGTTTATAGAGAGAGATTGGAGTTAATTCTAGTCCATTTCTACTAGCAGCAACAATCAAATATCACATTGAGAAATATAACGAAATTCATCCCGTAACTGTACAACATTTAGATTATTTCATATATGTGGATGATTGGATTATGGAACAGGATACTCGAGAAGAAGCTCTTTTCATATCTCGCCACGCTAAGAATATTATGAAAGAAGCAGGAATGGAGGTGAGAAAATGGATCAGCAATGATACTGCTTTAATGGCTCAGTGGGCGGCTGAAGGTTTCGACACATGTCCTATGGATGCATCCATCAGGTTGGGAACAAACAAAACAAAAGTGTTAGGCATGGTTTGGCAAACTCTAGATGACTGTCTGACGTTGGATACTAAAGGTCTGCTGGAATTCGTTTCGATAAACGAAAATATCAAAAGATTTATGTTACAAACAATAGGGAAGATATTTGATCCTCTGGGATTGCTCTCACCTTTTACTATAAGAATAAAATGTCTCATACAGGAACTTTAGATAAAAAAAATAACTTGGGATGAAATTTTACCCCCCAAGTTAAAAGGAAAAGTGGTTGATTTGGTGTAAAGAACTGCCCCTATTAAATCAACTTAGAATTCCAAGGTTAGTTCTTGATTCAACGAATAATGAGGTAAGTGATCTCATTGAAATTAACATATTCTGCGATGCCTCTAAACTCGCTTATGGAGCAGCAGCTTACGTGAAAGTAAGAAAACAAAATGAAGTGCTCGTAAATCTCATCACTTCAAAAACGAGGGTGGCACCCCTGAAAGCAGTTACTTTGCCTCAACTTGAGCTCCTGGAAGCTTTAGTAGCACCTCGATTGAGTTCAAGGGTGTAAGAAATCGTCCAGAAGAAAAAGGAGTGTAAAGTGTTCCACTGGACAGACTCCAAAATAGTCCTATTCTGGATTAAAGGCTCTTCTAAAAGATGGAAACAATTCGTGGCTAACAGAGTGCAGGAGATCTCCAAGTTAACTGATCCTGATTCTTGGTTTCATTGCTCAGGACAAGAAAATCCCTCAGATTTCTTGTCTAAGGGACTTAGTGTTGATACACTTATTTCCAATAACAAGTGGTGGAATGGTCCAGCCTTCCTAAGAACTGACGTACTCCCAGAAACTGTCTCTGAGTGCCCGGAACTGAATGAAGTAGATTATTTGCCTGAAATAAAATCAAATGATTCTAAAAAATATATTGTATTGACTTTAAATTTTAATTAAACATTTTTTGATCATTTACTTTCTCGTAGTAATAGGTTTCTAACTATCATTCGAGTGTTACGTTTTCTTTACAGGTTTCTATAGGTGGAAGACTGAAACACTTAACTTCCTTATTCGAGTAAACATCCTACATTGCTTCCTCCGAAAAGAAAACTAACTGAAATTATTGTTAAATAATACCATGAAAAGTATTTTCATCTTTGGCTCTTAACATTTACTTTATCAGGTTAGACTTAAATATTGGCCAATTCACGGGCGAAATATTTGTAGAAAAGTTGTGCGTAACTGTCTAATTTGCTTTAAATTTAATCCTAAAATTTGTTCTCAAAAAATGGGCGATTTGCCAAAAGAAAGAATAACTCCTGATAAGGTCTTTCATTCAACTGGAATTGATTTGTGTGTGGACCCTTCTTTATCAAAAATAAATATCAGAGGAAAGGTCCTGAAATTAAAGTTTATGTTTGTATATTTATTTGCCTTGTAACAAAGGCCATTCACTTAGAGATAATCAGTGACTTAACTTCACAAGCTTTAATTGCTGCATTGAAAAGATTTATTTCAAGAAGGAGTAAGTGTCATAAAATATTTTCGGATAATGGTACTAACATGACAGTCGCTAATCGAGAAATAAAAGCTTTGTTTAAATTAGTAAGAGATAGAGAAGAGTCTTTATTTGCGTTTTTCGCAGAAGGCATTGAATGGTCATTGACTCCCCTAGAAGCCCAAACTGGGGAGGTCTATGGGAGGCTAATACAAAATCTTTAAAATATAGGCTAATACAAAATCTTTAAAATATAATTTTAAACGTGTTGCAGGAAACTCAAAATTTAGCTATATTATTAACTTGGAATTTATTGTTAGAATTTTTGATATTGTCTCATGTATCAAATTACTTACTATATATTACAATTTTCTTTGTATTATGTATTTTATTATTTGAGAATGTTACGTCATCAGCGCACTGTAGCGCCATCTGTAAAAAATTTGTAAAAGTAGACATTGTCTAGCTGTACCCCAACAAAAGCGGGTGCACGAATAAAGTAGGCTTAGCGTTGCGAAAAAGACTGATTTTTTATTCTTTAACCAGTTTTACAGTCCACTCAAATATTGACGAAACATTGGTCCTACGAAGCCAAAGAAAATGGGTAAAAAATCGGAAAATAAAACTCCAACGTAGCTACTGAAGAGAAATTGAATCGTTTAAAAGATTCAATCAAAGGAACTTTAACTAGGTTAGAGGCTTTTACCTCGGAGAAGACAGTGTCAAAGGATACTAGTGTCACTAAAATCGAAATTAAACTCAAAAATTTGAGCACAATTACCGATAAATCTAGATAAAATAGCTGAGGATTATTGTGAAATAGAAACTTTCGAAAGCTTGGAAATCATTCAGCTGGACATTGAAGATATAAATCAACGGATAGAGACAACAGAGGTAGGTCTCAGACTTTTAATGTATTCTTTGAAAAATTCTGAAAATGTAAACATTAATTTAAATGACAATGGTAAAAATAGTATCCGCTTACCTCAAATTCCATTGCCAGAATTTTCTGGTGTAATAGCAGAATTTTCTAATTTCAAAAATCAATTTATTAATTTAATAAGTAATAATGAGCAATTGAATGATTCGCAAAAACTATACTATCTTCGAGCATCTCTAAAAGGAGAAACAAAGCTATTGGAGTCGCCTAGCGATAGTTTCGATTCTCTCTTTAAAGCATTAGAAGATCGTTACGAAAACAAACGGCAGTTGATAGATTCTCATGTCCTTGAGATAATTAATTATGAAAAAATTTAAAGCGAATCAGCCAAAGAACTGCGCGATTTAATGGATTGTATCAATAGAAACATTAGAGCACTTAAAGTTTTGAAATATGAGCAGAATGATCTATCAGATATAATTTTAATAAATATAATTCTTCAAAAAAATTGACAAAGAATCATCTAGAAAACAATTGGAGCTTTCGTTGAAAACAGCAGAAGTTCCAACATTTATTTCTGTTATGAAACTTTTAGAAAAGAGAGAAGTGCCGTGTTAGAAAACATTACTCGCATTCCTAGTACTAAAATGATCCATAAAAATACTGCAATGTAAACTAAAGCCAAATCGCTGGTAGTTAATAGTAAAAAAATAACGGTTAAACCTTGTATTCTATGTCGAAATTCTCACCCTCTTTATAAATGTATTGCATTTCAAAATATGTCTGTGGAGTGCAGAAAGAAATTTGTTAGCAATAACAAACTTTGTATAAATTGCCTCGGACTTCATTATGGTGCCTGCATGTCTAAATACAAATGCACAGTTAGTGGTTGCAAAGGATTACATAATTCATTGCTTCACGATTCTGCTGAACTTTGCTCTGCAGTTAAAAATCACACTGTAGGGGAAAGGGGGATAGAGACCATTTCGAATACTACTCGGTTTGAAGGTCAGCCAGAAGTTGCGGTTTTGACTTATGGAAATAAATGTGTTTTATTAAATACATTCATGATTTTCGTTAAAAGTGCTGATGGATATAGAATTAAGTTAAGAGGATTATTAGATAATGCGTCTACAATATGCGTTATGAGAGAAGACATAGCAAGAAAGTTGGGATTTAAATTTAGGTCTGCAAACCAATCTGTAACAGGCATTAACGGAATTACGCAAGCCTCGAAATATTCAGCAAATATTGAAGTTTCAAATCGGGATTATACTTTTGCACGCAATGTACAATTTTCACTTTTACCTAAAATTACCGATGCGATTCCTGTATCGAAATTAAATATATCGGATTTAAATATTCCAGCTTCAATTGAGCTGGCTGATTCTAATTTCCATATGCCAGGTCAAATAGATATATTGATAGGAAGTGAACTATTTTTTGAAATTTTATATCCAGAACAACATTATTTGCAGGAGGGAAATGTAATTTTACAAAATACAAAATTTGGCTATTTAGTCACAGGTACCCTTCCTCAGTCACAACAACAAGCCAATTGTTGTTTAACCCTCCAATGGACAGCACGGATTTTTCCGCCCTACTAGAGAGGCTTCGAAAACGGACCACACTGAATTTTTCCTAAGGCCGGGGACTCACCAAAAATGAACCAAAAAGATTTTTTCCACTTCAAGTAATGTGTTCAAAACCGGTAAGGTCGTATTTTTCCGAATTCTTTTCCCCCTTTAAAGGCTTACGATCTTGAAAGATAATTAGAGACGATCGGGGAGACACAATGGGCATTGAGGGGAACTTTTATGGCTCACGGGGAGACCGGTTCCTGTGGCAATCGTAAAATCTTCAACCTAAAGTGTACACAAATAGCGAGTCAACGAGTTGAGAATTCTCATTTTTTTCTTTACCTTAAAATTCTCAAATGGAATTAAGTTTTTATAATGTATGTCTAAGTTTTTAAAAAATATCTGTAGTATTTAAATTCAAATTATATATTAAAACATTGAGGATAATTTAGTTTCATTTTTCTTATTTTAATCAATACTTTCAGGGATTTTTTTAAAAATGATTATTTTGTTATGTGTCAAAAAAAAAAAAAGGTTCAAAATTTAAAATCTTTTAAAATTTCGGACACTTCTAAACATGAATAATTTTTAAGCTTCTGTATTACATTATTTGCAAAAAATTTATATGTATTGTTAAAAAAACCCTATTTAAATCTTTTAGTTTTTCATAATTTTAAAGCCAGATATTCAGGGCATCTTACATAGAATCCCTTGTTTTGTATTGTTCAGATAACAAATTATATTTGAATTTTGAATGTCTGAACATTAATTTCATTCAAAGAGAACTTTAACTTCAAGTTTATATTTTTTAACTTGAATCTTCAAATAAAGAGTATTTAAAAGCATCTGGACAAATTTACAGTTAACATTTGCGCATATAAATAAATATAAAGATCCTTTTTTAAATTCAAGTTAAAAATATATATATTTATACATGATCCCTCATCATTCATGTTCCATTACTGGTTGACTGAAGAAAAGATTATTAAAATTTGGACATATTTTTATAATCTTAACCATGCAAAACTAGGAATTTTGTATTAGCTCCACTAAAATTCTGCATTGGAATTTCGAAAAAGATATTTATGCGTGTCTCACATACTCAGTTGAAAAACATATATTTACCATAAATACTAATAATTCTTTGGATATTTAAAATTATCATTATATTAATTTTTTTATATATATATATATATATATATATATATATATATATATATATATATATATATATATATTCGACTTCTAATATTTTTTCAAGTATT
This sequence comes from Trichonephila clavipes, assembly GCA_019973935.1. Lineage (NCBI taxonomy): Eukaryota > Metazoa > Arthropoda > Arachnida > Araneae > Nephilidae > Trichonephila > Trichonephila clavipes. Next base: position 431,657 of record BMAU01018401.1, read on the forward strand.
CCTTAAATTTCATATAATTTAATTAAGTGAGGGGATATTAAAGTCGCACTCTCTATCTCTTCTCTACTCAACTTTCTTGAAGACTTTTGGCGACGGACCTGAGAGGGATGGCCGGGGTAGACCAAAGATTCCCCAAGAGGATTCAGGTGGTCAAGGTATCGAATCATGAATAGTTGGCATGTCTCGAGTTCGAGCCCAGTGCCACAAAAGACCCGCCGTGTTGGGCAGCGATGCACGTTAAATCTATCGAGAGCAGAAATGTCCTCCCGTTGGTGTGGTGTGGTAGTTAGGAGAGGGGGTGCCAGCTCAGGTGTCGATCGGTCCACGTCACTTGACCATGGTTCAAAATTACGTGGTCCGTCGCCAAAAGCCCTCGTGCAGCTGAACAGTGTGACGTTAATCTTCACTCACTCACCATTAGGCTACCGCGGCCTCACAATGTGGTTGAAAACTGCATGTTATGAGTAAAAATATGCGGAAACATTTGATGAACTTATAATAGATTTTTGCATAGAAGATAGATGTGTTATGCTAAAATGACAATATGTAAACGTGGTCCGTATGAGATTATCGATGACAATTTTTGAAAAATTCAATTTAAGTTTCAGTTTGAAACTTATAGATGTGTTTGCTTTTTTCGCATTTAATATTAAATATAGTCGAAACTTATTCGTTTTTTTTCGATAACAAATTAATAGTTTAACGCATTCATAGATTATAAAAAATAAAGGTATAAATGACATTGTTGGGAATAATATTTTTTTATAGTTTTGAATTCAGACTTCTTTGCAGGAGTGTAAACCATTAAAAGGCTGATGTAGAAGTTAGAAAACTAATATTTAAAATATATGGAAAACAATATCTGCAATTCCATGATCTTGACGAGCAGAAGACGGCATTTTTACTTAGTAGGGCAGAGTAAGCATAAGGTAGGAGCTTGTGGAATAAACAACCAGGCCTCTGCAGTTTTGGCAGGTAGTGAATTCCAATTTGTTGCTTTCTCTCAGTAAGGAATATAAAAATAACAAATACAAAAATAAGTCATGTAAAATTTTATATATTTTAATAACAATGAATTGTGAACTTAATTTCCAATTCATTGTCACGAGTTGGCAGTAACTACGGTACTCTATCGACGTATATATATATATATATATATATGTATATATATATATATATATATATATATATATATATATATATATGTGTATATATATATATATATATATATATATATATATATATATATATATATATATATATATATATATATTTATATATATATAAAAGTACGGTTGATAGAGTACCAATAATTTTAACGCAATTTTATATTTCGTTCTCGTAAACTTTACTCCTTTTAAAACATGTATTGACAAAATACTCTCCTTTTGTATATTTATAAAATTTAAAAAATATAATGGTTATCTTACCCAACATTTTAAATCAGGGGCGGCAACTGTGTAGCTAAGACGTGCCAAACCAATCTGTGAGTATCATTCAGCGTGCCACATAGTAGGAAATTTTTGAAATCCTTCGATTCTTACGGTAATATTTGCAGATTTAAAGAATAGAGGTAAAAAATTTAGATTTATAGTTTTATTTTATATTAATTATGGATCAATAAAATACATTTATTAACATAAAAATAAACAATATAAAATGTTACTATTTCTTCAACAAAGATAAAAAAAAATTAAAAATGTATGTTTCCAACATATTTACTTAAAAAAGAAATAGACAAAGTGAAATATAAATGATTCCCTTCATTACAGTTAAATAAAAATTGCAATGCGAATTAACTCTTTCACCACTTTTCTTTCATATCGCAAAACCAGGGGTATAATGCATGACACGATTCTGAGCATTCAGTTGTTAAACAATTTCTTTGCGGAGTCGAAATATTTTTCATATTAGGAAAGATTTTTTACTTTGATATGCCGAATCACATAAGTGGAAAGCAGAGTACTTGCAATTTTCTTTTTTCAACAATTAAATCCCCTAGCAATAGCACTCAATTATTTACAAAATAGCTGTATATAAATTTATCCTTAGAATTATCTTTCAGGTTATTTTGTAGTTCCATAAATGTTCATAACTCAGAAGATGTTTGTCAAATAAGGTCTATTATCAACTTCCATCCACTCAAGAATTGACAAATTTGTAGAATAGTGCTGAGTGCCACTAAGAATTGTACCACGTGCCACAGGTCCATAGATTGCCGACACGTTTTAAATATTCTTATTAACTAACAATCTCCTATTCAAACACAATTTATATGATAAAAAAGGGCTTTCACATTCATTTTGTAGGGAATTCTATTAGATTCAACCATAAGAGTAATTTTGTGTTTGAAATAAATTACGTTGTTTCGGGGATCCCCTTAGAGCAAAATGAAAGGAATTTGACATAATTATAGTAAGTTTCTCTAAACGGGGAAACGTTCACTTTCAAAATACACTGCGTAAAGTGGTTTTAGGTGTACTAAGTTATATTCACTATTATTCCTAAAATAAATTTTGATATTTTGGTTTTTCGTTAAGTTTTGCAGTTATTTCTTCAAATATACTTCTCCATTACATTTCTTTCAAACTTGCTATTTTCTTTTGGGGCAACGGTAGCCTGATGGTCATGGTTATGAACTGGTGCCCAGTGTTCGAGCCCTGGTACCACAAAAGTTTAGCGTTGAAGAGGAGCTGATGCACGTTAAACACGTCGAGGTCAAATGTCCTCACGTTGGTGTGATGTGGAAGTTTGGAAGGGGAGTTATCAGCTCAGGTATCGTCCTCGTCACTTAACCGCGGTTCAAAATTACGTAGTCGCTCGTCATTAGCCACCGTGTTGACTTAGAATGCAATATAAACCCTTGACGTGTGCACTTGAGTTAATTCGAGTACGCTAAACAGTTCCAAATATGCACATTAGATATAATTCAAACGAGGTCGCATTTTATTCTGCTTTAATTTCCTCACTCAAATATCAGCGAGCGCCGTCTGCACTCGAGATATTTGACTGTTGTTTCTTATATTTACGATTTAGTCGTTAAACATTAAAAACTCGTTTTCAATGTAAAGACTGTAATGTTGGACTGTGTGCAGTGCCGTGTTTCGAAAAATATCACACTGTGACATTTCTGTAAACGACAAGTATGTGTCTTTCTCATACTTCTTTGATATTTTTTGCTATTTATACCTGTTAAAATTATTTTTTTATAAAAGGTTTTTTGTAACTAATTGTAAATTGAATAAAAACTTTTCTTACAATTATATGTATTTGAGGATGAAATCTGATTTACTTTATTCAGGAAATTTTTAGTAAATTTCATTTTCTTAGCCAACTTATTTCTTTTAAAACATGCATATTTGTGTATTATATAATTAAATTTCTAACTATCTAAAATTATGTCTGGCTTTTTCTTCATTAAAATCTTTCAGGATTTTACAAATTATCTTGCCATTATTCATTATGTACTTAATAAGGAAAAATATATCTAAATATAAATAATTTCTGTCCTAATAAACATATAATTGTTTTTAGCTACAGTTTGGAAAATGCATTGAAATTTGTATCGGGACAGGATTTTAACATATTATGAATGTGTTTTTACTGCCACTATGTTATATATTTATCTTCATTCTTTTTTACAATATGAGTAGAAGTCGTAAACAGTTTGTCACAGTAAAATTAATTTTTGTTTTATATTCAAATTATACTATTATATTGATTCTGAAAATAATAGGTTAGTTTGACAAGCCATTATTTGACAATTTTAAAGCATTGAACAGTTTTGAAATTTTTAAAACTTTTCTAAAATGTTAAATTATTAAAAATATTTAATTATTGTAAGTGATTAATATTTCTTAGATTATTGGAAACAAAAAGTATAAAATTTAAAATATATCTCTTTGTTGAATTTTAATAATTATTTTTATGGCTAAACCTGGAAAAAACCCAACTTTTTTTAAATATTAACATTAAGATACTTTGAAAAAATAACTCGAGCTCTCAGACCTAAATCCATATGAACCTTTATAGAACATATGTAAGGGAACATTTACGAGATATTTCAAGACTCTATCTTGAACAGGAAAAACGCCTTAGGGATTAGAAAACACTTTCATCTTCAAAATTAAAAATCTGAGAAAAACATTTAAAATTTGTAAAGGCATAAAAAAAATTCCATTGCCTGTAAAGCTTTAATTTTTTCAATCTGTTACTATCCAACTTATGCTCTACATGAAAATTCTACTTGAAATAAATATGACTGAAATATCTTTTTTAAGTTAAAATATTCTAAGACATAACATTGATAACAACTGTTAATTTGATCAATTATTCACTTTTATCAGAACCTTATATATTCACAAGAGTTTTAAATGCAAAATATTTATATAGAAATTAGTAGTTATACAAACGTAATCCAGAAATCACCAAGTTTGTAAACAATATCTATTTTTTTCTCAGTTCCCATCGTGGCAGTTAAGCAAGTTTAAGTTTTTTTTGCATGACTTTAAAATACTGCAGTGTAGTACTACAATAGATTTATTATAATGTAGTTTGTGGTACATCAGGGAAATATTTAGTTCAGTCTGCAACATTTGTATTCTGTAGTCTAATTGTAATATTACCTGAAAAAGCTGCACTTTAGATTTACCATTTTCAGTCATATTCCATCCCTTTCAAGTATTATTTATCACAGTAGCCTGCGTACATTTTGGTCATGGCATTTTTCAAAAGGAAAAAAAATAATGAAAACAAAGTAAAGAGCTTTTAAATTATATAAACTATGTGTCAAAAATATATTGGTCTTTAAATCAATCTTAATTAAGTAAATGTGAGAAAACTCAAAAACTTAAAAACATGAGCAAATAGAAATGATTTTAAAAACTAAAATTGTAGTTAATTGCCGTTTCACACGAAATATTGGATTGTGTTAAAAATATTTTTAATTAATTCAATCTAGGAATGCAAAAATGCTTTAAAATGAAACCGAATTTAAAATCAAAACTCAGAAAATTAAAATTTCTTAAAACCTAATTTGTTTTTAGATCAGAAATTGAGCAAGCTTTCCAAATATATGAAATATTTATGTGCAATAAATTGGGTGAACTCTCTGTTGGCCGTGAGGTGTAGAAAATGTCCATTTCACAATCCTCGCCCTAGGCCACAGCTGTAAATGAGAAACCTCCCGTTTCGAAGAACACAGAGACCGAAAAGCAATAAAATCATCCCCTGCAAAACCAATTCAGGACCTCCTGTGGTTTTAACAGGGGAAGGCATTAAACTGCCGTGCATTTTTGAAGCAGCTCGCGAAATTTATCGGAACATTTTTGGCTTAGCTAGCTTTGAAAAAGTAGACCGCTTTCGGAGTGAAATTCAATTAGCGGGTCATCCAGTCAGAGGGTTAATAAGTGAAGCAAGCTTAGATATAACAGAAAAGAAATTCTTTGAACTGGAATCACTTCCAGATGATTCTAAGGAAATTTATTGTGAGGAACATTTTGTTAGTACCTATAAAAGAGATAAAACGGGAAGATTATTAGTTCGGTTACCCATAAAGGAAAATGCAGAAACATTATTAGGATATTCCAAAGAGAATGCGATCAAACGACTAAATGGTATTTGGGAAAAATTAAACAAAAACAATACAATGGGAACTTTGTATAAAGAATTTATGAATGAATATGAACCTTTAGGCCATATGGAGAAGATTAAAAATGAAACATTAGATAAGAGTAACTATTACATTCCTCATCATTCCGTATATAAACCAGAGAAGACATCCACTCCATTGAGAGTTATCTTCGATGCAAGTGCAAAATCAACAAGTGGTTTTTCCCTAAACTTCATTTTACTAAACGGAGGAATTATTCAACAAGATCTCTTTTCCATAATCAGTAGAATTAGAAAACACGAGTACGCGTTTAGTGCAGATATTAAAAAAATGTACAGGTAGATACTTGTTGATCCTAATCAAAGGGATTTACAACGAATTATGTGAAAGACTAGTGCAGATGCTCCAGTCAAGACTTACAAACTAGCTACCGTAACCTATGGGACAGTTTCTGCACCATATTTAACTACCAGGACCTTAAAGGCTTTAGCAGATGAAGAAAAAGTGGAATTTCCGGACGCAGCAGATGTGATTTGTAATGATAGTTATATGGATGATATTATTTCTGGAGAGTCTACATTAGAGGGTGCTAAAAAACTCCAAACCAGATTATCTCAACTATTACAGAGAGGTGGTTTTGAGCTACACAAATGGGTGTCAAATAGCCCAGAACTGTTGAAAGATTTATCTGTATCTTCCTATGTGTTTGATAAGGAATTTCAGGATAATCCAGTGAAAACATTAGGTATGCTATGGGATCCAAAGGTGGATTGTCTCACATACAAAGTAAAGATTAGTAACAAAGTCAACTTCTCAAAAAGAGACGTGCTTTCAGAAATTGCAAGGATCTATGACCCTTTGGGCCTGATTGGACCCATTGTTACGAAGGCTAAGATATTCATTCAAGAACTTTGGAAAATAAAATTAGATTGGAGTGAACAGCTACCACCAGATGCAATGGAAGAGTGGATGAACTTCTACCAAAAATTAGCGAAAGTAAATAACTTCAAAATCCCAAGGTGCATTATACTTCCTGCAACAATACGGATTGAAATACATGGCTTTTACGATGCATCAGAACGTGCCTATGCTGCTGTTGTCTACATAAAATGTTACAATGAATCTGGACAATCTCAAACTAGATTATTATGCAGCAAGTCCAGAGTGGCTCCTTTGAAAACACTCACCATACCGAGGTTAGAACTGTCTGCAGCTTTACTACTATCGAGATTAATCAAAAAGTTTGTGCCAATTCTACAATTACCTATTCATAAAATTTGGATGTGGATGGACTCAACGATTGCTTTAGTGTGGATAAAGACTGAACTTCATAAACTCAAAACATTTGTCAGCAATAGGGTGGCGGAGATCCAAGCACTTTCAAAGGAATATCATTGGAAACATGTGAGCCTCAAGAACAATCCTGCTGACTTAATTTCTAGAGGCTGCAATGTAGATGAACTTTTAAAGAACGAAATGTGGTTCTCGGGTCCAGATTTACAAACTGATGAATACGAGGACAATCAGCTTTTTCCTGATCCCTCCTACAGAGATGAACTAAAATGTGCTGTGACTTTTTCAATGACTGAGTGTTCTTCAAATTTTTATGATGAACTCTTTAATGTTACAAATAATTTCATAAAATTAATTAGAATTTTTAGCTTTATTTTTTGGTTCATTAATAACATCAAAGCTAAGGAGTCGTGTAATAAGGAGAAGTATCTAACTGCAGATGAGATAAAGAGGAGTACGGAATTTTTAGCTAAAATAGCACAATTAAGTGAGTTTAAAGCAGAAATCTATGCCTTGAAAAAAGGTAAAGGTGTTTCAACAACAAGTAAGTTAAAGGCTTTAGATCCTTTCCTAGATGAGAATTCATTACTCAGAGTTGGTGGAAGGCTTAGTAATGCTGATTTACCATTTGGAGCAAAACATCGAATAATTATACCTAGTAAACATAAATTTACTAAATTAATTTTTGAGCATATGCATAAGAAGTTTTTTCATATTAGTGCTCAGGTTTTAGTACATCAAATTAGAATGCAGTTTTGGCCCATTAATGGCAAGGGTATTGCACGAAAAACAGTTCATGATTGCATTGCATGCTTTAGACAGAAGCTTACTGGGGTAGATCAATTAATGGGAAATCTACCATCAGAGAGAGTAACTCCAAGTGCGCCATTTTTAAACTCTGGGGTGGATTTTTGCGGACCTTTTCAAATAAAATTTAAAAATCAGAGAAAGGGGATATTTTCAAAAGTTTATGTTGCGAATTTTGTATGCTTGGCTACAAAGGCTATTCATTTAGAGGCAGTGACTGATTTAACAACTGAGGCATTTATTGCAGCTTTGAAGAGGCTATGTGCCCGTAGAGGCCGCATTTCTACATTAATGTCCGATAACGCAACTAATTTTAAAGGCGCAGCTGCAGAATTAAATCGTTTCATAAAATTAATTTGTAACAAAAACGAGACATTAGCAAGTTATTTTGCTTCAGAAGCTATCCAGTGGAAATTTATCCCACCTCGTTCTCCTAATTTTGCAGGTTTGTGGGAGGCAGTGGTAAAATCATTCAAACACCATCTCTATAGAACTTTAGTTAATAGTAAAATAACTTTCGAAGAATTCGAGACAATAATAATTCAAATTGAAGGTATACTTAATTCACGTCCATTAGTACCATTGTCAGATAATATCAATGAATATGAAGTTTTAACTCCTGGACACTTTATAATTGGTCGACCTATCAGTGCAATACCTGAGCCCGCAATTTTAGATATTTCAGATGATAGACTATCTAGGTGACAGTATACAACAAAGTGTGTACAAACTATTTGGAAACGCTGGAAAAATCATTATCTTAATCATTTACAGCAGAGAAACAAGTGGCAGTTTGAGAAAAATAATGTTGCCGTAGGGTGTTTAGTGCTTTTAAAGGAAAATGATTTACCTCCCTGCAAATGGGCAATGGCAATAATCTTGGAGGTTATTTATGGAACTGACGGTAAGGTCAGAGTCGTTAAACTAAATACTGCCACGGGGGTTCTCACACGTTCTATCTCAACAATATGTATCTTACTAATAGAAAATAATAATATAAATTAAATTGTAATGTGAAGTACATTATATTCTTAGAATATTGTATTTTTCTATTTTTGAATATTGTATTTTTTTTTTCTTATTTTAGAATGCTGTGTTTCTTTGTATTTAATTCATTTAGGCATTTGTAAACTGTATATAGTAAATTGCATTTTTTAAATATATTTTTGAAATATTGTATATTTGAACGCCGGGCGGAATGTTACGTCATCAGCGCACTGTAGCACCATCTGTAAAAAAATTGTAAAAGTAGACATTGTCTAGCTGTACCCGAACAAAAGCGGGTGCACGAATAAAGTAGGCTTAGCGTTGCGAAAAAGACTGATTTTTATTCTTTAACCAGTTTTACAGTCCACTCAAATATTGACGAAACAGAGAACTTAAGCTAATTCTCTGCTGGAACTTGATATTCAATTATATATTCACTTAATATTTATTAGTATTAATTCATGTTTAAAATTTATTACTTATTTATGTTAAGATACAAATGGTTAAGTTCTTGCATGTAGACATAGCAAGAGGCCGTGCGAGATGTTGGCGCCTGCGTAATGACAACTGCGAGTATGACGCATGCGTGAAGATGCCTGCGTGCGCACCTGCCAGCCGGATGATATATTCGGAGAAGCTGAAGGATTTCAGTATTGCTGATGTGGGTAATAACTACTTTATACACACACATCGAAACCCAAAATAACTTATGTTACCTTTTTGTTTTTATTAAAATTTTAGTCGGAAAGACTTGGTCCGTCAAATTATTTAAACTCGTAACAGCCACGAACACCACCCATAGTAAAGAATATGCATAATGCATTTCAGAATTTAATAAAAGAGTAACTTATTGGAGTAAAATCAATTGAAAACGTTTAATAAAATATAAAAAAAAATATTTTTAATCTGAAGCCCATTTTTATTATCAAAAAGGATTTCTTTTAATAGAAGAACAGATAACAGGCAAATATATTGTAGATTTATAGGTTTATATATATAATATAAGGTCCACCTCAAATAAATTTGAAAATGAAAAATTTTTTTTAAAAACTTGATATTTAAAAGTTTTTAAAATGAATCAGCGGGTCACAATTGTTGTACTGGCGAGCCACATGCGGCCTGCGTGTCTGATACCCCTGCAATAGTGCAATGCAGTGATGCCATTTTTAGCATTTCTTTTGGCTTAACTTATTTATTTGTTGCTTTTTTATTCTTTTTATTTTAACGTTTTCAAATTTTTTTGTTTTAATTTGAGTTTGTGTTTTTTTTACCACAAAATTAAATGAAATATCTGTAATTCATTCAAAAATTAGCAACATTTTAATTTCCTTATTTGTAACTGAGAATTAGCAATAATAGGAGGTTTTCAAAGTGCTATTATAGTTATTATTTTCTTTTTCTCAGAGTGTCTAGAAAAAAGAAGCCCAGTCTTCAAGAAGCTTTGGATTTATTGCAAAACCTACCATCTGAAAGCATTGATGCACTAGCAGACGATTCTTCTGATGAGGATGTCCCAGCAAATTATCTGCTGGAATTTCCGTTAAATTCTTAAGATGGCAATCAAGACAACTCAAGGTGCCATAGTTCCTGTTGAGAAAATACAGTGTTTCCTACTCCAGGACGCCGAGCTTTAAAAATCATTCAATTGAAACCTCACTCCAAATGCACGAAGTGTAATGCATTTTTGTGTATTAAAGAAAAGAAAAATTGTTTCTTTGAATAACATCAAATTAATTTTAAGTGCAAATGATTGATTGATTATTAACGTCGCACTGTTTAGCTACACGAGGGCTTTTGGCGACGGACCACGTAATTTTCAACCATGATCAAGTGGCGTGGACGACACCTGAGCCGGCACCCCCCTCTTTTAACTACCACACCACACCAACGGGAGGACGTTTCAGCTCTCGACAGATTTAACGTGCATCGCTGCCCTACACGGCGGGTCTTTCGTGGTACTGGGCTCGAACTCGTGACAAGGCAAGCCACGGTCCGAACAACCTGCAAACCTGCTTTTATGTGTAAAAAAATTAAATAAATTTTTAAAGCTTTATAATTGTCAAAAATAGATATTTTGTCATGTAAAATACTAGTGTTCTCTGGTTATTTAGCATTAGTTAAAACTTCGTTAAAAAAGCCGTTCGGTTCTTATACATTATGAGAATATTTTAGGCCTTTGAGTACTGATGGTACTTTAAAGAACCAATTTAATTAATTAGCTCTAATGGATTAAATTTCCTAAAGTTGAGTATTTTATTTATATATATCCCTTAATTTTAAATGTAGTGATTAAAAAAATATTGCATGAAAAAAAAATTGCACTAAATCATATTGCGTTAGATAAAGGTTAAACTGAAGAATTATAGTACATAAATAGAAGTTAAAATTATATTTTATATAAGAGTATCTATATTTTTTTCGTGTATTATACTAAAGTTTCATGTAAATATTAGGGAGACCGGAAAGTAATGTCGCTTTTGCGCATGTCAATGCTGCTTTACCGTTTATGAGTTCATTGCGTATTTGAAAGTCGTGCCAGAGTCATTTCAAAGTTAAAGTGACTTGTTTAGTTATGAAAACCTAAACCTTAAATTTTCTTTCCCCATTTTGAGTGAAATAGTTAGCCAAATACCAGAAGAGATTCATGTTCGCCATTACATGCTGTTGGAGTTTCACAAGGGTAGTAATGCAACAGTTGCTACCCAAAACATTTGCGATGTTCACCCAAGTGCCTTAGATGTTCGTAAACGCCAAAGGTGGTTTGCATAGTTCAGATCCGGTAATTTCGATCTTTCCGACTCACATCTATCAGGAAGACCAACAACTTTATTCAATGAGGTTATTAAGGGCGCAAGTGGAAGCAAATCGTGTCAGACAATCAAAGAGCTGTCAAATGCTCTTAACTAACCTTGGTCGACCATCCAAGAACATTTGCATCAGATTGGTAAAACAAACAGAGCAGGTATTTAGGTTCCGCATAATCTGCTGAAGAAAACAGAGCTAACCGATCTACGACATGCAACTTATTGCTTCAACGGTACAATACAGAACCGTTTTTTTTTTTTTTGATTTCTTGATCACTGCAGATGATAAATGGGTCCTGAATGGTAATCCAAAACGCAAAAGACAGTGGCTATCCCCGAAAGAACCGCCACGTAGGACTACTAAGCCAGGTTTACATCCAAAAAGGCGCTTTTGTGTGTTTGATAGGGTATTCGTGAACTCGTCCATTTTGAAGTGCTTAAACCTGGAGAAACTGTTAATACAGACAGTTATTGTGACCAGTTAGATCGACTAAATCAATCACTAATTGAAAAGTATCCAGCGATTATCAATAGAAAAGGCGTTATTTTGCAACACGATAATGCAAGACTACACTGCGCAAGAAAAACGATGGAAAGAATTAATGGATTGGGGTGGGAAGTTTTATCTCACCTACCATACTCGCCTGACATTGCGCCAATGGATTTCCATTTATTCCGTTCAATGCAACACTTCTTAAACAAAAAACTTCAAAACTCGGATGGTCTGAAAAATGCCATCTCCAGATATTTTACTGAAAAACCAATTGATTTTTATCGATTCGTCATTGAAAATTTGCACCCTAGATGGAAAAAGGCTCTTGCCAACGAGGGTGATTACATCATTGACTAAAAGGAAAAACTTGTAAGAAATTTATTTATTTTAAGTTACTGTAAAAAACTACATAATTTTACGGTCCCTTAATACTTCATAGCATTTAATTCTAGTACAAAAGTATAGAAGTATTCTTCCAAGTTATTTGCTGAAACACTTTGCTTCGAATAACTATGCACAAAATAGTTGCCAACTGTTTAAAGAAATAATTTATCATACCAACATCAGGGCGAATCCTTGCCTTGATTTAATACCTCAAACAAGTTTCGGATATTATGTGTTTAATATGCATCGCATGTTCAACAAAATACGAAATAATGGAGTGGCATTCTCATTAAACTTTGAATTTAATTCTACTGTTGCTGCCGCTTTAATTCCACAATACATTCATTTCCAATTTCCCTCGAGATTCAATTATTGAATTTCTGCGGATGCTTTCATATCTGTGTTATTCAACTCGGTTTTGAATTCTGGTCCTTTATCTAATAAATAGTGAACTATTTCCAATGAAATCTTTCACACAGAGTTGCCGCGAAATCAATCTTATTTATCCCATTCACTTACTTCAAATCATTTTAAAAACTTGGATAAATCTATCAAAACGTCTTATAAATAATAACATAATTTCATTATTTCGCACTAAAAGCAATTGTTTGTATCGATCGAATGGGAAAACATTCAGTTTAGATAAAAATATTAATTTAACAATAAACCATATTCCTTCGGGATAAATATTTCGCTTTTTTGAATCTGTTTTAATCTTACTGAGTTACTGTATTTGTGGTAAACATTTATGTTTATATAACATGCTTATGAAATAAAAACCTATTTTTACTTTTATATTACATTCCTTAAAGGAGCATAATACAATTTATAACAAAATCTTTGATTTATATAAGGAATTTTACAATTTTCTTTTGCTTGTAATATGAGTTTCGTAAAACAATTTTTGTTCTAAAAACACCACAAAAAACTAACCATTTAATGTTCTTAAAGAAAATTTGAAAATTTATATAAAGATTTTAAAAAGCTACTACTCTTGCAATGAGTGACGTGCACACATTTTTTAAATTTGATCTACAAGTACGTTAAACTATGTATAACAAAAGTTTTAATGGGTTTTCTTCTAACGTAAATGATATTTGTAAAATATTTAATTGTGAATGTTCATTGGAAATTCTTTAAGGGGTGTTCGAAGGTTAAATTCTTCTTATTTTTTTTTTTGACAATTTGAGATTTTTACATTTTTAAATTGTATAGATTTTAATCTTTCAAAAAATACCTTACGTTAACCGCGAGAGAGAGTAACTAAACCCTTAAAACCTATTTTTAAATAATCTTTGAAACTGGACCACATCCATTTGAATGATGAAAAATGTAAACAAAGTACTTCGTTTTTGCTTAAAAAAGTTAAACGTCTAATGTAAGCCAAAACATGTATCTTTTACTGTAAATTGAGCCTTTTATTTTTTTTTTATTTCCTAGCCAATTAAAAGTCTCACTGTATACATTAAAATCAATTTATCTCAAAATGTAAATTTTGATGTTCGATTTACCTTTTCTGAGAAACTACACTGATCACAGGTATGTAAATTTTTATGATACATTTAAAATGATGGCTAATATGTAATAAAATTATTTTTTGTAAGAAAACTCAAAGATTTATTTTGTATGATTTTTTATGGGAAAAATGGGTCAAATTTTTCGGAATGTTTGATAAAATATTTCATAAATTAATAAAAAATTCAAAATTAGCTAAAATCTCATTTCACTATAATAAGAAAGGTGTACTTTAATTGTATGAAAAATAGCAAGTGTGTACATAAAACCCATTTTGAGAAAAGGTACATCGAAAACAGCCAATTTAACATTGTCAGTATATAGAGAGGGACACATTTCCAACTCTCCTCTTAAGAAATGTATAAATTCTAAATTAACTTATTTTTTTAAAAGTGTTGCTTTCATCTAAAAATGCATACCAACTTTTGTGACATGTACTAATGGTAATTGGTAGAAAAATATCAACACATTTAGTACAAAAGAACAAAAGCAACATTTTAAATGAATATAAACTGGATACTTCCTAATACGCTTTTATTAGGTTCGCCTGCATGGAATGGACTCCTTGAACTCGATTTTTACCCACTTGAAAAGGTCAGATTAATTCAAAATTTTGCACATTTGTCAAGGACCGATGACAATACAATAATTTAATAATTTTGTTCCATTGTCTCGATCAGGATCATCACGATTTAAATTTTTCCATTTCCAGATTTTGCGACTAAAATATTAAGTTACAATCCTAAAGCGAAAACGCTCATGGCTAATACAAATACAACAAATGAAAAAAGATGAATTCATCAATGGATAAATGATAGCTTAAGAAACTAAAAAGCACGCTTTTATTGTAGATCGAACTAAAAAATAAACTATAGTTTAGAAAACTAATAAACACGCTTTTATAGTTAATCGAATTAAAAAGTAAAAATAATTCTTAATATAAGAATAGAATGATTAAGGGGGAAATTAATGTCATTGGGGTAAAAGCGTGGGATGCTCGATATCAATAGTTATAACTTCTTACTAGTTCCATTCTGAAATGTAGAGTTAATGTAAAAATGCAGTACAAAGAACCCAACGCTTTTAATTTTCTCGTTAATAGTTTTATTCTTATATTAAGAATTATTTTTGACTTTTTAGTCTTCGATTAACTATAAAAGCCTTTTTTAAAGTTTTTTTAGACTATAATTTATTTTTATTGGAGAGCTCTCCATAAAAAACTCTTTGAAATCCTTGATATTTTATATAGATTCTTCAAAGATGAATTTTTGAGTATGAATAAGTATTAATAGTTGATATTAAATGCACATGAAGATGCATTCTCCAAAATATTGTATTTGTATTATATTTGAATTACTTTCAAATCATTGATTGGCTTCTTAAGTCTATTTGGATTGCTAGATAAGTACAAATTCTATTTCCTTGTTCTAATTCAACCTGAAATTATGCACGGATAGCCTTGCTAAATTCTAAATCCATTGTGACTACAAATAGAAAGGAAATATGATGAATAAATCTACAAAGTGAACCAAAAATCCCGCTTTAATTACAAAAATTCATTACAAACTAATCACTTAATATAGCAATGTAATTGTTACATTATTGGATAGGTCAATTTTAAATATTAAGAATATATTAGCCATTTTACTACAAACAATTAAATAATCAGTATATCTAAAAAATAAAAATCATTATAAATAACATGAATATTCAAAAACATATAAATATAAATTAGTTAAGCTGTTGATAGAAGGTCCAATGCGAGTTAAACCCTTAATTTTACTCCACACAGAATACCATACAAATTAATATAATTTTCCTTGAGTACTCTTTCAAAAAATTTTAAATTTGTAAATATATCTTAAGTAATGGTAGAAGAATACACACACGCGCATACACACTACATAAATAGGAAATGTATCAATGAGATGGTACTTAATTCTGAGAATTCTAGTCGTGATAGTAAAATAGTTTTTTGAGATTGATCTCATCATTCTTTATTTCATTTTAACATCAGAAGAGTTATTTTGATTGTGTACGTTTGCTCACGAGCAAAAATACGAGAGGAGTTATTCAAATTCCATAATTAGATGCAAGGAAGCCGCCCATCCGGTAGAGTGGTTAGTGACGCTGACTGTGGTGCCGTAGGGCCTAGGTTCGAATTCCGGAGACGGCATGCATGTTTGTATTGCAATCCTTCATGACTTTAAACTCCTTTTTATGTTTGGGGTGAGTGTTTCATGCTTATTTCTGTAAGCCCCCGTGTGTGATACTTTGTGGTGCTCGGAGATTTATAAATATTCTCAATAAAAAACATGCATGGAAAAACGTAAAATAAAAGATATAATCACGTCCTCAAATGAATGAAAATATAAGTTATATTTTTAGAAATTAGATCAGTGTTTTGGTGAAAATTTAAATCAGTTAGTAAGACACGTGTAAGTCATTGTGATATTTTTTTACTTGGAATCACTAATAAATCTGCCCAAAATTCAGGATCTAATCCTTTTAATGAAGAATTATTAATATATCTGTAAAAATGTAAGTTTATTCCTTTAATGCAAGATAAAATAAGGTACTTTTCAAAATAGGGTATTCGGAATTATGATTTAGAGAAACATAAATAAAATTAAAAATTATGATTATATACTACGATCCTAAATCTGAAACCGTCCGACATTGAACACTTCTGGACATGTAACAAATATGTTAGTTCCTTTATCTTTGGGGAAAGGGGAACCGAAGAAAAATGATCATAACATAGACCTTAAATGTTTTTATGACCCTTCACAATTGAAGGATGAGACTTGGAGGGCGGCCAACAAAGAGAACAATTTTTTTAAAATTACAATAATAAACTTTTTCGCTGCTCGAATGTCTCGAGCAGAAAAAAAAATCTTCAGGAAATCGGACTGAAGTTATTGTCGCTGCCCGAAGGGTCGTAAAAACGTAAATGTAGTGACATCTTTCTGACGCCGATGTAAAGATGTTTTTTCCGGGAAACATTTATCAAATACAACAAACTTTCCAAGAGGAAATTAAACTTTTAAGGAAAAATCCTGGTGCTCTTTAGATAGAATTTTATTACTCAGTTTATTTCTAGGGAATGTACTTTATCATTCTTATTTTTAGTTTTTGAAGAAGTTTATGATATACTCTGACGTTTTTACTGTACAGCAAAATAATATCATTAGCGAATATTTGTTATAAATTTCTTCGCTGAATATTCAACAAGGCGGGTTCAATGTAACCATGAATAATTCAATCAGGCAGAGATTTCTAACATTTTTACTCAGAAAACAATATACGAATGTTCTTACATACATAAAGAGGTACAGGGTGTCACCCCGAATGCCTTCTATCTATCTCTCTCTCTCTCTCTCTCTCTCTATATATATATATGTAATACATTTGCTGTTTACCTATTCTTTTTTAAAAGAAATCCTTTTTAATAAAAAAAAAACTTTTTAGATTTAAAAAAAACTTTCTTATATTTTATTAAATATTTTCATTTAATTTTACTATAATAAATTAATTTTTATTAAATTCTAAAATGCTATATGCGTGTTCTAAACATAGGACAAGTTCTACCGTAAAGCTTACTATGGGGGCGTTGATGTCATTGAAACCCTTTTCTTTTTCCAGTTTCAGCGAAATAACATTGTTTTGTATACACACTTAAACGGTAGTAGTTTTAATTTTCCTTACATTTCTTAAACAAATTTAAAATGAGCAGCATGAAAAAGAACAAACTTGAAACTCTTTGTTCCGCATTTTGAATTTTTTTAGAACCTCTAGGAATTTTTAAATCACCGTTTAATTCACCGCTGTCCTACGAGTCCATCTACATGGCTACAATGGGAGGCTACTTTGCACTCAAAAAATTGGTAAGCGAGCGCTAATTCTGTGTTATTTAATAAGCATTTCATTACAGGTTTGTGTTAAAATGATATTAGTCAAATTTTGTTGTGCTTTTTTTTTTTTGTTGTGTTTGTGTTTTTTGTTGCAAACATCGCTTGATTCTTATTTATGGTAACCTTGGCAGCAATTTTGGCGCCAAGATGTTTTCACAACAATATCAAATAGTTTTTGACTAATTATATTTATATTATTTACACAATCACTTATATTTATTTAATTAGACATATGTTAATTCAAAAAATAAGCTATTTCTGTAATTATACACGAATATTTGTTGTATGAACCCAGTTGTTTTTTGTGTTGCGTAGTGGGTGCAATTACGTAACATATAGAAATCAAAATTATATATATCTGCATACACTAGTTTTGTTAGACTTATTTTTTTAAGTGTACATTGAATCAATTGTGCTAAAAAAATGAATGCAACATGTTGTTTTATGATTTATAATATATCGTTTTATGATTGAGATGATTTACTAATTGAAATGATAATTTTAACTAAGCCTTTGTGTAAGCTATTTATTTTGCTCTTGTACATAGTCAAATATTATTAATATAGATTTCATGAAATAAGCATTGTGTCAATTACTATAGGAATTAAACTGCTTTGTAAAGAACTCAGAACATCCTGATTATGTCCCGTGAATATTCACCTGTATGGCGGATCAAGGTTTTTCAAGCTTCATGAAATGTAGAAAAACACTGAAAGCTCACTAGTTTAATATATTCAAATTTTTTTAATATCGTTAAGTAATCCAAGTAATTGTACTAATTTGCATATTTATTTAATTCATGCATATTTGTTAAACTAAAGAATATCAGTTGATTTATTCTAAGGTTAAATTGCATTATGAATTTTTGACTGATTAATATTTATTTAGAAATTTTATTTTTTAAAAAATTTCTTGCAGAAATCTTTTCCATAAATTGAAGGAATTAGGAATGACGTCCAGTGTAGTTCAAAGTTGGATACCCAAGACCAATGTTGTTTTGGACAAAAAATTAAAATCAGGTCCTAATTGTTATTTGTAAATGTGTGTGTGTATTTTTCATAATAATCATCCAATTTATTTCCATGTTGTGTTTTTTTCTGACTTATGTTAAAAACTTTTCTCACAAATATGTGTACTGAAAACCTTTTATAGAGCTTTTGCTGAAGTTTGAAGATATTTTGTGTAAATTTTTATCCAAATCTCAAGATTATTTGATTCATACCTGCATTTTAACTTAGAATCTGTTAATAGTTCAATCAGTTCTTGTTTTATTAGTAATATATCCTGATTTTTATTAAAATGGAATTTACTTGAGTCATTTTAACAGAACAACTCTTTTAATATTATGGTAAATTTATTTCCTTTTTAATTTTAAATTTTAGAAACATAAAACATGAAAATACAGTTTTAAATATAATAACTTTACTTAGCATTGTATGAAAAAGAAGATAATATGCAAGAGTTCTTGCTTTTTATTTTGATCTTAATTAACTCAAACAATTGAATATCTAATAAATTGAATTAATATGAATGTATATATTTGAATTGTCAATAATTAATTCTATAATTGCCACATTATATTTGAAATAAAGAATTTTCCAATAATTCTTTAGTAGTATAGGTATATGAAACTAAGCACTGTGTGTAATTTCAAATAGTAATTACAAATGAACAGTATGTAATTCAAACAATTGGAAATAGAAAAATATGTAGCTTAAATAGCAACACAGTTAGTTAATAGTTAACAATTATATGTTAATCAAATAATTGCAAATGGACACTTTTTATGCAGATAAACTCACACTATAATATTTAAATTGTTACAATAAACTCTTCAGGGTTAAAATGACTACAAATTCTACAATTCAAGTAGTTCTAAATAAGAATTGTGTAATTCAAACAATTACAAATAGAAAATAAACAGCTTAAAAGTAAATGAACAATAGTTTAAATAATGGCAAATAAGCTTTTTTTTTTTTTAAAAAATTCCAATGCCCAAGGCTATAGTAGACCACTCACCATGAAAATGGAGGTTCCAATGCTAAGTGGATATTTTGACTCAGCAAACAAGCTTTTCGCAGCTCAAATAAAAAAAAATGTTCAAATGTTATTTTACTGATTAAAACGGTTGTTAACATTATATAACCTTAGTTAATTGTATTTATCTTAGTCTGCATTATTTTATCCAAGATGACCAAATAAATTTCGTTGAAAGGTTCTGAAAATTTTTTATGAAATATATCTAGAAATCTATTCATATACGAGGGCTGTTCAGAAAGTATCGAGACTGAATTTATTATGCAAAAACATACATACTGTAACGTTTGAAAGAATAACGGTAGCGTATTCTTGGTTAATTAAAATATGGACTTTATTTACGTCACAACTATTGAACATTATTTACTAAATGATACATTAAAGTTATTAAATTTAATTATAGATTGTTAGAGTCCAATATTTTGTGAGAGGAGGTTTCGATCGCCACCGCTCTCGTGCAAGTTCAAAGCATCTCTCCCCTCATCTTCCGGTCGACCAGCTAGATTCCTCGGGGGTCAAACAGGGGTTGCGCTGCACCTGCAGATGCACGTGTGGGTGTCGGGTCCACAAAGAAAGCCGACTAGATGTTGATGTTTTCGAGAAGTGACGTTACAGCTCTCGCCCTCTCTTATAGAACTTTTCCGTTGAGAAAAGTTTAATGGAATGACGATGAGACAACTGACAGATTACCGACACATCCCTTCATCAAGCACCACTATATTTCTGAGCTGCAATTTTAACTACTAAAGAAAACACTGAACTAAATTTAAAATTACTTATTTCTAGTGAGTGAGTGTTCTTGCTAGGGAACTTACACAAATCCATAGTACGAAAATGATCAATAGCAATGTAAGAAAACATACTACAACATTAAATAAAAATATAAACACTCCTATCACAATGCCTATTATCAATTATACTAACAACATGTTACATCAAATGCTAGTGTAAGACCTTACACATAAAATATTCTTCACAATATGCCTCTTGCGTAAACTAAATACTCATGTATATTTTAAAACCCTATACACAAAATTAAGCATATTAATACATTTGCTTTCATGGCTTTATCTTTTGACACGCATCTCCATTCGAAATGATATACAGTACTAGTAAATAAATAAAATTAATACAATTATTAATCTTTAACTAAAAAAAAACATTATAAGCAACAATTATTATTCATGAGCAAGAGAACATTGTTAACAATTCCTAATTATCTATCACCGATCTGCTGAGACTATCTGCATTTTTGTGACTTTTACCCGACCGATGTACAATTCTAAAATTATATGGTTGCAAAGCCAAAGCCCATCGCATCAATCTAGGGTTAGAACTAACATTTCTATTCAACCACACCAACGGGTTGTGATCGGTCATAACTAAAAATGAATTTCCATCTAAGTAATAATGTAACCTTTTAATTGCGAAAACAATACTAGCACATTCCTTCTCCGTCGTACAATAACGCTTCTCTACCTCTGAAAATTTCTTACTCAGGTAAAGGATTGGATGCTCCTCACCTTGTTCAGTTAATTGGGTTAAAACTGCTCCCATACCTGCGTTTGAAGCCTCCGTTTGAACAATGAATTTCTCGTTCAAAATTTGGCGCGTACAAGACGGGCTTATCAATTAGTTTCCCTTTTAGTTCTCGAAATGCGTTTTCACACTCGGTCGTCCACTTAATTTCTCCCTTCTTTGCTCTTCCCTTCAACGCATCCGTCAACGGAGCAGCGATTACCGAGAACAGATTTATATATTTTTGGTAATAACCCACTATACCTAAGAAAGCACGTATTTGGGTTTTCGTGCGAGGGTAGGGAACTCTAGAACAGCCTGAACTTTGATCTCGGAAGGAATGCGAAAACCCTGACCCACAATGTGACCCAAAAATTTGACATTTTGTTGCGCAAACTTACACTTTGAAGGTTTTATCGTTAACTCTTAGCTCTCTTTATTCTCTGCAGAACCGTTTCCATATGTTTAATGTGCGACTCCCAAGTATCTGAGAAAATTGAGATATCGTCCAGATACGGGACAACGAAATCCTCTATTCCGTTAAGTAATTCAGCCATGAGTTTACTAAAGAAATATGGAGCATTCTTTAATCCGAAACTCATCCTTAGGGGTCTGTATGTACCAAAGCTAGTACAGAAGGCTGCGTATCGCTGTGCAGTTTTACTCAAAGGTATTTGCCAATATCCCTTAGATAGGTCTAAGACGGTAATAAATTTAGCCGCCGATACTTTTTCTACACGTTCTTCGATATTCGGAAGAGGAAAATATTCCGTTCTAATGATCCCGTTTAATTTCCTGTAATCTATACATAAACGAGGTTCTTTCCCAGTTACCTCAACTAAAATCATAGGGGACATGTAATCCGATTCTCCTACCTCAATGATTCCTAATTTTAACATTCGGTTAATTTCGTTTTTTGAGATTTCATTTTGTCGGTGCGACATTCGATAGGGCTTCGTCCTAACTGGTTGATCGCTAACTAACTGGATTTCGTGTTCAACCAGATTAGTTAAACCGGGATTGTTTGAAAAACATTTAGAGTATTTATTTAATAATTCGCGCAGTCGATCCATTTGTTTGTCGTGAAGGTGTTTGTTCAACTCGCTAGCCTGGATTACGTCCTCGAAATCATAAATGAGAGAATTGTTTTCTAAGTATGGGATTTCTAACTGCTGGTCTGCGAGAGAGTTTTTTGTTTCATCATTAATAATTACGTTAATGTGTTCTGGCCTTTTGTAATATGGTTTTAGCATATTTATATGATAGATTTGAGATGTTTCGCGTCTGCCGGGGATTTCGACTAAATAGTTCGTTTCCGAAATTTTATTTAAAATTGTCCCGGGACCTATCCACTGCACTGCTAATTTATTTGCTCTGGATGTAGCTAACACTAAGACTAAATCCCCATCCTTAAATTCACGTTTTACTGCGTTTTTATCATACTAAGTTTTCCGCTTAACTTGCATTTCCTCCATTTTATTTATAGCTACTTCTTGACATCTTTTTAATCTATTTATTAACTTAAACATATATTCAGTGACGAGATCACCCTCTTCTTCCGGTTCCATCCAATGTTCCATTACTAACGTCTCTGGGGTTCGCAAATTTTTCCCATACACCAAGTCTTTCCCATACACCCTGTACTTTCGTGAGAAACAGTTCGTAACGCTAAAAGAATTGACGGAAGATGTTTGTCCCATTCGGAGCCTGCATCTAAACATAAGACTCGTAAGAGTCGTTTCAATGTTCGATGAAATCGCTCAACAGGGTTACTCTGTGGATGATACACAGAACTATGCCTGACAAGTATTCCGAATCTTTCAAAAAACTCGGTAGTCAGAGCACTAGTAAAAGAAGTACCCTGGTCACATTGTATTTCACGGGGAAACCCCATCCGACTAAAGATGTTTAACAGCGCATCTGTGACACTAACGGAACTAATATCAGACACCGTAATAGCTTCAGGGAATTTTGATGACATGCAAATGGCCGTGATAAGATATCGATTCCCTTTAGATGTGATCGGGAGAAGCCCACATGCATCAATATTTAGCTTAGTAAAAACCTCCTGAATAACAGGGACCAATTTTAGTGGAGCTTTCTTTTTTACCATTGGGCTTCCCAGCTTTCTGACACTGATCGCAAGTTTTTACAAACCGTTCCATATCTCTATAGCAATTCGGCCAGTAAAAATATCGGTTTAATTTGTCTTTGGATTTCATAATTCCCAGGCGTGCAGATGTTCCCTCATGACACAAGGATTTAATGGGGTCGCGCAACTCTTCCGGCATTACTATTAACTTCACCACGTTACCTAACTTATCTTCACGATTTTTGACCAATAATTCCTTCTCTAGCGAATAAACCTGATTGGTAACCTGCACTTGACTGGCTGCCTGTTCGTATAAGGATTTAATCTCCTCGCTATTTTTTTGAGCATTGATTAAATTTTTCGCGTAACGCGTAACCTAATTCCGGAACATATTCCTGGAGTGCAGGTATTAAAATTTCGTCCTCTGCATCCGAAGAAACAATTATAACCTCATCTTCCCCTTTTTTAGCATCACCACTATCTATTCCCCTTTCTTCTCTAGCCGCTTTGACTTAAGACCTTGTTTAGACAGCATTCAATATTTCGACTGGCAGGAAATTATAGCCTAAATTTCCTTTTATTAGCTCGGCCGTTTTATTTCCAAGCAAATATCGACCGTGTTCATTTAAGTGATTTCCACAAACCGCTGCCTTAGTTTGCACCGTTCCAAAATTTCCACGACCGCCAAAGGTAAACAAACTAATTCTGGGCTTAACGGTTGTTTTACCCAAACATTTTCACCAGAGAAAGAAGAAGGATTTATGTATTTTGCACATACTAAATCTATTGTCGCTCCCGTGTATCTCTAAGAATGTCTATCTTGTGACCATTCACAGAGCCCTTTGTTGTATATGAATTAAGAGAATCCGGGTTTTCATTTCCTTCAATATTATTGAGAGTTTCCGTCGTTTTGTTTTTTATTAATTTAGAGCAAACGGCTTTTATATGTCTGGGCATATTGCAATGATAACATCTTTGTATCACGCGTTTTTCAAAAGTTCTCTCTCTAGTACTCTCCGGAACAGAAGCTCCTAATCTGGGGGAAGTTTTCCCAAATCTATTTTCTTTTTCCTTGACCCCTGAGTATGTCAAAATTTTATCATTTCTGCCCCACCTATCCATGGGTTTCCAATTTACCTTTCGGACGTCCTCATAATTATCAAAGAGTTCTGCTATTTGATTAGCTGATTTAAGGTTTGCCCAATTATCTAAAAAATGATCTTTCATACTAGCATTGGCGCGTTTTTTTAATTGATCTACCACCATTAGATCTTTAAGATCTTGAAAGGTATTTATTTCTAAGCCAATCAGCCACTCATCTAGATAATTCGTAATTTCAAAAGTGAAATCCTTCCAGGTGCTATCGGATTTTTTCTGGTGTTGGACAACTTTTTGCCGAAAGACCTCCGGACTTAACGTGAATCTTTTAAGTAATAATTTCTTTACATAATCGTAATTTTCGGCTTGTTCCTCCGGTTCACGGGCAATAAATTGCACGATCTCTAGGGGTAACAAACCCAATAATTGCCCCACCCACTCTGTCTTTTCTATTGAAGCCCTTTTAGCCTGGCGTTCAAAGATCACTAGATATAAACTAATATCTGACTGCTTAGGATCGAAATCTGGGATCCATTTTTTTAGTTTAAATTAGAGAGGTTACAGAACATGCATTTGTAGAATCGTTTGATTCATCGTTTACCCTAAATCCGGATTCTATTTTAAACTTTTCTAAATCAAATTTCAGCTGTAATTCTTTCTCTTTTAATGTCTGCTCCCCTTTACTAACTCTTCCAATCTTATTTTTTCAGCCCTTTCTAACTCTTCCAATCTTTTTCCGCTGCAATGATAGTCTCATACAGATTTTTAACAAATTCCTCTTCATAACCTTCACTGTTAGTGATTGCAATTTTTATGCTAGGGACAGTCATATTTAAAGTGGCATTTATTCCTAATTCCTCAGCAAGTTGCAACATGTCTTGCTTTTTCCCTTTACCAAGGAAAGCCATTTTTTAAACAATATCAAATAAATGTCACGCTAAATTTTGCGCTATTTTGTTACTATTCTCTATTAATACAATAACACTGGTCCCATGCATACACAGAAATACACAAAGAAAAACTTAACACTAAAAATAATCAAAATCATTCAAGAGACTTAAAACACAATAAATCTTAAGCTAAAATTGCACACAATGCTTGAAATACAATTACAATTCTCTAGAAACAAAATAACACTGTTCCCATGCAAGAAAAAACACTAGGTATTTCAAAATTTGTAAAGAACACTTTCACCAAAATTCCTAATACAATATGCAGTTTGCAACTCAAAAATGTAACAATACTCACCCATTTGAGTACTCAGCTTGCTGTCAGAAGCAAATTATGTGCAGTAATGGCACTAGTGGTTTTGAACTCTTCCGTGTGAACAATGGTCCTTTTGACCAATCTTGAATCTTTCACTCTTAACAATAAGTGTGGTCAGTTTGACCAGCCTTGCATTCACTCGTGGCACGGCTTCAAAGATGAATTCGATCGCAGCACGGCTTCCGAAAATCGCTTTTCCTTCGGACACTCTCGCCGTTAACACTATAGATCAGTTTGATCTTCTATGAGCAGGACACTCTTTTTCTCCGAAGCTGAATTCAATCGCAGCACGCTTCCGAAAATCGCTATTCCTTCGGACACTCGCCGTTAACACTATAGATCAGTTTGATCTTCTTTAAGCAGGACGCTCTTTTTCTCTCTCTTGCGTTGCGGCC
This sequence comes from Trichonephila clavipes, assembly GCA_019973935.1. NCBI lineage: Eukaryota > Metazoa > Arthropoda > Arachnida > Araneae > Nephilidae > Trichonephila > Trichonephila clavipes. The sequence continues at coordinate 457,871 of BMAU01018401.1, forward strand.
GGCCCGTAAAACCCAAAATTTCCTCCTCTCACGGGTCCTGAATGCTAACTTTTATCCCAAAGCGCTGCCACCAAAACTCTAAGCTGTAACGTTTGAAAGAATAACGGTAGCGTATTCTTGGTTCATTAAAATATGGACTTTATTTACGTCACAACTATTGAAAATTATTTACTAAATGATACAGTAAAGTTATTAAATTTAATTATAGATTGTTAGAGTCCAATATTTTGTGAGAGGAGGATTCGTTCACCACCGTTCTCGTGCAAGTTCAAAGCATCTCTCCCCTCATCTTCCGGTCGACCAGCTAGATTCCTCGGGGGTCAAACAGGGGTTGCGCTGCACCTGCAGATGCACGTGTGGGTGTCGGGTCCACAAAGAAAGCCGACTAGATGTTGATGTTTTCGAGAAGTGACGTTACAATACATAAACAGGTTTTGAGTCAATCTCCTTCGACATATGCTCGATTGGCAGTAACACGCTTGGCCCAACGATGTTTCCAGTCCTCAAAACATTTCTGGATCTCAGACTTTGGGATGACCTGAAGCTGCTGTGTCGAATTCTGTTTTATGGTTTCAATGTCCTGAAACCGGTGTCCTATTAAGGTGGTCTTAATCTTGGGAAACAGGAAAAATTCAGGAGGTGACATATCCGGCGAGTAGGGAGAATATGCTACTTGGATTGTTCTTTGTTTTGTCAGGAACTGCTGCACAAGATTGGTGGTTTGCGCTGAAGCTCCGTCAAGATGAAGCATCCAGCGAGAGAACGCCCACAACACCGGTCGTTTTCTGCGAACAGCCTCTCTTAATCTCCTCATGACGTCCAAGTAGAATTCCTTGTTCACTGTCTGGCCCTGGGGAGTGTACTCCTGATGAACGATTCCATCTGCATCAAAAAGCACAATCGACAGGACTTTGATCTTTGATCGCACCTGCCGTGCTTTCTTTGGCCGAGGAGAACCGGAGGTTTTCCATTGTGGCGACTGCAGCTTTGTTTCGGGAACGTATTCGTAAACCCACGACTCATTAAAGTGATGATGATTTCATGAACTCCGGTCAGATGATGTTGCCAGTCGTTGGAATTGCTGATCCTCAGTGAGGAGACGCGGCACAAACTTTGCAGACACTCGGCGCATGTTCAAGTTCTTTCTCAAAATTTCATCACATGATCCTATGGAAAGGGGACACTCCTTTGCAATTTCTCGGACTGTTAAACGACGATCAGAGCGCACCACAGCCTTCACTTTTGCAATCTTGTCCTCATTGTGAGAGGTGGATGGACGTCCAGTCACTGATTGACGACCCTCCTTGAATCGCCAGAACCACTCGATAAACCGAGCACGTCTCATCGCCTCATCTCCAAATGCTGTTTTCATCATCTCGTAGGTTTCGGTGCCCGTTTTACCGAGCTTAAAGCAAAACTTGATACAGATTCGCTGATCCGTGTTTTCACACATTTTCTTTTTTCGACTAACGCACGCAAACACTCCATGTGAAAGAAGTCAGTGTGACTGAACGGTGCGCTGTACAGACCTGCCGATTTTTGTGAGACAAGGTGAAATATGCGCGCGCATGATGCGCACAGTCCCTCCGCTAGGGGCTTTCTGGAATAAATAGAATAAATTCAGTTTCGATACTTTCTGGACAGCCTTCGTCTACATACATACAATAATAAAATTAAATCTCGATGTTTTAAAAAGGATTTGTCATTGATAGAGTTTAAAGGATTGATGCTAGCATTATAAAATTAATGCCTTTAATTATATGTGTACTACTGATACTCTTTAACAGTGTGAGAGAGTAGGTCCATTGACACTTCTCAGTCTGCTTTGCTTCCCACAATCACCTCACAACGTTTCATTTACTTAGCTTTCTTTGAAGCCTCTCTTGGAGGAATTCAACATGACAAAATTATATAAACATTGGAATTATAACAATATAGAGGAATAAATTTAATTTTTTAGAGCCTTCGCTAAAATGTTTTAAAATTTCTAGCAAAACATATTTTTGAAAAATTGATAAAAGAATTGGTTTTTATGAATTCCAATAATTTTCAACATATTCTATAACTTGTCAATAAATATCTTTGTCAGCAGATGTCACAAATGCTGCAACATGAGAACAAACGTTTTGTAATCTAAAACAATGCTAATTTTAAGTATAACAGATACATACAAACAAGTAGAATTGGACAATTTCAAAGAACAGCGAGTTTAAATGCCTAGTTGCAAGAAAGATCTGGAACATATTGAATTATTTTTAAAATATACAGTTATTCTGAGAATAATTATATAAAAACAGCGAATATCCTAAATCTTCGAAAATCCTACTATATAAATTTAGGCATAAATACAAGCCATGCTTTTAAATAAGCAAAGTAATAAATATATCTTTAAAAATACTGTTGCATAAAATATTTCTTTAAATTGAAAATTCATCACTTGTAAACTAAACAATTGAAACAAATAAAATAATGAATATCATATTAATCTTGATATACGTCTAATAGTAATACTGAAATGTATTTTCACAAACAGCCACGGTAAATAGAATATTAGTTAACATGAAAGCTTTTAATTAAGAGAATTCCCTTATAGTGAAAGAGTATTTTTTCCTTAACAAGTGTATGTATATTATGGTAACATTGTTGTCGAGCATAGTTCATAATTTAATTCTCATTTTTGTAGGTAACTTTGAATTTTTCATTTCAATATAAATAAACATTATTAATCTTTCATTATTATACAAGTATTTCTTCTTTTATGCCTTGAATAAATTTTTATTCCAAATTGATTACAACGTATTAAAAGTAAAGGCAATAATATTTAATCAAAAATGTAGTAATGATTCCAAACCATTGAATTCCCTTTTAGTGAAAGAGTATTTTTTCGTTAATAAGTGTACATACATTATAGTAACATTGTTATTGATCATAAATTCATAATTTAATTCTCAATTTTTTAGGTAACTGAATTTTTCATTTCAATAAATATATATTATTATACAAGTATTTCTTCTTTTATGCTTTGAATAAATTTTTATTTCCTAAGTGATTCCAACATATTAAAAGTAAAAGTAATAATATTTGTTTTATAATGTAGTAATAATTCCAAATCATTGAAAAAAACATATGCAAATTAAGAAAATACATCTTTTGATTTTTAACTTTTTAAAAAAAATTTCATTTATAATTTATAGTTATTGTTATACAATATCATGGGTAAATATCATTAGAAAGGTGTAATCTTTTTTAGAAATTCGTTTTAATTATTCTTTGATTTAAATGTATTTCGCACTTATTGAATTACTTATAAATTTTAAAAATAATAGTACATATAAAAGTAAGATTTATCAATATTGGACTGATCAAAAATACAATTTAAACTTGTAGAAAACTCTTAAATCCTGAGTTAGTTAACATGAAAGTTTTTGATTAACTATTAAGATTTATCCTTTGATGAAAATAAATTTTATGTCCAGAACAAACAAAGCAAATTAAAAGTGCAAGTTTAAGTCGAAGTATTGTAGCTAGCAGCGTTGATGATATAGCCGAGAATGAGAAATCAGCATAATACAACAATATCTACATTTCAAGCCTGCTTTATTGACGTGAAACGTCTTTAAAATCGTGCCGAAACATAAGGGTACCAGGTTCAAAAAGTGGACCGTAACGAAAAGGTCTATATCATCGTACCTTAATAATTACAAAACTATTAGTACTAGAAACAAAAATGTGGTGTGAATATTTCACTTATATAGTCAGCTCGCTGTTATGACCTTGAGTCCGGGTCTGGGTCGAGCGGGGCGGCGGGGGAGGGGTACTGCGTTAACTGTGCGAAACCGGCGCTCTCGCTCGTTTCTATTCAGTGTAACTCGTGACTTCGACTTGATAGCGCGGTGATTCTTTCGTGTGTTTATCAAGATTATTGAAATCGATTGATTCATACAAAAATAAGTGTAATTTGGACAGTATTTATAATAAAAATAACCAGAAAGTGATAAAAAAATATATAAACATTTGGTATGTCGGCCTCAGCTCGTGCAAGAGCCAGCCAGAAATATAAATCACGGCTATCGTTGGAAAGAGGGGGTATGGGCCACACACAGGTACCCCAATGTCCGGCGCCGAGCGAGCGAGACAGTTTCGGGAACGTCGCAAAGCCGACGCCGCGAGGAACTTTTCTGCTGCCGCCAACCTCGCGAGCACCTCTACCACTGGAATACCTGTACTTATGGACGTAACGAATGAACAGACAATCGATATATCTATTGGATCTGCCACGGAACTGAGAGATCTTAATATCAGTAGAAGTGAAGCAATGCAAAATCATTGGCGTTCAGCTGACAAACGCTTCAAAATGGTATTTGAAGCCAATCCGTTTGGTTTATCTTGCAGCGTTTGTGATCGACTTTGGTTCGAAAGAGACTTAAAGAAAGTGAAACATCGCAACATTTCTTTCCTTCAAACAAAATTCCCCGATGAAAATGTGACGGGAATTTCACTTATGCAGTACGTGTAGCAAGTCGATAGATGCCAATAAAATCCCGACGCTGTCGCGCTCAAACGGTTTTCGTTATCCTCCAAAGCCGAGGGGTCTGCCGCTGCTTGACCCGATCAGTATTCGATTGATTTCACCGCGGTTACCATTTATGCAGATTCGTCGATTACGCTACGAAGGTAACTATGGTATAGTCGGTCAGGTAATCAAGTACCTGTCGATGTAAACAACATTGTGCAGCAACTACCGAGGCGGATAGACGACGATTTTGCTTTTAATGTCAACATAAAAAAAGAAACTTTTATTCACAAATCGAATTACTTGAGTGGTTTCGTACGTAAATCGGTTATCAAGGCCTGACTGCGTTATTTGGTAAACCAACCGCTGTACAAACACTATGAGATAAAGATCGACTGGAGTGTGTTTGACAAAGATACGGATGACTATATTGGGCTCGAATTTCAGATTGAGTCTGTCGACCCCGACTTTGCCCCAGAATCTGAAATCCTGCTGGCTCGACAACATACTTTGTTATGGAATGAGGAACATTGCTAATGGAGACGTACAATAGATACACCCAACAACATAATTCGCTTCGCAATGCGTTTGTTGATTGTGCGTCTACCGGCAAAGAAGCCGTAAACTTGGGCGGCGTGACTGTACATTCCGCTTTTAAGATTACTCAATCAAGACGTATCGGCACTATGGCAAGAGAGGTGCTTCAAAACTACAAAAGTACATTCATTGGTGTGAAATGCATCATAATCGACGAAGTGAGCATGATTGGATGCGATGTGCTACATAAAATAAACCTGCACTTGCAAGAGATCCCTGTGTACACGACCAACCGTTTGACAATCTTAACATCATCTTCTGCGGAGATCTTCATCAGTTACCGCCCGTAAATGCTTCACCGGTCTACAAAGGGCCGCGAAACTCGATCTGTGCGCCAGTGCTGTGGCAATCGCTCGACTACTACCCACTCGAACAGGTAATGAGACAAAGTGATTCCACCTTCTCGGAAATACTTACGAAAATCGGCAACGGTGAGAGACTCGGTACCGAGCAAATTGCTCTGATCGAATCACGCTTCAGAATTAGAGCTTGGTGTAAAGTAAACGTACCCGTGACTGTTCGCCTCTTTCATCGCAACCACGACGTTGACGCATATAACAACAACGCTTTCATACCTGAGTTCGAAAATATTGCAGACGACAAGATGATTGGCTACAATACGCTAACGGAGGTCACGACTGCTCGCCGCAACTTGCACAAAATGAGCGTCGTAGAGTCGGGCGGCTTGCCGTACAGTTTAAAACTAGCTGTCGGTTATCCATATATGATTACTATGATCTTAGGTGTTGAAGATGGACTAGTGAATGGCGCAATCGGTACGCTTAAGTATATAGAATATCTTACTGAAGACGAACAGGTGACAATCTATGTAACGACAGAAGTAGATGTTGAACCTCAGCCGTCAACCTCAACAAGAATTCGGAAGAGAGTGTGCCTTTGGCTGGAGTTTCCAAATCCAAGCATGGGCAAACTATGTAGAGTAAAAGCGAAGCCTCACGTTATGTGCAAACGTGATGTGTTGGATTTAATGTGGACACCTATTGTGACCAGAGCCACCAACATACCGCTCGGTGGGAATATCAAGTGTAGACGTAACCAATTTCTGGTTGTGTCCGCAAGCGCGATCACCATTCATAAGTCGCAAGGTGGCACATTCGACGAAGTCGTTTTCAACTACGATAAGTCACAACAGATACCGTTGTACCATTGTACCAACTGTGTACGTTGCGCTGAGTAGAGTAACATCGATTGACGGTCTGTATCTCACCAATGTTAAAGACGATTTTAAATTTTATCACGGGCGAGGCAGCACGGCGCCAACGGTGAAAGATATCCGCGACGAGTACGATCGGATGGCCAATCATCGCCTTCCCACGTTGTCAATGCAAGCAAGAGCCTTCTGTGAGCGAGACGTCCTAGCCGAACGCAATGAAGACCAGGGTGGCTACCTATATCGACGACGGCAATTAATTTTGATCGTATCTGCTTTCAATGCACAAAGTTTGGTTGCCCATGCAGGAGATATTGAAAGCCATAATATATTGATGAACTCCGATTATATAGTGATTAGCGAGACTTTGATGAATTGCGCGAACACTGTGATGATCCATGGCTTCGAACTAAGAGCAAGTAATAACACCGAACTTGAAAATCGTACACAGTGTCCGTCTACCTCATCTGAATTGCCGGTGCGAGTTTCTGCAGCCGGAGGTTCTGCAATCTACAGAAACCTACAAAGCTCCACGAACTGTAGCGAAATCATAGTAAATGCCAACAAGTCATGCGGAAATTCAGTCTTGAGAAAACATAATGTCGGCGACATATGCTTGGTGGACGTTAAAGTCGAAGATCTTACGATGTTTATCCTCGGTGCCGTATATATACATCCTAAGGCGTCGGCTGAAGTGTTTAAGCTATGTCTTTATAAATCACTCCTGCCATATTCAGCAAACTTAACAAAATTAATACCGAACTCTCATCCAGACTTGGAGACTCCAATCGTTCTATGCGGCGATTTCAATTGCGATCCACAACAGAACAGCTATCTTGTTGAGTTCATGAGGAATGAATTCGGCCTTAACTACGAACAAACATCACCGACAACATTAGGCAATACCACTATAGACTGTACATTCACCAGAAATATTAATGTTGACATTATGCCGTATGTTTCTTATTTCACATATCACAGACCTATGTTAAATAAAATCGTTGTCGAATATTAATTGTAATAGTAATTTATGTTTCTATTATGAATCTGTTCTTTTTTATTAAAATACTTAAAACACCGTCAATCCTGTTTTTATTTATTTCAATCTTTTACTTTAAAAGCGATTTGCTAACATAGACGTTTCACGTGAAAACCAACGGCTGTGTGCCCCAGCACAACCCCACCCGATTTTTTGTAATATTAATGATATTCGAAATTTCTCTCAGCTAGTCGTAATTATTCACGGATACGATGTTAATTTTGAAAATATGTGAAGAACTTTTGGAAATCATTCATATTCATAATACAAGCATTAGAGCTGATATTTTGAATATACTTATAGAAGTTTTGAAGAAGTTTAAGTTCTATTGGAAAAGTTGGTTTGACTTGCATGATTGTGCATCTTCTATGATCGGCATTACTAAAGGAGTTGTAGCAAGATTAAAGGAAAAATGCCAACAGCATGGAAATAATACTTTTGAGCATTCTCATTGTATTATTCACCAGCAATTACTGTGCTCTAAAATTTTTAAAAATGATATATTTTAAAAATTGTCACCAAAATTGTAAATTATATTCGAGAACAAAGTCATGAAAACTGAGATGGGTACAGTAGGCCTTGACCCTCATGGACTGTTGCATCGCTGAGTTTATTTTATTCGAGAACATAGACTTAATCGTCGTCAATTTGTTTCATTTTTGGAAGGTATAGAAAGTGAATACAAAACTCTAGTATATTTTTGAGAAGTTCAATGGCTTTTAAATCATAATGTGTTAAGACGATTCTTCAAATTGCCGGACAAAATGATAATTTTCTTGACACAAAAATTATGAATGTGCTAAATTGAAAGATGGGAAATGAATAAAGAAACTGACTTTCTGAGTTGATATTGCAAGTCAACTTAATCAACTTACTTTTAAACTTCAAAGCAAGAATAATGTTGCAACTCTAGTTGATAATATTAAAAATAATTACTTCAGTGAAAACAAATAGAAAAAGAAAACTTGTCTCACTTTGAAAGCTATTAATATGTATTATTTAAATCCCATAAATTAAGATTCACTGAATATATGCTCATTAAATTAAGTTGTTATAAACAGGATTATAGATCGAAGATTTTCTGATTTTAAAATCTGGGTGAATTACAATTTTGCACTTTTACTTCATTTCTGTTGATATTGAAATTACTGATAAAAGTTTATATACAAATGAAGTTAGTTCGAATCCAATAAGTTTTTTGTTGACGCAAAAATCTATGGAAGTTGGAATTCTAGATTTTTATACATATTTATTTCCTAGAATTTATCGTTGTTGTGCGAATAATGGCTATGTTCGGAAGCACTTATTTATGGGGGCAACTAATTTCTTTAATAAAAAAATGGAGGAAAAGTTCATAAAGATCAAAATAAATCCCAATCAACATTTATCGTCAATTTCAAAAATTGCATCAGCTCAATATTTTCAGTCAGATTTTGAGGATTTGCTTCGTGAATAAAACGATATCAAATATCTTCTAAAAAGTAATGTTTAATTGAATTTCTCATAATAATAATATTTTTTTTAATAAAAAATATAAAATATTTATCGTTTTAAAAAATAACAAGGAATATAAAACGACTACGCATCCATTATGTTCAATACATTGGGCTTTACATTGAGTCTAATAAATGCATAATACATTATACAAATCGTATTTAATTGGGGGTTTTTTGAAGATTGAAAACAACATATGAGTTTGACATACCTTCTATACGCCCATCGTCTCCGACGAGCTGTATTCAACTTGCTTTACTTTTGTTAGAATGGCTTTTCTATTCAATCCTAACAGAAGACTTCTCAAAAATTCCCGAGGCGTCACCCCTCCTTCCCTTCACACAAAGTTTTTACTCTTTCTTCTTTTTCTGTTTGTTACATAGCAATAAAGGTGTTCAATTTCACCTTCTTACTGTACTTCCAGATTTACCTCAAGTAGGGGGGGAATTAAAATGCAAAGCAGCAGGTTACGGAGCAGAAATTAACGTCAGTAGAATGCTATAGCAATATCGTACTGAGATCTTCTACTATTCCACTCAACAATAACAAAACAACGCTTAACAATAATATATTTGTTAAGCATACGCACGTTCCGTTGGTATGTGAATGTTGTAATGAAGCCGGTCTCTTTCCCCTAGTCGCTACGAGTGGTTGCGACAGACTTGGCAAAATTCCAGTTGTTTCCCTAATTGCTGGGAAAGAATTTCGCAAATGGATGGTCAGATATTCTGACTTTTTTTCCCCATGCTCTCTAGACAGTCAAAAGAGACATCATAGCATTGTGCTTTCGTTTTCTCACGATTTGGTGACGACAGCGCGTCTGAGGACTTACAATATAAGCCGAGGCAGACTTCCGCCAAAGGCGGCCAACGGACAAGAGTTCGAATACACCGAGATCGACTCCCGACATAGATGACCTGCGAACAAGAGATCAAGGAGGGATTAGGAGGTGAGGGATCGTGAGGGACGAAAGGTATATAAGAAGAGATCAGAGAGAGAGAGAGAGAGAGATTATCTGGAGCAACTTTACTTGAGGGAACCGATTGAGGCCCCTCCAGCGATAGACTGGCGATACAGCGATACTGAGTCCGCGAATTTTAAGGAGGATTCCGAGCGGTGGAAATTACAAAGGAGCAACTGCACGGTGGATTTTGAACCGGCGAGCTCACCTCAAACGGGGTAGAATTACCGAAAATTGTACCCCCGTAACATATTTTATGTATAGGACTTTCCTCTAAAGAAACACTTAAGTATTTTATTTCATGCGAGAGAAATAAGTCAGTGCAGCAAAAGAGGACTTTTTTCTGAGGACTCATTTTACAATCAAATTGTAATGAAACTAATTTTGATGAATTTTATTACTGTAAAATAAATAGTATTCAAGAGCTGTTTGAAGTCATTACAATGTGCTACAACATTTCATAAATCTCAATGTAGTGCATACTCTGAAATAGTTTACAAATACGATCGACATCATTCTCAATCATTATTATACGTTGCTTTATCACGTGTAACGAGTATTGAAGGATTACATATTACGAAAAAATAACGATTAAACAATTTACTATGGTCGAAGACGATCGTCATCAACAATTGATTTGTAAGGGGAATTTAAAAAATTTTCATTGAACAAACTACAGACTATCAATGTAGATTAGGTTAATTTCATAAAGAACAGACAAGGCTTGTCAATTTTTACTTCTAATTGCCAAAGTCTCAGAACTCACGCTGTGGACTTAAAAAATTCAGAAGTAAAAAAAATCAGGTATCTTAGTTTTATCAGAAACATGGCTAGACAATGAATCTGATATATCTGTTCCTAATTTCAACTGCATTGTGAAGCATAAATGACCAAATATGAGAGCAGGAGGAGTTGCGATATATCAAAATTTTAGTGATGTTGTTGACATTATAACTCCATCCATGGATTTTTCGGTAATTCAATCCAATATTTATGGTACCATACAATCTTCAGTGGAGAATTTGTTTGTCTAAATGCGGAATAGATAATGGACAAAAAGTTATAATTGTAGCAGTGTGTAATACTTCGAACAAAAAGTTGGATGATACTATCGAGTTCCTTCATCGATCATTATTATCATGCACATCAAGAGGAAAAAAAATTCTGCTTTATTTAATAAAAATTATTACAAAATACATATGATTTTTAGTGGAGATTTTAATGTCAATCTTACTTTAGACGAATCTCTACAATTGTTTGAATTTTTAAAAGACAATTTCGCATTATCTCTTCATAACAGAATAATATCAAAGACAAAATCAAATACTTTGTTTGAAACTGTGTTTTAGAGATTCTTAAATGAAATAGTGAGTGCAAAACCTACATTTCGTATTTTAGTTACCTCAAGCCTTTGATAACAAAAGTATGTACTGAAATACCCTTAAACATAATGGAAATAAACTAATAATAATGATACTTTTCTATAAATGTATACAATAAATTTTTTTTTAATTGCTCTACTATTAGTTCCTTCTCTCCCTACACACACAAGCACGCACGCGCACACGCATATATATATATATAGTGTAAATTCTTTATTTATGAGATGCGAACATTAATCTAACAAAACTGAAAAAATTGAGACTGCTGTAAGAAACAGAAATAAAAGGATATATGAGAAATTAAAATTATAATAGGTTTAAGAACATATATAAAGAATAGATTCTACAGTATTATAAACATTGCTGACTCAGACAGCTCATATATACGAGGGCTATTTTTAAAGTAAGGTACGTTGACGCGTATAATTCCCTAGTTCGCACGTGCGTTGCAATAAGTCTCTGCGTCACTGACTAACATCCTTTGCGAATACTCTCGTGCCATTTCGGTCTCTGTAGATCTCATGTAAGATTCCCTGTGCGTCTTTAAAATGTTTAAGGTGATTGAATCACCCGCCAAGTGTGAGATACGATCTGTTATGCGTTCTTTTGACTCGATAAAAATGTTGGCCGCAGACATTCATCGACAGATAACAGAAGTTCATGTCACAGAAGCAATGAGGAACAGCAAAGTTCGATAATGGGTCAGGAAGTTTAAAAATGGGCTAACAAACGTCCATAACGAAGAACGCTCAGGCTGGCCGTCTGTAATCACTAATGATTTGATGCAAGCAACTGAAGCAAAGAGAACGAGAAGAACGAGAGATTCACGATAACCACTCTCATTGGAATTTCCCGACGTTTCTTGGTCCGTGGTGTGCAAAATTGTGACTGAAGACCTCAACTTTAAGAAATTGTGTTCTGGGCGAGTACCCAGACTACTCACAGCGGAACACAAAGAGAACATGTTTGCCCATTTATTGGACTTTTTGATTCGTTACGCGAAAGAAGGGGATGGCATGTTGAATCGAATCTTTACTGGAGATGAAACATGGGTACCCCAAATCACACCGAAATCAAAGCAACAGTCGATGGAATCGCAACACTGTTAGTTTGACTGTAGGTCCCTGTAGCTTGGGGGCCTGTATCATTGATACGGCGGTAACTACGCCGTTGAAAACAGCCCTCGTATAAATAATTTATGTAAAAGTGGGATTGAGAGAGAGAGAGAGAGAACATGTTTTGTAACCAGCCAACCTTCGCCCTTTCTGTTAATAATACTGAGCAAAAACCTATTGAAGATAATGGATAGAATATCTAAATTCATTACAAGATCAAGGTAATTTATCTAAAAGTTGCATTCAAAAATGCAGAGCCAGCGCTAAATCGGAGTACAATAAATAAGTTCTTGCCAGATTCTAGACCCAAATGCAAATTCAAAGCATGGGAATTGCTAAATTGTAGCACTTAGCAAAAGTAAGAAAAGAATAGAAATAAAAAATTTAGAAGTGAGTATACAAACTACGATAACTTTAGTGACGCTAGAGTTATATATGAATTAAAAATAATAATAAGTATATATAATTTTATCATGGAGGTAACTTATCTAGGTAAAATGATAAATTTATAAAAATAAGCTATTATTATTCTAAGGAATTTTAATCCTTACTATTTAGAATTTCTTTATTCAAATAACTATTAATAAAATTAATTGGGAATTTCTGAATGTAGCAATAGAGAGTGAAATGTTTATAACTCTTTATTTTTCTGAAACTAGAAATTCATTGCGTAGTACATAATTAATAACAATATTTCTGAATATAGAAACATGTATATTACTTTCCCAATGAGGAACTTTTATAATATTGAAATTAAATTCTTCTCTTTTATGATAAATATTAGTAACAATAACATAATCTTTTAATTTGATATATATATGAAGATAAGTTGCTTCATGGTTGTTACTATTTGTCTGTATTAAATTAAGACATTGGTTCCGTTTACATGGGCCAAAATTGCCGGCAAAATGTCGGATCGCATCCGCTTTGGACCCGTTTACACGACGACCCGGCATTTTGCCGGCTCGAAATGCATATCTGTATTTTGTACCCACTTTCGACCTGGTACTTTGGTGGTAAAATGGAGTTCCATGATCCATTGCGCCAGAGATTTAAGATGGCTGCTATTGTCGAGTGCGCGTAAGTGCTAATTAACTTTTATTAATTATCATTAAAGTATCGTATTGTCATTCAAAACAATCGTGTCTATAAAATTTCAGTTCAACTGAATGCTTTAAAACGTGAGAAAAATGTGTGTGTGTACTTATGTTCGCACGCAAGAAGTTATACTTCTTTAGCGTAACAAGATTAAAATCTTTCTAACAATCTTTACCAGGGCTAGCTGGACAAAGGGCGGAAGGCGGTCACGAGCAAAGTTGAACGATACTAACCTTCAGCCAATTGGACCAGACAAAATAATCACGATTTAAATAAATTTAAACACCCCTGCCCAGGGACAATAGGACCAATAACAGGGGGGTATCAAACTGTATCTGGAGATGAAGCGAGCCGCATGTGATATCTGAGACTTCATATTGATTGTCTCGGTGGGAAGAATCGTTTCTGAGAAAATTAAGACATCCACCTGAAGAACTCCCGAATTATGGCCATTTTAAAATAATTAAAACAATTAAAACAATTGAATAAAATAGAAGCAGGGCATCCAGCAACTCGAAACTGGGCCTGGTTGTGAGCAAACACAAGAGGAATCCATTAGAACCGGTCCGGAGTCTGTATTACAAATGGGGCGGCGCTAGCTCGGGGAAGGAAAAAGAAATTACCCCCCCCCGGAGTGGAACAACTGTGACGTAAATGGTCACGTACATCCCAATGATACACAAAGTAGTAGATGAACCCAAAGTTTCATCCTTCTATCTCTATAACATCGTTACATCATCAAAAATCCGAACCTCATTGGAAAAACAGGGGGATTCTAATTTTAGGGATAACGACTCCCCCTCTAAGCCCACTATCTACACACGAATTATAACAGATGAAACCGCTCAACGAGAACCTATGGTCTGAGTTACATTAACGAATCTCAAAATTACTCAGAGATATGCGGGATTTAAAAAAAATTTTAACTTTAAAATAATTTTAAAATGTTAAATATAGGTAAGGAATTGTGGCTAGGATGCTCATAGTAAGAAAATTCGAATCCAGCCGGTGCGGTTGACCAAGGTAGCATAGGATTCGAGTTATTTCTGGGGAAGCCCAGTAGGGGGGAGGGGCCAATTGCACGTAAAGCTCGTGCTAATCCGAAAATATGGCGGACCTCCAAAAATCAAGTTCCAATCTCAATTCCTTAGAGGGGGGGAATTTATTCCAGTTCCCATAGGATTAACATGGGAGCATGATATTTTAGTGCTTAAGCCCTCCAACTGGCTACACAATGGAAATGAAGCAGATGACTGGATGGGTCTCGACGAATGGAACACTTGATTAAAATCTTAAGTCCGAGACTCGAACAGGAGCCAAGATATTGTGAATTTTAAAAAATTTAAAAAGTTTAAGACACAATTAAAAACTACAGAAGAAATATCCCTATGAGCACACGCGGACACACACATACAATTATAATAACTGGAAGAGCAGACAGAGAGGGATCGAATGAGTCAAGTCCGAATGGACTGTCAGGCTCGGGTGCCGAGATATTGGCCAAAAAGCTGTAGAAAGGGGAATGCACAGGGGGATGCGTCCCAACAGATATGGTTTATAACAATAGTTATTATGATTCTCAGATATCAGTACCATAGCAACAAAAAAGTGGCATGTTAAAATATTAGACATCGGTGTCGTAAAGGAATGAGCACGCATCCGTGACGATATGCGTACGCACCCTAACTCCCAAAAAGGATAACTTCAAAAATAAATATACGAATACAAAAGGCTCTTATAATTTGCTACAATGTAATAAATGTGTTTATGTTCATCGCAATGCGTTCATAGTAAATACATCTATAATCATATACTTGCAATTGTTATTTAAATAGGTAAACTAATATTTACTCTTATGTTTTATATGCATGAAACACAATTTAAAGATTAATTTACTAATTTTTTAAAAAATGTAAGTATGTTTGGTTTAATAGCAAAAAGTGTTCAAACAAATGCATCAGAGAAGCTCCGTAGGCGAAGGACGATCTCTCCCTACTAATAGTGACGTCACACATCAGCGCAAAGCAAAGGTTTGCAGACATGGAGAGTATAGCCCATTGGTAGAGCATTCGACATCTAATTGAGAGGTCCCCGGTTCAAACCAAAATGTCCCCTTCTTTAGGAAAGTGGTGAAAAATATTTTTTAAAGAATTTCGAAGGCGGGAAGGATCTGTTCCGTTCTGTATATTTCTAGACAAAGCATTTTTGTATGAATTCTTACGGAGAGCAAAGCAAAGGTTCGCTGGCGCGGGTGCATAGCTCAGTGGGAAAGTACTTGACTGCAGATTGAGAGGTCTCCGGTTCAAACCCGGGTGTCCCCTTCTTCGGGGAAGTGAAGAGAGAGAAATATTTTTCTGAGAATTTCAAAGGTGACCATGATCTGTAAAGTTCTGTGTATTTCTAGACAAAGCATTTTCGAATCCGTGACGGTGTGCCCGCGCATCGTAAAAATTCACCTCATCCTATTTCTCTAACGCCCCAAAAGAAGTATAACTTCAAAAACATTTTCAAGTTTTGACATAAGTTGCCAAAAGGGTCGCTAAGTCGCCGAGACGTGGCTATATTTATAATTCTTTAAATAATTAGTTTTAATCAAATAGTTTTTACTAATTATAATTAAATTATTGTATTTTCATCTAAAATAATCATGTATATAAAATTTCAGCTCAATTAAGCGCTTTAAAACGTATTTTATTAAAGATTGAAAATTTCACCAAGATGAATAAGTAAATAAATATATAGAGAGTGTGACCTATAATAGTAGGAATTGAAAAAGAGAATCAATTTTTGATCTCAGTGTGTTGCAAATAATTTTGCCACATCAGTAAAAAGAGTTTCCACTTTAAAGGTGAAGACTCCTTCCATTCCATATATCTATATAAGAGGACTAGTTGTATGTCTGCTTACCTGGACCAACGACAGATATTTACCCATTTATGTCAAATAAAAAAACCTTTTCCTACAAGACGAAAGTAAATAAACAAATTTGTAAAAACATATGACGAAATATTGACAGATTAGATGTCGGTGCTTAGATTTCTTAGTCTTTTGCTGAAATTGTAAATAAAATGTGAAATCTAAGTATTCCAGAATTCAAATATTACTACACAATACATCTTACAAATTTTCCCAATTAAAATTTTAAAATTGATTTTTTATGTCATAAGAAATGTGTCTAATTTAAAGATTTTATTTTTTTAAATAATATTAAAATCATAATTGACCCCTTGATTTTAAGGAATCATTACATTTAATTTTTATTGAACAGTTAAAAACCTTTATATTTAAACATCAAAAGAACTATGTTAAATTTGTTTTTCTTTTGAACAATACTCCTTTTGTAATTGAATTAATATTTCTTTATTTATTCAAAACAGTAAAGCGTACATTTTATTTGTATACATCAATGTAGAAGTAGCTCACAAAAAGAACGACGTTTCTGCCGTGGAAACAACCATTCTTTTAGTTGTACATTGGTGTTTCTTTCTCTTTTTATTTTCCTTTCTCTATCAGTGCTGGAAATATTACACCCCAAAGCAGCTTCAAAACTGTTATTGCAACTCCTGCTACGGCCCTAAAAAGAAAAAAATCATTTAATCGTATGGAATATAATTAGTAAAGAAAATGTATTTAAACATATAAAAGCAAGAATGTATCATGAAAAAACCAAGTATCGATTTTACATATTTTTAAAATATTTTAATATTAAAAAAAGAAGCATACTCTTATATATATATATATATATATATATATATTTCAAGTGCAATTTTTAGGTAAGTTACCTCTATCTTGTAATGGATTTAGATATTCCTGTCCATTACTTTCAACAGGTTTTTGCTCAGTTTTATTTACATAAAGAGGGAAGGTTGGCTGGCCAAAAAACATGTTCAATCCCACTTTTGTATAAATTATTTTGTATATTAGCTGTCCTAAATCAGCAATGTTTATAATACTGCAGAATTCATTTTATACTTTTATTATCGGCTGCTCTCATGTGTCCTTCATTGTATGATCTTTCTACTGTCTATGTGTTTTTATCGAATGTGATTGATGAATGTTTACCTCTTGTTTGTAGAGAATTAGACTATATATATATATATATATATATATATATATATATATATATATAATTAAATATATATATATATATTAAACTATTAGACTTATTCAAATCCAAAAGGAAACGGTGATGGATATGCAGGGGAGACCGGGGAAAGATAACGAATGTCTTAATATTTCTGTTTTCCGCTAGGTAGCAGGATCAACCGAACACTACTGGCTCTCCTATTGACCGTTAATTAAACAATAGTCTAAAATCGCTATTTTTGTGTTATTTGTGAAGCTTTGACTGCCTTCCGCTGCCCCGATATAACTTTTATGCATGTGTAAATAAGCTCTGCTACAGATACAGGTAAGATACATCATTTGTTTTGTATTATTTAAGAATAACTTAGTTTAAATACACTAGAAATTACCACGAATGAATGTCACGTCAATTCATCGAATTTCTTCATGAAAATGGAAACGCACATTTTTAACTATGTTGTCTATTTTATTAAATCCTATAGCACTTGTTTGTCTTTGTTTTTGTCCACTCGGCCTTGCGCTTCTATCTCTTCTGGGGCTAAGGGGTGCATCAGATCGGGGAATGTGTCGTTCGAAAGGAAACAACCAGAGAAAGACATTTTTGCCATCCGCTAACAACGTTATGTTCACTCATCCAAAACAAACTATCATAGAAAAAAATATTGGTGAGCGTTTGAGAATAACTTATTTAAGAGCAGCTACAATTGAAATGCCGTGAAAGGGCTTAAAAAATGTGGGATTGAGACTCATAATCCTCTTGTGTTTAACGAACATGACATTGCTGCTTCAAAAGCTATTGACCACGATGTTATTGGCGATGAAACTGAGAATAATAGTGTTAATCCTCGGACCCTGGTAATAGAAAACGAATATATAAAACCTCCAGAAGAGCCAGAACTTATTACAAATACTGATTACGATGCACTGAAGAAGCATGTTAGTGTTTTTTATTTCCAACCATTGCCTGAAGATACACAATGTGAGAAAAAAAACAAAAAGCAAAAAAGTAAGCTGAAGCATTCGTACAAGCACATCCATCAAAGAAATGATAAAATAAAGAGAAAAGAGCAAAGGAAAAACAGGAAACTTTAAAAAAGAACAGAGAAGAAAAGCCGTGAAGCTAAAAAGGGAGTACAAAAACTCAAACTAACTTCCTGTAGGCCTAAGTCTATAAAATCTAGACCCAACAGTTCAATTGCATCAACTTCAAAGGATGGTGTTATAAGATGTCCTGTTTGTGAAGAAGAAAATTGTTACTCTCCAACAGAAGAAGAGATCCAATGCTATAAATGCCAAGGGTGGTGGAATGAGAAATGTTCCAATTATGAAAATGGCACTTTTATCTGTGACTATTGTTAGCTGCACAACTAAACACTTCTACATTACGTTACAATGCATTATGCTTAGTTGGATACTTTGTAAGGTGTAAAAACACAGTTATCATTTGTTAAACCATGTAACATATTCAAAAGATAAAATCTGTTCAACCTTTCTCAGTGTTGTCATCTTGCCCCAGTACTGGGGCAACATGACAATTTGTTAAGGTTCTGATGGAATAAAATTATCCTTTGTTTTTTTTTATTTCAAAAGTTAAATGGTAATGTATTTAATACGTCAAAGTACTACTTTAACACTCCGTGTAAAAATATTTTTTTATCCTGAAAAATAAATCAATAAACAAAAAAACATATTGCCCCGGTCTCCTCTATGCTTACACCAAGTGAGCCCAAACTTAGAATTTTTTTTAAGAAAGGATGAATTTATAATAAAGAAGTACGATTGTAAGAAAAGACTAAAAAATGAGTCCGATTTTTTAGCAGCTTAAAAATGCGTTTTAAGAATGGTGTTATCGACCCGAAACTCAACAAACCCATTATCCATTCATTTATTCTTGCAATAACAATTATTCCATATGAACACCAGAACATTGTACAACATACCTAAGGAGACTCCCAGAGCCCATTACAGGTGAAGACAACATGTTGAAATGTGAATTACAGACACCTTATGGCAGACAGAATCTTTAGAATTGAACTACTTCAGCAGCAAAGCTCGATCAGGCAACAAAACATTCTGAAATCGAATGTTGAATGAGAAATCCCCGTGTATCACGGTCTTTTATTGCAAAATTAATTTGTCTAATTCAGCAGAATCTCTCACATGTCAGCGCCATCTACTTGTGACTTTTTTCAACCAAAACTGTTTTGTCTATTACAAAAATATGACTTCTTTGGGAGCCCTTTCTAGCACTTTATCATAAATTATAAGTTTTAAGAAATTTTAACGATTTTTCGGTCACTCAGTATGTATATAAATATTTTACAAGTTCTACTGATTATTTTGACCAAATTACATCATTGCTTCAGAAAATCATTCATTTTCAGAATGCATAGCTTTTGCGAAGAATGACAAACTAAGTACTTTAGGAATTTTTTTTATACAGTTTCAAAAGGATTTTTTTTTGTTGGTGCTTATAACATTAATAGTGAAAAAATCAGCATATTTTATAAATTAATGAATCTTAAAATATTACCCAAATGACTTGCGTATTTCCATTTTATTCACCTTAAGATAATATATCCTTTCTGAAAAAGTACTCTCTATGCTTCTCAGACAAAATTTCAATGAATTAACCAAAATACTATCCTCCAAACGAAATTTAAAGGTATGTGTTTCATTGTTTTTCGAACTCCACGTTCATTTTATTCATCGTTAATTATAATGAGAACATGCGTAGATAGCTCTTCTATAATTTTGTTTGGTCACAATTCTAAGACATCTCCATTCAGTGGGTGTGAATAAGTTATATTGCAGCAACCATGAACTTAAACAAGAATTTAATGTTCATATTAAATCTGATAAAAAACTAAAATTCATTAAAACCCATTTGCTTGCCTATCTTCTGATAATCATATGCTATTTTACATTGAATAAACCATTTATTGCTTTGAATTAGTTTAATGTATTCGACTACGTTCAGAACCGTGATTTTAAAAAAAGCGCATAAATGGATAATTTCCATGATATTTAGTGTCACTCAGATTAGAATACGTGTATAAAGTTGTTTTATGGACATTTTGACAAAAAAATATTTAAATACAATATTTCGGCAAAAATTTAACTTAGAATAATCTTTTTTTCAAAATGTTCACCTTTTATAAAAAAAAATGCTTCTATAATAATAATAGTTCGCTTATATAAAGTAACGACTTCGAACAGAGAGTCTGAACTAGGAATTTTGAAACATTCACATTATTTTCCGAGTTACCACAAAATAAAATAATTATCGACATTTTTTTCTTAAAATTGCTCCCCTGTGTTGTCGTAAAATATGGATAATCCCACTTCTAAGTTCAATACTTCAAAAATTCTAGTTGAGCCTCTGTAGCGTGGTCTGAGATATATACAGGCAAAATATTATTATAATAGAAGCATTTTTCACAAAAGGAGAATATTTTGAAAATTGGTCATTCTATGTTCATTTTTTGTTAAAATATTGTACTTAAATAATTTTTTATTGTAACGATATTCTTAAAACAATTTTATATACATTTTCTAAACTAAGTGACACTAAGTATCATACATATTATCCATTTATACTCTTTTGCTAAATCACGATTCTGAACGTAGTCGGATACCTTAAAAGCGTAATTTTACGATGAACATAATTTGATGAAGGCACAATAAAAAAGTTAATGTAATTTTTCTGTAACTTTTTTTGTTGAGACAAGCGAATATTTATCGTTAATGATCGGGCATATTTTTTATTACCACACCAATTACTAAGGAAGAACCAGATTTGAATCTTTTACCCTTCGATAGAACCCTATGTTCTACCAATGAGTTCTATCGATTAGATTTTCATTCATTGATAAGAATACATTCGAAATCAATTAAGAAAAGACAAACCTTTTTTCTTTTCTAGGACAGTCACATGGGCAATCCGGAAACAATTCTTTGCCACCAACATCGCAAACTACATCGCATGGCACGCCGTCACAATCGGCGGACCAAGATACCGCTGCAAAGAACGAATTACTTTATTTACATTCCACAGTGAGATATTTTATTACTAACTCGAGTGTTTTAAATTTGTTTCCATTAAGTTATGCGCTCGAACGCAAACATATGGCATGTAACATTTCGAAGCCTACACCTTTGGAGAAATTACGGAAAAAATACCACAAAAGAAATGAATATTCAAGTGGCGGATAAATAACCTGCAACAAGGGAAAAAAAGAATGAACTACAAGTTTTATTTGTTCATTAAATGTTAGTGCTAAGAAATTTGGTAATCATGTTTCTCTTGTTTAATAGAGATTCTCTATGAACGAGTTTTGTGGAAATCGACTCTGGGGAGGGGATACGAAGGTGTATAACATAATTATACTTCCGTTTTAGAAATTAAAGTTTTTTCCTTTTTAACTCAAGAGGTGAGAGATATGAGGATTTTTTTCAATGCAATCGGAAGCTTAATGCTTGGATTCAGATTTCAATAATCTAAAAACAGAGTATATTATCACACAGCACCATGCAATACACTGAGAAGTGTCCGGGTAATACAAAGTAATACAATACGAAGTTTGTTAGAGTTTTATGTTTTAAATATTTATTAAATTGGTTGTCTTTGTTTTGTTAAATTGGCAAACATATTTTTTAATACCATATATTCTGAGTCAATGGTGGTCCATTTCATGATTTATTTTTATAAAACCTCTAACATATAGTAAAAAAAATGCTCATAGAGAGGGTTTGTGAGGTTTCTATTGAGTATTCTGACATTTCAGATAAATAACGGTAGCGTGATATTGATTAATTTAAATATTTAGTTTATTTACAGATTATACGAGGGATATTCGGAAACTAAGGTCCGAATCGTCGTAGCTAATCGAATGTCGCGCAAACATTGAAATGCGCATGCGTACCAACTCCCGGCATACCTTGCTCGTCAAACGACACCATTTGCATTGGTATTGTTGCAGTGTGGTAATTACAGTGCTACTTCAAAATGTTTAAAACAATCGATCAGCCCGCTGACTGTGAAATACGGTAAGTGATTCGGTTTTTGACAGCAAAGAACATTTCAGCAGCGGAAATTCATAGACAGATAAGCGACGTGTATGGCTCAAATGCGATGAGTAGCAGCAAAGTGCGTAAGTGGGTGAGAGCTTTCAAGGACGGACGGGAAAATGTTCATGATGAACCGCTTTCTGGTGGACCATCAGTGATCACAGATGATTTGGTCAATGCCGTGGATGAAAAGATTCGTGAAGACCGGCGATTCACAATTTAAACTTTAGCATTGGAATTTTCGAATGAGGGTAGAACAACTTTGAACAAAGTCGTTTCCGAAAAGTTGAAATTTCGTAAATTGTGTGCACGTTGGGTTCTCAGGCTGCTTACTGAGGAACACAAACTGAAAAGAATGGCTTGTGATCTTGATTCTTTGGATCGATATCATAAAGGTGATCAATTTTTAGAGAGGATTGTCACAGGGGACGAGACGTGGGTTTCTCACATAACCCCAGAGTCTAAACGTCAGTCAATGGAATGGCGTCACACAAATTCACCAGTCAGAGTCAAGGCCAAGCGGACAATCTCAACACGCAAGGTTATGGCAACCGTGTTTTGTGATAGACATGGGGTCTTGTTAGTCGAGTTTATGCAGCAAGGGACAACAATAAATGCAGCCGCTTACTGCGCTACCCTAACTAAACTTCGACGGGCAATACAGAATAAGCGACGTGGTCTTCTGATGTCTGGAGTTCTGTTGCTGCATGACAATGCCAGACACCATTCTGCCACAAAATCTGATCAGATCTTTTGGATGGGAACAGATTGACCACCCACCGTACAGTCCAGACTTGGCTCCGAGTGATTTTCACTTATTCCGCTACCTAAAAGAGTTTCTCGGTGGCACGCGCTTCGACACAGCTGACGAGGTGAAAGAAGAAGTTCAAGACTGGTTATCCTCACAGGCGGCAGACGTCTACGACTTAGGCATACAGAAGCTCGTAGAACGTTATGACAAATGTTTAAACAAATATGGAAAGAATGTAGAAAAATATAGACACATGTGAGGAATTTAAAATATGAAGTGTTTTGAAAAAATCTGTAATGTTTTATGTTTTATAAGTAAACGGACCTTAGTTTCCGAATATCCCTCGTACATTGAAGTTATGAAATTTATGAAAGAGATTATTAGAGCTCAAATGATGTGGTTTGTGAAGGAGGAGTTTCTTTGGGGTCCACTCTCAACGAAGGGTGTTAGACCATCTCCCGTTCTCTCTCTCTACCCTCTCCAGCTTCGGGGGATGACAGAGGCCGGCATCTTTAGCTTCCAGTTACATCCGGCTAGTGGCGGCAATGGATACCTCATGGTGTCAAAGGCTGCCGTGGCGATTCAAGACAAAACGCGCAATAATTTTGAAGTTGCAGGTGCCAATGCACGTAAGGAGATTCACAAAGAAGCCAATTCAAGGCTGTTTGTCTAATCTCTGCAGTATTCTTCTTTGAAAATGAGCGAAGCATTTAAGAATATATAACAAATGAAGAATTTAAGAAATACTTTAACTAAAAAAAATTGCAAGACTGAAAATATATTGTTTGGGGGAAAGATTGAAAATACAATTAGTGGATGAACTAAGTGTTATGAACAACACAACATTTCTATTTGTCCCTAATTTTATAATTTCTTTACAGGGGCATTTATTCAAATTGTTTAAAAATATGGAAATACTTTATATCAATCGAACAAAAAAACATTTTTAAACAAAAAATTCACAGAAAAAATGTATTTCTATTGCATTCAATTACGATTGTGAAAATAATCCCCATGAACTCCTATTTGATCTCACCCAAAGTATTCTAGCCTAGCACCATTTGCTAAGACTGCTAAAAGATTTCTGAATGCAAACTGTGTGTGTGACGTAGTGAGATTGAGGCCCACGAAATTCATCGTGGCAAGGGGCTAGAAGTATGCCTGTCGTTGGTCTTGGCCACCATACAGTTGAAAGTACATATTAGCCCAGCGAAATTCCCGAATTGATGATAAATGGCGACACCACCTATCTCCAACATTTAGACATGGAACTGAAGGGGAGGGAAATATTCTCCAGTCCCCTGCACTCGTGATTCAGCCCACGAGACTTTCGGACCCACTGATTTATCGAGCACGTTCTCCATGTGTACTCGGAGGGTATTTGGTGGCATCGGGCATCGAACCCAAGCCTTCTGGCCTGGAGTCCGTTGCTCTAACCACTAGGCTACCCCCAGCCCCCGGATGCAAACAAAAAGTATCAATAATTTAAAAAATCTGGAAGACATGATCCCTTTTTTGTTGTGGATTGCAAAGAGACAGGAGTTAAGTAAAAATTGACGCTAGAGAGTAATTATGGATTAGCATTACATTTAGAACATAACATTTTTGCGGTCTTTGAAACATGCTCTTCTATCTTCATATAAAGACTAATGTTTAGAAATTGTCAACAAAAGCATACACATACTTAATTAAAAAAATAATGAATATGTAAATTATTCTTTCGTAGCTGATTAAAGAATGTTTACTTACACAATACTCCGGCAAGAACTAGAGTGAATAGGAAAATATGTTGGGCTTTCATTTTTCCTACAAATAAACGAGATCATTAAATTAAAAACTTGGGTTGCTTTCCGAATTATGATTATAGCTGACTTTTATTTGAGGAGCCATCTTTGAATGATATTTAGTTGTGTTTGTTGATTAAACGGATAGAAAGGGAATTGCGAACCAATTTACTTGTTTTTGTCGTACAAGAAATCAAATGTAATTAGTATTTAAAGGATTAGAATTATGTTGAGAAATTGATTTTTTATTTCATACATATTCTAAGTATGACACATTTGTCATAAACCTTAATAAAATCAATGTAAAAATGTTAAAAAAAAAACTATAATTCTAAAAATGAAAAAATGATATGTAAGATTCCTGATCCAATGACGTCAGCAATTTGAGAGACGTTTTTTCCGGATATGCTACAGGTTACACAGGTTCTATGTGTGTGCTTATAAACCAGCATTCAGATAAACTTTGCAGATATAACTTTCATTGGTACAACATGCATTCAAATTAACGTTCACTATTGGTGAAAGCAGGAGTCGTGATTTGTAACAAAATAAAAACAAAATTGAATTAATTCGAATCTAAGCCACACTATTTTTCTAGTGTTAATGCTACAGAAAATCGTCTTAGAATCGAAGGCAAATCTTTTGTTGGATTGGGAAAATTGAGTTTTCCTTGCTTTAGAAAGGAAAAATGTTGCCGCTCATTCTGCTCACTTACATCCTAGATTTATTCCATTCCGCAGTTTACTTCTGGTATTCAGTCTACCCCAAGCATGACTGTCTGCTCGTATCTAGAAATTTCTTTGTTGTATTCGCTTTCTTTTATAATCCTCTAAACATCAATGTTATTGATAATAGCATCAAGATGAGTTCACTATGACGCAAGTATAAAAAAGAAGGCAATTTTATATGGAAAAAAACCCCGGAAGCAGAGCAGTGGTCACTGAAAATTTAAAACGGGTGAAACAAATACATGTAAATGGCATTAGCAAAATGAAAACAAATTTGATTGTTTTTAAATGCTTTTTTGCAATACATTGTTTAAAAAATGTTGCAAAACAAATGCATTGGATAGGATAGAAGACGGCATCGTGTGGAAAAATGGCATCGTCGGCACCCATTTCGAACTCAGCTGTGACAATGCAAGTGACGACTTATTTTCGAATCATGATACCAGTGGTTAAAGTAGTTATAGGTTCATGTACGTATTTGAAAGTTTTTAATACTGGTAAATAATGGCGTAACGTACAAAACCCGAATAAAGGGAGGGGGAGCAGGATTCTTGGGAGCCTAAAGCTTGTCTGATGCCAAGCACGGGTTGGGGCACAGAACCTGACTTTGCAGGGGGTCCCTAATGTTTTTCATTACGCCACTGCTAGTAAAATAAATTAATTTTTAACGTCTTACCATTTTTCATTAAACATTTTAAAGAAATTCCTAAGTATCATATATCGATGAGCCCCTCTTACGCAATCCTTTACAAGTTTTTGCTCTCAAAAATTTGTAGAGGATTGGGGTGTGTGGCTTAGATTGAAGTGAATACGGTAACTGGCTAATTTAATAGAAAAGCTTAAATTATTTTCTTTTGAGGACAAATAAGAACCCTACAGCTCTCTTAGATAACAAAATTAACCACTATTTCTCCTTTACGTCCTTCAATGGGTTAAGCTCTTTTGCTTTTAGAGGTAGATCTAATGCAATTAACTAAGTCAATCTAATCAATTAACTAAGTCTAAGTAGCTTGAACAGAAATTGCAAATCATTCTATTTGTAAAACCCTATTGTGTTAATGTGAGATTCTTATAGTTTCTCTCTAACACCGTTTATTACATGATAAGCTCCTATTTTTTATAGAGTTTAATTTTTTGTTTATTAATGGTAGACACTTTCGGTCTGTACTTGAACATTTTTAAACTTTCTTCTCTGGGTAACATTTAAAAAAAAGTTCACTTGCAAAATATTTCTTTCGGTTGAGAATCTTCTTTAGAAATTGGCTTTGTCTGTTACCAATGTTTTGAAACAGAACCTGAGTAAAAATAAATCCCATAAACTATAAAGATCACGTGTTTTCAATGGATCCTTTAAGGCTACAAAACAGAAGGCTATATGACGAACATAATGAATGAAGATGGTGATATTTACTTTTGTAATTGAGCTGAATACTTTATTCAAATAGCCTGGACGATTGTCTCTTGTCCAATAACGACTACAGTAGTGTTTTTTCCACTGTTTTGCTATGTGATCACATTTAGACTGAAATGATGTATAGTTACCATACCGAAGCGAAATGCATGATCATATGAGGGAATGGATGTCCAGACTACACTACACGACTTTTTTCAGTCTTACATAAATTAAATTTGCAATATTGTCTGATATCCCCAAGATGTCCTCGTCACTTAGATATCCGTTTCTAGTAACCCACGTGTTGCTCAGAAGTGTGATGTCTCTCTCTCTCAGTAAGCAATCCCTCCATTAAAATTCTCAGTGTTCCCCATTTTAGTGCTTTTCTTGGGGATTTTCCGTCTGTTCAAAAACTTTATTTTATAAGGATTGAGAAATCACAGAGTTAAAGCAACATCTAAATGCTCTAAACGATTTTAGAATTTTGGCTTAAAATATGGCAGATCATAAACATACACTGCTGGACAATTGCTAAGGACGGATCACAAATTGCTATGTAGCATAGCATTAAACGAGACATGAGGCCTAGTAGGATAAAATATAGTTGCCACACTGTTCAGACATTAGAATAAAGAATATTTATTGTTCTGGAAAGTGCAAAAGCTGTGAAACATCTAAAAGAAAAAAAATGTTCATTTGGACTGCGTACGGAGAAATGGAACAATGCATCTAAAAGTCAGCAGGCACCTTAAAGAAAGGTATCAGTACGGGATATGTCCACCGTGGAGTGTGATGCATCATTCCACACGTCGTACCATACTTTGGACAACATTATCCAGCAGCTGTTGAGACAATTTATCCCATTCCTCTGTGAGTGCACGGATGAGGTTGTTCTTGTTTGTCGGGGAGGATAGTTTCGACCAGCAACTTGCCTCCCCAAAGCATCCCACACATTTTCAATGGGGTTTAGATCTGGAGAACGCGCTGGCCATACGAGACGTTGAATACCCTCGCTGTCTAGACAATCCTGAACAGCGAGTGTTCGATGGCATGTTGCGTTGTCGTCCATAAAAACAAACATAAAAACCAACAGCACCACGGAAAAGACGAACATGAGGAAGTAGAACTTCATCAATGTATCGTTGGCCCGTCATAGTCCCATTTGCAACCACATGTAGGCACGTGCGGCCATTGATCATGATGCCGGCCCACACCATGATACTGCATGTCGGATATCGGTCCTTTTCCTGAATATTTTCTGGACGATAAGCAGTACCACTCTTGCGCCAGATCAGTTGGCGTCTACAATCCGATGACAGTCTGAACCTACTCTCATCTGAGAATAGTACGCATGCCCAGTCCTGTTCAGTCCAATTGTGATGCTCACGACACCATTGCAAACGGGCAGTACGGTGCTGTCTGGTCAATGGGACACACACAACAGGTCTGCGTGCGTATAGTCCTCCTCCCCTCAAACGTCTGGCAACAGTTTTTCGGGAGATCTGCTTTCCTGAGGCAGCAAGAAACTGATTTGCCACCTGCTGAGCTGTGGTGCGCCTGTTCCATTTTGCTGATAGGACGATATATCTGTCTTGTGCAGGCGTCGTACTTCTAACACGACCTCCCCCGTGCCGTCTGCTACACATTCCAGTAGTTTTAAATGACTTTTATTGACCGTGAAACAACGCTGCGAGCGATGTCGAACTCCCTGGCAACATCTGTTATTTTTCGCCCTTCTTCGATCTTTCCAATAATTCGGCCACGCATAAAATCATCTATGTGATGTCGGGAAGACATGCCAAAAGTTTTAAGTTCGTCTATTAAATCTTTCCGGTAAAACTTTGACTTGAAACAACAACTGTCCGCACGCGTCAAAACCTTTAAAGCCCGTATGAACGCTATCACGTGATGAACAGACGTGGAAAAAAAATTTGCTTACTCATACTTCTTCTTACTAATATCCCGCACTTATTCTAATTTTCCACATTTTGCTTCCTTTCATTTTGTGGTTGCTGTGGATGATAGTGTTATCTGTCCTTAGCAATTGTCCAGCAGTGTATTTAATTGTAAAATACATAAATTTCAAAGACAAGTGTACGTATATAACTGTGGAAACAGGAAATCTATGGATTACGTTAGATGGTGTGAGATAGGAATAAGAAATCTAAAGTAATCTCTTCTCTCCAAAATATTTACCATTTCCCACCAGGAATTTTGATATCAAAGGCTAAGGTTTCTCTTCACTTTTCTTTTTTGTCACACACTATCAGTTATAATATCCAATAAAAAATAGCAAATGAGGAAAAAGCGCATTTTAAAGCTTTGTGATGATCATTAGGCACAAGATTATAAAAAAAAGAAACAATATTAATGTGTATTTGTAAAACAAATAATTTTTTTCCCTTAGAGTTATGAATTTGATTTCGTATTAGCTTAATTTTTTTTTATTCTAACTACTTTGTGTTTAATTACTTAAATCGAACTTCACTTTTCTTTGTTACATTTATTCATGTGCTCATGGTAAAAAAAATATTATTATTGAGGAATAATCCCCATAAAAATGTCCTGTAATACTGCCGAAATTTTGCAACATAACTTTCTGTAATATTATATAGAACATACCAAATTCTGTAAAATAATTAGAATTTTTTTCATTCAAGTGAATGCAGTGTGAGTAAATATATTTTTAATTGAAAAGTAGAGCAACACATATCAAACGAAAAACATAAATCAATTATAAAGTACAAAATGATGTGACATTTCAATTAATGCTTTGACTGTATCATTTATTTTTATTGAAGGGTTTGCAAAACTTTAAATACCTGATGTTTTCAGCATGAGGTTGTGTAGCTTACTCGGTGTTAAAATAAATTTTTATTCATTCAATCAAATAATTCAAGAAAATATCTTTCATAAATATTATTTGAGACCGAAATTTCGTATAATTATTTTACAGGAATACAAACGAAATTCGGAATTTCTTATAAAATACGAATCAAAGAAAGAAAAATATGTTACAAATATAATAAAATATGCAGAGAATACTAGTTCAAAAGATAGCTAAAACTTTAGAAATGAATGAGAAACTTTGAAAATTATACCTGATTCTTCTTGTTGCAGAAAGAAATCGGTTTATTGGTTGCTATTCCCAGTACTTCTTCCCTTTTATACTGTATTAATGAGTAATATAAATATACGTGGCATACACACACATCAATAAAGTTTCCATCTTTCATAAGCTATAACAGAACTAGCTGCGCATTGTCAAAAAGTTTGTCTAAACATTTCTCTTTGACCAGATGTGTTGTCATATGTCCTGAATCATAGCACATTGTGTTCTTAAACTTCCTTGAAAGTATTAAACTTTTGTTTTCTTTCGGAACTTTAGTTTGAAATTAAATAATGTTCGTATACATATGAAGTTGAATAAAAGTAGAAAAAAATTCTTTGATAATTAAACTTTTGATCAGAATGCGTAAAAGAATGAATAACCTTGCGTATATATGAAAGTAAGTTAAGAAAAGCAAGGAACACATTCTGTGATAAAATAAAAAATATATTTTCAAGTAAGAAACTGAGTCCGATAAAAAATATGCTTGATAACAGAGTAGTACAAAAGGAAGAAACTTTGAAGTTCTTTTGTGTCTGTGTTTTGTGTGTGATTAAGAGTTCTAAAATTATCAATCAAGCTTTTTTATGGGGTTTCTAGTTTGTTTTTGTAATTTTGTAATAGTTTTATATAACATTTCAAACTCTTAAATTCTTTCCTTCAACATGGATTTTTTTGAACTTGATATCTTTAATATTAGAGTAAGATTCCATTGTGTTGTGTTTTAGAGTCCCTCCTCCCCCCACACATACCCTTTTAACGAAGAATGTTACAAACACAGATTAGAACTGCTGAAGGATCCTTATTATGACATATCATACAATTATTCATTATAGTAGCTATAATAAGTTCTATTTTGAAAATCTTAAGAAAAGAACTTGATGATTGTTAAAGATATTTGAATGCTTTGGGCTCCAGTGGGCATTTCCTAAATACAGGGAAAATTGTTCAACTTGAAATTGAAGGGACTGAATTTTTTTTCGTCTTAAAGGATTTTGCAGACAAAAAATTATTCAACATAATTAAGTATATTAGAGTACATTTTATTTACATATATATGTATTTAGTGAAAATCAACGAAACAAAAACTTAATGAAATTTTAACAATGGCATCAAATAGTCAACAAATTGTTAAATGTTGTCCCTTTTATTATTCATTACACCATTTCAATTTGTGTCTATATAGCTGCTCATATTTTCATGATGTTCCTCACTTCGGATGACGTGAGAACATGAGCTGCATTATTCATTGTATTTTCATTGTCCAGTTCTGCAGGAATGATATTTTTTGAGCATTGAACAAACTCCAAAATGTCTTAGTCTGCCATAATTGAAGCTGTAAGCAGATTATCATTATTTACTGCAGTGAAATCGTCTAATGATACAGTAGGGCAGATCAATTATACATACATTTATCAAAAATTTCATTAAGTATCGGCTCATTGTTAATATTATTCATCTCCCAGAAGAGAAATCTATTCGTGTTAAGCGATTTTCCTTTAGTGTTAAGGGGAAAAAATGAATGAAAATCCATAATAGTTTGTCAGGACCGTTGTATTATTTTGTGTTAATTTATATTTCGTCTGAAGCGTTTTGACGTTTAACGTATTTCGCTGTACTCTTCTTGTATTACGATCATCAGATTTAAGATTTCTATTTTATACAGAAAGAGATCTTTGTGTCACTTATATGCGAGGGTTGGAGCATAAGTCATGGCAACTATTTTTTTTTCTTGTGAACGTATTTCAAACGTATATATGTCGTTTGGAAGTTCTGCCGGCATAGTGTGTATGCAGAGAAACAGATGGCTCTGTGATAGCTGATAGTAGCGCAGC
Organism: Trichonephila clavipes; assembly: GCA_019973935.1. Classification (NCBI taxonomy): domain Eukaryota; kingdom Metazoa; phylum Arthropoda; class Arachnida; order Araneae; family Nephilidae; genus Trichonephila; species Trichonephila clavipes. The sequence continues at coordinate 489,997 of BMAU01018401.1, forward strand.
AAGGGCTGTAAAATCAGTCAATTGGTGAGTGTCGTGCGAAATGGAAGTAACTCGTGTTGAGCAGCGCGCTTACATCAAAATAGCCGTTCTCCGAGGTAGAAATGTGATGCAATGTCACAGTGAATTAGTGGAAGCCCTTGTGAATAATGCCCTACCATACCGTACATTAGCACTGTGAGTAGGAAAGTTTCAGCAAGGATGTATGTCATCCAGTGATGAGCAAGGTCAGTGTGTGGACCGACTTACCACGTGCCGTCATCGAGCAGCTCATGGATGGAGACAGACGATGGGCGCTACTGGATTTAGAGAGAGCAAGTGACATCGAGAAACGCACAGTCCTCGGGATATTGCGTATTGAGCTACAATTACGCAAAATTGCAGCGCGTTGGGTACCGTATGTACTGACGGAAGTTCAAAGGTGCTTCTCACATCGCTGGCAGCGTGTGGTGACAGTAGCAGGGGACTACATTGAGGGTTTTTAGGCCCAGGTTTGTCATGCCACACTTTATGTGTACTGTGTTGTCATTCTTTTGCACCGTTATGGCCGTAATAAATTAGAATGTTACGATATTTCAGTGCTAATCATTGTCCACACATGTAGTTAACACTTTGTCCTTACGTCTGTATATGTCACTTAACCATTTGGCATATTACACAGCATTTCAGTTCAATACAGAGAATGCACTGTTGACTTGGAAATTTGGTCAAAGCTTTATGCTCCTAAAGAGTTAAATGAATATTTAAATATTGCAGAGTCTATTGGTAGATATAAAAAATTCTTTATATTTTGACACGCTTTTATAAGTTTCACTTGTTTGTAACGGAATCTCTGAACTCGATTTTTACCCACTTTTAAAGATCAAATTAGTTCGAAATGCTGCACACTTGTCAAAGACCGATGTCAATACAATAATTTCATAATTTTGTTTCATTGTGGATTCTCAAGAATAAGGATTTTGAGATTTGGTGACTAATTCATTATATCGTTTCCAGATTTGACAACTAATTGCATATACCATTTTCAGATTTAGCGACTAATTCCAGATCCCATTTCTAGATTTGGTGACTAAAAAAGATTAATTTATAACTCTACAAAAGCGAAAACGTTTGCATCAGCAATTTATTACCATAATATATTGTCTAGTTTTTCTGAAATGGAAATAAAAAAAACTCGTTCATATGCGAAAAAAAATTATGATCTAAGCTAGCGTTTCTCAAACTAGGGGGGGACGAACATATCAAAAAGTGCAAAATAAAAGATTTAAAATAATTATTAATTTACCGAAAGAAAGCTGAAGAAAATATAATACATTCTGACATGAAAAATAAATAAAATACATATTCACACTGACATAAGATACTTATAAATGTATCAGTGCGGCGAAAAGTATTTAATAATTGATTTATCAGTACTAAATTAAAAGCAAGTTTATTAATTAGTAGTTACTTCCATGGGCTGTCATATACAAAATATGATACATATATTGGTAATATGTGCAGTTTATAATATTAAAGTCGCATTGTAGCTGTAGCATCGAAGTACATTATTATTGCATTCAACACGTTATTGTTGTATGAGGGGGGGGCGAGATGAAAACTGTTATTCAAAATTGGGTCGCAAATATGAAAAGTAAGAAGCACTGTTCTAACAGCTAAACTTATAATTAGGGTCTTTTTTTAAATCCTCTTGTCAGATCCATGGAATGGAGCATCATTCATTGCTTCATTTTACCAAAACAGCTCAGAATTGATTCAGAGGTCACTGGATTAGAAAAAAATAATTTCTTACAAACTGTTGGATTCAAAAAGTGTACTTTTGTGTCTAATACTGATGCAAGTTTTGGAGAGAATATTGAGCTCTTTTTTGTGAAAAATTATCATTTTTATACACCTTCTTTCTCATGGAATATTTCAAACTTAGCTCTTCCAGATTTCTTTCAGTTGGCTGAGTCTACATTGGGCAAACCATGCCGTATCGATGCACTGACAGGATACCAATGGGTATTCCAGATTCTAAGAAATGATGCCTTTAAGAATAATCCTTCAATGAATAAATGATGGTTGAAAAAAACTAAAAATGCATGCTTTTATTGTGGATCGAACTAAAAATGAAAAATAAATTATGATTTATAAAAAAAACTAAAAAACACGCTTTTAAGTTTTTTTCAATCGAACTAAAAAGTAAAAAAAATAATTCTTAATATAAGAATAAAATGATTAACTAGAAAATTAATGTCATTGTGGTAAAAGCGTGCGGTGCTTTGTACTACATTGTTACCGTAACTCAGCATTTTTCGGAATAGAATTAGTAAGAAATTATAACAATTGATATAGAGCATCCCACGCCTTTACCCCAATGACATTAATTTTCTCGTTAATCATTTTATTCTAGTATTAAGAGTATTTTTTTTTACTTTTTAGTTCGATTAAACATAAAAGCGTGTCTTAGTTTTTTTAAACTATAATTTTTTTGGGACGAGTTCTTTTGTCTTGCATCTCGTCTCTTGAGTAGAACCACTCACCTTGTCACCAATTACATTATTAAATAACAGAATTGAATTGCTTAACCGTCAATTTTTTTTTACTCAAAATGTTTTTAAAAAAAGACGACTAAACACAACATACTTAATAGAATGAGAAAATGAAAGAGCTTTATTTTAATTTCCAGTTTTAAAGTTTTTATACCATTTTTATTTCAAAATTGTGGAACACAAAACTCTTAAGTATTTGCTTGTTGTAAGTGGTCTTCGCATGCTATGAAGAATTTTTCATATTTCTCTGAAATTTTTTTTATGATCGTACTTTTTTTAAACGGTTGAGAATTTCGTATGTATGTGTTCCTCTGATGAAGAATCCAAATAATCAGTAGACGGTTCTGATTCTTTATCCAAATTTAAATCATCCTTTCACAAATGTGTTTTTGTTGTTTGTGGTACCCGTAATTTTTCAAAAATCGTCGGTCTGGATCCAAAGCATTACATACCTTAGATCACAAATTTTAAAGATCTAAATTCCTGCCTTCACGCACATGAAAGAAAAATTCCTGCCTTCACCACAAAAATACCGGATGAATGGCATTTCAGATATTACTTCATATTTCACAAATTGCATCACCTTTTCAAAACACGAGTATATCATATCAAAGAAGCCACACGCTGTACGGGTAAACCGATTGCGGCCAACTTTCAGTAGTCCTTATGATGTACGGAGGGACAAACGGGTTAAGAGGTGTGACGTCTTACGCGTCTTTTCTTTAACAAGTCCTTTGGGTTCTTTGGGCCAGAATTAATGGCAACTCTTTTCCAACCAATTCCAAGAAGCGAGATATGAAGAAGTAATGCAAATAAACCGACTTTGAATATAGGATCTTAGAGTAAGCGGAATGGCAATGCAAAAGAATGTTAGACAATTGATGTGCGCTGTGGCAGTTGGAGATTATTGCAGTTCGTGGCTCAAGATTTAAGTTCTACGTGTAGTGGATAAACATATTGGTGTTCGACTAGAAGTTAACCGCCAAGCTGCATACCATTGCAGATAAAGACAAGTAGCATTACGGAATAATATAAGGTAGGATTGATTACACTTTATTAGAATTGAGGATTATAGGCGGTTCGATTATTGAGATTGGTCTGAATTAGAGTTGATCATGTTATAAATATAAATATATATATTCTGTGTGGCATATTGCGTCATCGTAGATTCTCTCATATTAATTATTATAATTATATTTGTTAAAAGTTTAAGTTGAATATCTTAATAAAGTCATATTAAGATAATGTATGATCGTAGTTCTGTTGCTAACACTACACCTCTAGCTCACGCTGATACTTCGAGGGATATACTTACAAGGGGAGGTACATCACAGAGGTTAATTATATGTTTTTACATTATTATCTACAATTTTGTAAGATTTAGGAATCCCTTCTTTGATATATCCCTTTCAAGGCGAAGGACACAAACGAGTGCGTACCGCCGGGGTCGGAGGTTTCTGTCGTGAGTGTCACTCATAGGCCGGAGGGATTTGTGTAGTTAAGCTTAAATCCGTAAAAATACCGAAATACACTGAAAAGCCAAAAAAACTGGTTCAAGCATGCGTATGCAAATAAAATGATATGGAACCAACCAGAGGCGGCGCTATGGTCAGCGAAGCCTATATAACACAACGAGTGTCTGGCACAGTTGTTAGGTAGGTAACTTTTGTTACAATGGCAGGTTATCAAGATTTAATTGAGTTTGAACGTGGTGTTACAGTCGGCGCACGAGAGATGGTACATGGCATCTCCGAGATAGCGATAAAATTTGGATTTCCACGAACGACCATTTCACGAGTGTATCGTTAATATCGAGAATCCAGTAAAACACCAAATATACGACATCGCCGCGGTCGGAAAAAGAACATGCAAGAACTGGACCAACAACGACTGATGAGAGTCATTAAACATGACAGATATGCAAACCTTCCGAAAATTGCTGCAGCTTTTAATGCTGGGTCCTCAACAAGTGCTACAAGACTAACAAACTTGCTGGGTGTGTAGGGGTTACAAAAGCGACTCGGAGTCACATAGGAATGCAGGGTCGCAAATGCCGTTGTTGTGAGCTATGGTGTATAGAAGCAGAGTAAAAAAACAGAAACAACAACGTATTTATGGAACAGAAAACATTTTATTGAAATGTTGTTCTACAACATGTGTTTGACATTACGACAAGAAGTCATCTGGTAAGTCTGACAGCGATGCTGCATGAAATTCCTAACCTTGAGGAAGATTCCTGCATGCAGGCCTGTGGTAGAGGGCACTGAATGGAAGGTTTCGTTAACACCAACTCTGCTGGAAGTCGTCATTTACGATAAGTTTCCCGATTTAGTAAAATGGACACGTATTAAAACAAGGAACTGCTGACACACCGATAGTGTATGGAGATGTGGATTTTAAATAGCACCTCGCTCGGGTGTTGTACCAGGTTCGTTATTCGAACAGGCCATCACACGACCTTCACAAGTGTGAACAGAAGGTTGCTTAAAACTGGTTCTTTAACAAGTTAACTGATTCTTTTTGGTGCACTCGTTCTTTCAGTTGAAGATCTCATCTTTCGATTATCTGTAGTTGCCGGACGGATACGTGATATAACAGAAATATTCCAGAACATAAGACAGGTAGAATATCCAGACAGTAATAGTCATGCAGTGCCACTGTCATGCCAGCCAGATGACTTCTGTTCGTAATTTCGAGCACCTTTCAATAAAATGTTTTCTGTCCCATTAATGTGCTGCTGTTTCTGTTATTTTTCTTTGCTTTGAATCATAGCTCGTAACCACGGTATTTGCGATTTTGTTTTCTATGCGATTCCGAGTCGTTTCACTACCATACCTTCTAAGTTTATCGGTCAGGTAGTGTATCACCCTGTGTAGAATTAATATTAACCGTCTAATGAGCAATTTTTTTAAATTAAAATTTTTGAATTAAAAAAATGGTTCAAATTTCAATTTTCTACATTTTTGTATGATCATATAATTTATTCGTAAAATATAAATTCAACGCTCTCTTGAGTTAAACATACTTTACATTTTCCCCAACAGTTCCGGTTTCACATCCGTAGAGAAATTTTAAGAGTAATAAACAATAAACGAATTCGAAAGCGTTTCCAATAAAAAAGAACCATAAATGCTAAATATTGTAGATATATTTGAAAAACAGCGAGAAGAGAACGTTTTTATGTAGTGTATTCAATACCGTCTTGTGTAACAAGGAAAAAATATCTCAGGAAAAGGGGCCTCAAGGGAAAAAAGCACAAAAAGAGTAAGTCCCGAAGCATATTCTCCAGATTCGAGCCTCGTGTATCGGTTGTGAACGTATGCGATGATATAAAAACTTTTGCCCTGCTGTCCCTGAGAATGAAAGAGAAAATATTTATGAGTTGTTTTCCGCTGAATTTTCTGGAAACTTTATGTTCACCCCAAAACTTAAAGTTTTTACAGGATTATTTTTTTCTTTCCTTTTCTTTCTTTTTTATTTTTTTAAGAAGGTGCTACACACACACCTTCTAACATTTACTCAAAAACCACACATTTTATGTTTTCCACAAAAATATCCTACTGTTTTCAAAAGAGGACGTAACATTCAATTTCACTGAAATTAATTCGGGAAGATTTGAGTAATCGGTTTGTTCACATCCTAGTGCATGGGTATTATGTATTAATTCATACCACGCCATTTCACCATTTTGTTCCAACATAAAATGTTTTATTAATTAATATTTCACAAACGGTTTTATATTTTGAATAGGATAATATTTTAAAAACGCTTTTGAAAAGTATTAACTTCTCTTTAAACAGGTTTTTAAATTTCGCTTAAAAACTTTTCGAGTGAATAATCTTTAGGACACAAAATATGCTTTAAAAAGTTTTATTTTGCATATAATAAGAAAATAATACACTTTTTGATGGGGAAATAAAAAAAAAAGATTCTATTACTGTTACAGTCCCTTCGGGTGGGAAAGCCTATCACAGGGCCAAAAGACTTTGCCGGAAAAAAAAAGAAGTTTCGCGGATGCATTTGATGTTGGCCTTTGAAGTAGCAAACTGTCAACAGCAACTTTTGACATTTCTATACTTTTACACAGAGAAATAGAATCGCGTCTGAAGATGACACGTGTCAACTGCTGCAATTTATCTTCAGAACATGTACAATTGCCTTTTGAAATATTTCTTGTGATGTACCAGGGTTAAATATTTCTCTCTCACTTGGTCTACTTACCTATAAATTATTTTTTGATATTTCTGGCTGTAGCTTTATTTTTTTTTAATGAATTGTGAAATGTGACGGAGAACTTTACTTTCCACTAATTGATATCTGAAAAAAAATGTTTTTTTATTAAAATTTCTTACGTACAAGTTTATTTTAGAAATCTAAATAGATATGCTATAGTATATAAAAAAAACCCTTAGAATATTATTAATACAATATAGCGTTGTTTATAAACACTTATTAGTAGCGTAAAATAATTGCTACAGCTTACATTTTAACTGTTGTAGCAATCGCTTACGGCCTTCTATTTTTACCTGACACAAATATTCGATACGTCTCATAATCTTGAACCATGGTCAGGTGACGAGGTCGTCACTCCCCTCTCGACCTATGTGTCATGATGATGAAAATGATGACGGCGAAATTCATATGCATTCTCTCATGTTATGAATAAAGGGTTTCAGTACTTCCATCTTTTTTTCATTTTTTTTAATCCAGAATCTTTTCAATAATTTCATCGTTGAATCATTTTGCACTTCTAGTAATATAGTTTCCTTTCCCATTTCTTTCGTACCTATTTTGTTTTCTTGTTTATTGTTTCTAAAAAAGAATAGTAAGAGAATGTGTCTTATCTCTTTAAATTAAATTTATCGTTTATATATAAAAAAAATTTCTTCTTATACATTTGGCTTTAAACATGTTTTAAAACTAAAATAATTTGTGAAAAAACAAATACGATGCAAAACAGATACAAAAACAAATGTCTCTTCCTGTGCCGTTACAGAATGCTATTTCGAAGAGAGGGTCAAGAATTTTCACGGGTAACAATTTTGAGAAAGTGCGAACCTCATTTTAGAATATTTGAGTGCATCTCTTCGAGTCTCGCCGAGGAATGCTCAGGATTATGGAATGCGACGTTCTACGATCCATTGCCCGCGTCTTTCCTGTTTTCGGCTCCTTTATACATAATTCTTTGTTTCCTTTTTAGAAGAATTCTGTACAGAAACATTTCATCCAACATCAGAAGTGTAGGGAAACTAAATACTTGGTAATTTCTAGTAGGCTGAAATGTATTTCTCATGTTCTTTTATTCGATAGACCGAATGAGAGTTATATGATCGTCATACAATAAAACAACACAAGAGCTACTGACATTGTAATTTTAAGCCTTGGTTAAGTGATTAGAATGACATATAAGCTGGCATTCCCTCTCCTAACTACAACATCGCGTCAACGAGAGGAATTTCGATTCTCCCCGCATTTAACGTGCATCAGCTCCCGCTACACGGTGGGTCTTCAGTGACACCAAAACACAAACCCGCGACACACGGATCATGAGTTCGTGACCATTAGATTTAATCCTAATGATTGAATGCTTATTAATGTCTCAGTCTAAAGGAATGCGAGGGCCTCATACTTTTGAACCATGTTCAAGTGTCGATGGCGACACCCGAGTAGTCATCCCTCTCCGAATTTTTACACAGCATCAACTTATGGATTTTGCCCCTCTACGCGTTGGGTATTCAGTGACTCCTGATTCGAATCTCAGACACATCAGCTATGAGTTAGTGATCTCAACCACTAGGCTACTTGTTTAATGGTGCTTGTTTAATGGTAACATGCTTTTATTGCAGAGCGAACTAAAAAAGGAAAAATAAATTATAGTTTAAAAAAACGAAAAGACACGCTTTTATGGTTAATCTAATTGAAAAAATAAAAAAAAATTAGTATAAAAAATGATTTACGAGAAAATATATAACATATATATTTCCTCGTAATAATTGATATTATATATATATATATATAATCTTAATATTAATTTTAACAAATTTAAAACTCACATAGATTTTGTCTTAAAAGAAAATTACATTAACTTTTTTTAATGGTTCATTATATAAACAATACAAAGGACAACCACAAGGAGGCCCAGCAAACAATAGTTTGGCTAATTTATATTTGCACTTTTATGAATATAATTATATTATTAATAATGACTATTACATTTTTAGATATATTGATGATTTAATTATTTTCGGTAAAAATGATAATTTAAATCCTAATATTAATTTTTATCCGGCTTACCTAAACTTAGTTAAAATTAATAATAATCCAATTAAAACTAATTACTTAGATGTAACACATTGTATATTAAGGATCTGAAATTACATAGTAATATTTATAATAAAAGAGATGCCTTTAATTTTAACATTCTTAAACTGCCTTACTGGAATTCAAATTTATCAATATCTCTCTATATAAATATTATTTTTAACTATATTTATCGTAATAATGTTTTAGTTATTGATAAAGCTAATATTTATTTAAACATTAATAACTTTATCAAACAATGTATAGGACATAGATATCCTGCTAACTTTCTTTACAATTATATTTATAATAGTTCTTAATGTTATACACAATTTGTATTAATAACTTATTGACATTATGTTTATTTTTTTAAACTAATTATACAATTATTAAATAGATGGCGCCACATGATTAATAGTTCAATAATATTTAAATATTCCTAGGATTCCTTTATATTTTGCACTAATATTTATATCAATATATATTTATGATTTTTTAAAAGTACATATATACGTATATATATATATATATATATATATATATATATATATATATATATATATATATATATATATATATATATATATATATATATATATATATATATATATATATAAACTTTATATTAATCTATCATAATTAACTTTATGCGGAACTGCTTTCCCTCTCTTGTATTTAGCGGGAAGCATAACCAGTTAATACACTCCCGAAGTAAGTCTTACTATCTACGTTTTGCATCGAATTTAAATGTATAATGTGAATACTTGTAGGCTACAATTTTATAATTATATTTTATTAGTTTAGTGATTTTATTATAATGTTTAAATTCCTCCAATTGTTATTCTTTCCTTTCCTCTTGGTACATAGTATGACAAACTACAGGTGAAGGTTGGCTAGCCCTAAAACTCGTTTAAAACTGCAATCTTGGTTCCTAAGGCCAGGAGTTTGTTATAGTACTATTGTGCCTATTTCTTCCTATTTGGTATAGTTAGGTTCTAACTATGTGTGTATTTTTATGTTTTGGATTATATATATATATATAAAATCCAAAACATTAAAATACACAGTTAGAACCTAAATATATATATATATATATATATATATATATATATATATTTAAATATATAAAAACAATCACAATTATCAATTTAAAAATTGAAATATATGAATCCCAAAATACCAAAACACTTCAGAATATCAATGGCGAATATAAAAGATAATGTTCCATCATTTTCAAACAAAATTAAAAAATTATAAAATAAAATAAAAATTTATAAAATATCCAAGTGCAATCTCGGACTTAGGACCGATAAGTGGGGTTAAACTAGTTTGATGGCGCCAACCTTCCCCCTATTGCAACTTGGTAATTTAATTGGAAAAGTTTCAAATTTCAGAAAAAAAATTTTAAAAAATTAAAAATTAAAGAGTTAAAATTAAATCATTATACTTGAAAAATAAAACTATTCGCCATCACATTCCGAAAGATATTGCAATATTAAAATTTAAAAACAATTTAGTACATAATATAAGTGAACCTTCAAACTTCCAAGATGATGCACCCATCTTTAAAATAGTTGTAAAGGTAGAAAAAATAAATTCCTGATCCGAAAGTTCAAATCAAATATATGAGATCCGAAAGTTCAAATCAAAAATTATCTAAAATCCGAAAGAGTTCAAGTTAAAAAATCCGAAAGAGTTCAAGTTAAAAAATCCGAAAGAGTTCAAGTTAAAAAATCCGAAAGAGTTCAAGTTAAAAAATCCGAAAGTTCAAGTTAAAAAATCCGAAAGTTCAAGTTAAAAAATCCGAAAGTTAAAAAATCTGAAAGTTCAAGTTAAAAAATTCGAAAGTTCAAGCCAAAAAATCCGAAAGTTCAAACTAAAAATTTCTAAAAACCGAATGTTCACATTAAAAACACAGTATATTCACAAATGAATAAAGTAAATCATTAAAAATACAGTATATTCACAAATGAATAGAGTAAATCATAAAAGACTCACCAAACAGTATCCCATCAAGAATATGATCCATTTCTTATTGCACGACATTTCATTTTTAATAAATCAAATACACATATTTTGCTCATAACATCCAACCATGTCAATCCAATCGATTCTTGATCCAACACCAGAGTATGACTACTTGGCATTAGATGCAAACCATATCACATGTAAAAGACTTGCTTGATTGATTGGTCATAAATGTCTGATTGGACATAAATGTTTAACTGGTAATAAATAATTTTAAAGTGTATATATAGTCGTGTAAATATTGTTTTAAGTGTGTGTGTATTAAAATGTATATTAAAATGTAACCTGTGTGTGGAATTCACAAATTCTTCACAGCTGGACCACTAACAAGCTGACTTTGTGGACCTAATGTTGTGTGGTGGATTTGTGCATTTACGAGTTTAAAAATATTTTTAAGAAATATTTCTGATCTATATATTTTCTCAAGAAATTGATGGGATAATCATTTTGTATGCACAATAATATAAATTTCTGGATATTTTGAATCTATCAATATTGTGCGTAGTTAAATTATTATTTCTCAACAAAAAAATTTAAAATTATATTTCTAAATACAGATATATGAAGACAACTATTGAAGTTTGGTATCTTTATGACATTGAATTTAAATGCTTCCCTTTATCATATATATTGCTATATAATTTGTTGTCAATAATAGTTAAATCCAAATCCAAAAATTCAACTTTGTTTGAGTTAAAATTCGTCTGTATTAATTTTAGGTATTCCGGATAAAAATTAATGTTAGGTTTAAATTCTCTATCATGACCTATAATAATTAAATCATCTATGTATCTTAACAAGAGGCAAGAGGGTTCCTTTCTTCGAACTATTTCATAATGGTGTAAATACAGGTTAGCGAGACTATTACTAGCCGGGCCACCCTGAGGCAATCCTTTGATTTGTTTATAAAGTTTGTTCTCAAAAATAATGAAGTTCTCCTGTATAACAAAACGAATAAGTGTATTGAACTTTTCAGAACTAATGTAATTATTCAAATCATATTTCTCATATGCATCTGAAAGTACCTGAATTATATCTTCTATTTTAATGGAGTTAAATAAATCCTCGAAATCGAACCCATTCACAGAAAATACCTCTTGTTGATCAACTTTCTTTATTACATCATGGCTGTTTTTTATAATAGAAGTATCCTTAAATTTGTCTATTGTATCTTGTAATATGGTCTGTAAAATTCTTCCCGATTTTGATATATAAGTATTGAACCCATTTGTTACACTGCGGAATTTGATTGGATTCTTATGAAATTTAGGAGTCAGAAATATATGGGGATATATAATTTTATTGCTAGAAATATTTAATTGTTTACCAAATGCCAATAATCTGTTGTTAATTTCTTTCATACTAAATTTACTTACATCATATGCATTATTATTTTGTATATGATCATTTATTAATTTACTATAATAATATTTACATATAATTGCATAATTTCCTGGTACTTTATCTACATAAACGATCACAAAGTGTTTTTGTAAGTTTTCTATTGGTCCCTTAATTTTTCTATAACAATCTTCATTTTTTGTTCTAAAATTAAAATTCATTAAGTCCTTGAGGACATGAAAACCATATTCTTTAAAAGCCTGAGTAGGTAAATTATATTTAATTGCAACATTTAGAATAAATTTATTAATATCTTCTGATAGTTGTTTTCTCACATTTAAATTGCTGTTTGAAATAGTCAATCGATAACCAGTACCTTTGCTCATAATTTCTCTTAATTTCTGATCCTGTACAATTTCTAAGTTGCCAGTTATTACGTGCCCATGATATTCATCTACGTAATTCTTGTATTCATTGCAACAACATTCTTTTTTATCCATCAATTCCTTAATACTATTATAGTTGAAAATTGATCTACTAATTTTTTTATTATACTTGAACGCTCGTTTTATTAACACATTTTTCATCGGAAAAAAATCCATGTGTTTCCCAAATATTTCAGAAAATTGTATCCCATTATATGATTTATTCATGTATAGCAAAGTACAATATTCTATATTATAAACCTCCTTAGAGTCTATTTTTATTTTTAATCTATTTGCAATATATTTGCATAAATCCATTACCAAGTGTGATCCATGATTATCTTTTAATCTAATACTTTTTAATAATTTTAAAACTATTATTATTTCCTGTTTTTTAAGTCCAAATAAAAAATACTTTATTTTTCCAACACTAAAACTATTCTCAAAGTCTTGTAATAAAATATTCACTTCTTTTTTAACTGTATCTATATCTCTATTTTCTCTCTTTTTGCGTCCACCCTTACCAACTCTTTTTCTCTTATTACTATTATTTCTACTATTATAAATAGATTCTTTATCATTTTGTTTCACTGCCTGTATTAAATTCTTATTATTCCATATCACATTCAATCCGTAAGGATACATAGCATTATAAATACCAATGTAAACGTTTTCATACCATATATATATATATATATATATATATATATATATATATATATATATATATATATATATATATATATATATATAAATTTTATTCTGGTAAAAGCGAGGAGTGTGTGCTTTGTACTAAATTTTTACACTAACTCAGAATTTCGTAATAGAACTACTAAGAAATTATAACAATTAATATAGAGCACCACACGCTTTTACCCCAATGACATTAATTTTCTCGTAAATCATTTTATTCTTATACTATGAACCTGTTTTTGTGCGGTAGATAGGGACCGCATAAAAATAAACGCACAAAAAAAATATTCAAAAATTTCATAAATTCTTACATAAAACAAACTAATTCGTGGCAATACTACAAAAAACTTTTTTGTATGCGGTGGATAAGGACCGCATAAAAAAAGTCACATTTATAAAACATGCCAATTATTTACGAAAGTTATATATGTAAGAGTACTTCCATAACAAAATAAATAATTAAATATTGTACATGGAAATATTTTAAAAACATATAGTTTCTCATTGTATATACGGATAAGTTCTTAAAATGCACATACATAATTCGTCGCTACTCATCGTAATCCAAAGTCCTGTAATGAATAAGTTCAAAATCGCTTTCGTCACTTGAAGGTTAAATTTCAGTTGATTTATTTTTTGGCAACATTAAGTAAGAGAAAAGTTTTTGTGACGAAGGACGGGTAGTCAATTGCTTGTAAATGTCACAATAACCAGCTATACATGATTGAAGTCTTTGGAATTTTATACTCAATTCTTAACTGGTATCTATTTTAAGAAAATGCTTTTCCAATTTGTTCGAAGGCTGGATCCTTCCATACATTTATCCGCTCTCAAAGAATCTGGCTTCTTATCTGTCTTCATAATTTATCAAATTATTGATGTCACTGTCATTGAAAGTTTCGTCTTCAATCAAGCGCGGGCTGCTGCTGGAGCGTTGAGAGAATGCGCATTGTCAGAGTATGTTTATAACAAATGAACAGAGCGTCTTGAAATGTCTACATTTCAGTGGTGCAATGTATACCCCCGCATTACGGGGGGGGGCAGGACTCTAGGGGCCTACGTCCTGACTTACGCTAATGAATTTACCCAATTTATAAAATATTAAAGGCAAAATCTGACTTTCAGGGGGTACATTATCCGTCATATCCGGTCCTAACATTATCCGTTACACAACTGGTAAATAGAAAGAAATATTACGATGGAGCCAAAGCCATTGAGTCCTGTTACGGGGGGCAGGACTCTAGGAGTACAAAGCTTGAGTAACGCTAAATACGTATTTACCCAATTTATAAATTATTAAAGGTGAAGCCTGACTTTCAGGGGGAGGGGGTCTAACATTCTCCGTTACGCCACTAGTAATTAGATAGAAAACTTTACAGTGGCACCAAAGCCATTGAGATTCATACACCGCATAAAAAATATCCCACATAAAAATCGCATAAAAATAAAATGGCACAAAGATAAAGTCGCATAAAAAACACCGCACAAAAACAGGTTCTACTGTATTAAGAATTATGTTTTTACTTTTCAGTTCAATCAACCATAAAAGCATGTATTTGAGTTTTTTTAAACTATAATTTATTTATTAATTCTTTCTCGAAGAAAAAAAGGAACAAAAATAGCATTCTTGAACGTACAGAAGTGCTTTTTTACTTGCTGGTTTTAGAAAACATTTCAATGTTTCATCAAAATAAATGAAGTGGAAGAAAGGTAATTTTTATCTATCCTCAGCTGATAAACATTCTGAAATGAAAGAAAATACGGAATATTTTTTATTCACATTCTTTATTGTATTTTACTTATTCAATAAAATCAATGTCTGAAACTTTGATAAACTACGGTTGAAAAAACTGCAATGTTATCTAAAATTCCTCTGTGCAGTTGAAAACAATATACACCATATAGCATTAACTATTTGTAAAATGGAATTCGGTATGAGAATGTGTGCAAGAATACATTAACTTAAATAAAATAATCGGTTATCTTTTAACTCAAAATATTTTTAAAAAAACCGTATCCTGTTTTTCATTCTGATATTCAATGGTATAAACTTACATTTTTAAGTTATACAAACTACCTTTATGAACTTGTCTCATGAAGAAATTATATTACATATGCACAAAATATGTATAATGTTAAAAAGCACAAAAATGTCTGCAAAAATGGTATACATATTTTTTTTGTTTTCTTCTTATTTCTTTATTTAAAAGAACAATGTTTGAAAAGGATAATTTATGGTAAAGTCATTTGTGCAATATTTATTTTAAAAAAACATGAAGTTTCAGTTTATGCTTTCGTAACAAAATGAAAATATAATTATGCGGTTCTTAACAATTTCATGACAAAGTATCGATTTCCGTATTTCGAAATTGACGACTATCGTATCTAATTACAACCTTATCTACTTTTTGTTAAACATAAAATGTCAAAATAAAACGTATGCGGAACAGAATTAAGTAAATTGGAATGTTTAGAAGGGAAAGAAAGAACTATTACAAATCAATTGGTGTCTCAATAAAAAACATTCGTGGACTATATTATTATTATTATACCTATATCAGTTTATGTTGTAGTGTAATAATATTTCTCGCGTATTTTATGCCATTTGGTAAGCATAATATTGAGCAATGATTGTGACGGATCTATACGCGATCTTCTAATTAATCCTCTTGGGAAATCTTTGGGCTATCCATTCGTGTTATTCACAACCAACTCTTCGAAAGTAGAGAATCGTGATATGTAAATTAACTTACTATAATTAGGCGAGGTTTTCTAGTTTGAGGGAGAGAAGGAGCGAAGGTATTCTCGAGACAGGTGAGATTGCTACTAAAGGTACCTGTATAATATTATAATTAGAGTGATTTGATTCTTATTAGAGGGAACCCTTAAAGTGACGATTGTTCACTAAGATTGAATTAAGATTAGATTAAATCGCATAATAGTTTTTTTCCTTAATTAAGATAAGGATCAAGTTTGTTAGTCTTCTAGTCACTCACGTTTTACTGTCGCTGTTCCACTTTCATGGTTTTCATTGAGATAGTATCTTAATATGATTAGTTGAAATGATGTATGTTCTTAGTGTGGAAATAAATAGATCAGAGTTGAATCATGTCGATTGTTTCTTCCCTTCCCCCCCACACATCTAGGTGCACGCGAGAGAGGCAAGGGCCTCTTAGTATAGTAAATGCATGTATAGTAAATGCAAGTATAGTAAATGCAAGTCAGTATAGTAAATGCATGTTTGATAATGACAAATAATTCTGTGTGTGAATAATTATATTTTTTTTCTCATAAAATTCTGAAAACCTACACGTTAAGTATTTTTCTTATGTTTTTTTTTATTTATTTTACATTCAAGCAAAACTAAAATAAAAAGTTACATACTAGTATTTACTCTTATCAAACATATAGTAAGAAAACTAGATGAATACTCCTTTAAATGTGCCAAGATCAGATGAGATAAATGTACTGGCGACAATAGTCTAAAACTTTAACTGAATACGACATTTAGATAGATGAAAAAGAAAGCAACTATGGAAGAAACGAGACTTCTGCTTCGCCGTTTAGGTCGATTAGTATGGCGGCATTTGATTTTGGCGACGATCAGAGAGAAAAAAATGGGCATTTTACTCTTTTCTTTTCAGAAATGAAGCGCCGAAAACTCAGTGGAAATATTCTTCTGTAATTAAGCACAGTAAACTCGGAGAAGAAGGGGAAAGAATGATTTATGTGAGTATTCCGCTTTCTGGTGTTTAGGTCCGAAAAGCAATTTCTGTCTGCCCATTTGATAAGTTAGAGATCCCGATTACGAATGGTTTCAACCGTAACTGATCGCTTTCCTTATTACATTCAATATCTGAGGCTTCCAATGCCTTTATGTTACGTTTTGTTCCCTGTAAGGGAGTTATTTCTTTTTACTTTCTTCCTTTTTTATAATAAAAAACAATTTTTCTGAATACTGGTAATAATTTTGGGTAATTAGTGCTTAATTTTACCTTAAAATAGCGTACGTATTTTAAATCTGCATGTTTGATAAGTTTATATTACTTTTTTATCGCATTTATTTTCGATAAAAAATGTAATATTTGCAAGTGACGTCGTTCCTTTCATTATAATGGTGTTTTAATAGTGAAATTCACAGAGATGTAGACAAGTTGGCATCAGTTTTGGCTTGGCGACCATTTTTGCTGATTTGGTGACCATACACAGAAGCTGCTTGAAATTTCTTAATTTATGAAGTTAGCGGATTGTTCGAGAAAGAAATGGAGATAGTCGGGGAGACTACAAATAGCGGTCGCTTCTTGAAGCTAAGTTAGTTATATTTCAGATGTTGAAGTGTTCTCTTCGGTTGTGTCGATCTGCGACCGAGTGGTTGCTTGCGGATACCTTTTATCACTGCGTACTTGTATTTTTAGACACTCATAGTTATATACGAGGACTGTAAAAGGCATGAGAAACTTCTAGTTCTTTTGTAGCAGTTTTATTGATGTTTTTCCTGTATTTTAAGGACTGTTTTCGTCAATAAATTGCATCAATTTTGAAAAACTGTTTTGTTATTTAGAACTGACTTAGCATAAAATCTATGAATCCTTATCTACGCAACAGTATTAAAATGAGTCTATTTTATAAAATATTGAAGGAACAATTGTATAAAATTTATGTATATTATCTGAAAAACATTCATTAACTTCTTTAATTTTTTTCACTCGGTTAAATCTGGTGCTAATTAAGTATTAATGTTACCGTAGCTCAATTTGTGCCACACACGATTTCATGTTTTCTTTACTCATCGGATTTCATCTATCTTTCTCCAGATAATTATGGAAAACATTTCAGATGGGTCAACAATCTGTTCCAACAGTTGGAGAAGTTACCAAAGAAATAGAAATATGTAACAATGAGATATTCGTCATGTCTATACTCTATAACGTGGTTTTTCTACGTCCAGTCAAATTGGCACTTAGAGGTAGAACAACTTAAATCTGTCACAACTAAATAGCATATAAATAGTCAGTGAGATAGAGAATAGGAGCTTTTTGTGGACTAATGTTGGCAAACTAGTAAGTTTTTTTCTTTTTTTATAGTCATTGAACTATTAAATTATATTGTATGATTTTTCTTTGGAGAGTTTCAGATATTGCATCTCATTTAAGATAAGTACCCATAATTTATTATCATTTAGTTTGTCTTGTCCACACATCGAGTCATTAGTCTAACGTTTAAATTTAAAAAAGTAAATTATAGTGGATACCTCTTTTTAATTATTTAGTGTCCGATTTCATGACATCTCAATCCATGCTGTGTTTGGATCCCCACGGTAAACGATAAGCGAGATCTTCACCTTAACCAACATAAGAAGCTACTGCGACAAAGAGAAGGGTTCTTTCATGCATAATCCTAAATACAGTTTTATTGATCCAGAAATAGATGTCGATACATAAACTATCGAAAAAATATGGGAAAGTGAAAATTAGAGGAATAAGAAACACATGGGAACTGTTCGACATCATTTGGATTTGTATTCGTGTGAGTTCATATGGCAGCAGCACCAGGAGTGAGAAAAGAAAGACTCATCAGACTCTCTTTTGAAGTCACCATCGACTTATTTTCCACCATAATCTGTTTTTTTTTGTCCTAAATAAAATACGTGAGTAAAAAATATTCAGTTAATGTTCTCATTCACTGTGATGATATGGAGCAATTGCATTGCGCCAATTTGGCTGTGGTGACGTTCATGGGTTAAAACTAATTTGGTAAACACACAATAGTGTAAGAATAGTTTTCAAAAATTATGAAGTACCACAAAGCGTTCTTTATATTTTGATAAAAGAATGTGTTTTTCCAATTTATACAATAAATCTTTGGATTTAGTTACATTGTAAATGATAACATAAATATAAATATTATACACTGTTAATAATAATATTAGGTGTAATAATAATATATTATACACACTTTCAGGTGCGTTAGTAGTAAAATCTGGCACGCAGTCTTAATCGATTATGTATTTATTTAAGTTCTAACAAAAAAATCATGGACACAAATTAATCCCTTCAAAAGTGAGATTTTAAAGAATTAAAACGGGGGAAAATTTATTTTTCTTTATCATCACATAATTTATAGATATTGTTTGAAGTGTCCATTTCAAGTAAGCAATGGTATGAACTAATTCTTAAGTAAAAGTTGTTTATTTTTTGATAAATAACTGGCTCCAAATTTTAAATGCATTCCGCCAGAAGGTGGGTGACAGCGCAAAATTTCGAAGTGGCGTCTCATTAATCTTCCCCTTTACTCGCTTGATGACCCGAGACTTCTGCTAAATGATTATGAGGTGAATACCTTCTTGAAATATGTATTGATTTAAAATTATGCAATCATTTATTCTTGGCTGAGAAATAATCTTGACGGAAAGAAAGTCGATAAATGAAGTTTTTTCCAAGGATGGAGACAGAAAATACTGCAGTTTATACAGTTCTATTAATAATAATAATAATAATATAAATATGTACACTCCGGCGTAAATCGTGCACCTGTACTTTTCTCGACAGTATTTCTTACTTTAAGGCAGCTATACTCAACCTGCAGCCAGCGGACCTTTCTGAGTGACCCGGTCATGGTTTGTTGCATTAACAAGTTCCATTATTTAAGAACAATGCATTCAAAAATTTAGTGTGTGAGAAATTCTAACTATCAGATAATCAAATGTACCAATTTTGCTGTTGATGTCGTGCTGGTACAAATGGTGATATAACTTTTTTTCTTTTTGTAATTGTAACGTTTAGTAATAGCAAATAACAGTAGAGCAGCAACCATTTTATTAGTAAAATTAATTTTTAATTAACCCTCGTGTCTTCCAAGCACAAACTACCTAAATAATATATATTTCAAGACGATTGGGATCCTGATTATTTCGTAGAGAAAAACAAACACGGATCAACAACTTGTTTGATTGGTCGTGAAAATGTTATATTTATAAAAGTATAATTTTACTCTTCACTATACCCTCTAAGCACAGATCTTTCAATGGTTCCTTTTCTCGAGAATCTCTTTCAAGAGGAGATAAATTGGATTTTTCTTAAAAAATCTTTGTAACAGCAGCAGAATATTTTTCGGTGGTAATATCACAAAATGCAGCATTAACAAAAGCATCCTATCAATTTTTTTGCATTATATAAAATGAACAATATATGAAATTTTTAGAGATAAACATATGAATTAATATAGAAATTGTTAGAATGTTTTTTAAATGCTTCTGATGTATTCTTTGATAAATTCAGTTATTTGTTCAGATATTTTTTTTAGTAAAATCAAAAAATACTTGAGTAAATTTGAAACAAAAGTGTACACAGGAAAGTCTGAAATAATTTTTAAACAAATAAACTTCAAACTGAAATTCAATAAAAACTCTTTGCTACCATCCTGCATTTTATAAATTAATATCTGAAATAAAAATAAGTGAGGCTTTGTTATAAGAAAAAATCAAATTATCAAAGTACTTGGGCGGCTTTGTTGTTATGACAGTAGAATGTAAACAAGGGGCTTGGGATCATTGATGAAAAAAATCGAAATTATCTAATTCCTGGGTAAAAATGCATAAACCCTATTTTTTGTGTGTTGAGTTTAATAAAGTTTAATATAGTTTGATAAATTTCCGCATTTTAAATGATTTTGATCTTGTAGCACCTGCCCTCCCTCACATAAATATTCATGTTGCGGTCTGCGTGGAATAGTTGTCATGTGTATTCGGCCTGGCGGTAAGAAAGGTTGAGTACCGCTGCTTTAACCCTTTATCTGCCACATTATGATTTACTGCTGTTTTTTCCATGCACTATTTGAAAATTAAGGGGTATACATAAACAAAATACTAAACTTTGGGAAAATTAATCCGTTAGAGCTAATTAATTATTTAATGATATCCAACTGTAAAATGAGTTACATACACTGTTCACATAAAATAAATAGTCAATTTATTTTCTAAGGTCTTCATTAACATACAAAAAAATAAGACACTTATCTTTTAACATTAACTATTTTTTCGGAACAAAAATAATAATCTTCGCAATTCACTGAAAACGCCTTCAGAAGAAAACGCAATTTCTGCTATAAAACTATTCGCCATCCCCACTAAAGTACTCCTCATAGAGCTCATGCAGCCATATATCTTGGAAAAGTAGATTTCAAAGAATATTCCTGCTGAGCATCGTCTAAGTATTCGTAAAAATGGTTATTCTATGGTATTTTAAAGTAAGTGGTACTTATAAGCACCGTCGGTAGATGAAAAGTTAAGGTGTATTCACTGTACAACGAGCCCTCTATTTTTTCAAAGAAACTTTAAGTAGACAGGTGCGGCTCTTATCTTTTGACAAAAATGATTAATATAAAAACAACACAGCGCTAAATGTCTCCCTTCGCCATAGTGCTCTTTTGTTTAGCTGGTAGTACAACGTTAAAAAAATATTCTGGATATTTTTTTTTTTTTTTGAAAAAAACAATGACGAAATTTAATTTTATGAAGTGTGCGTCATTTGACCATTGTTTTAAAATTTAAGGTCCGTCGCCAAAAGTGCTCGTGTGGTTGAATAGGGAGACATTAATATTCACTCACTCTCGGAATATGTTTCTATTCATTGCAAAGGATGACAGTCTATTTTTGGGCATATGGACTGATACTCAGTTCTCAATCCCATATCATGAAGTCTTTGATGTTGGGCTTGACGTCCGTTGGAATTCCCAGTCTGCGGAGTAGCATATAGACTATTGCTTGCATCGATGGGATCTGGGAGGCGAGGCTTATGGTGGTCTTCATGGCTTGGAAATTTCGGCATTGCTGAGAACTAAGTGGATGCTCTTTGATTGGTTGGAGGTAGAAGTGAATACAGCCTCTGGCTGGCTGCCCATGGGGATAGTAAATATTAAAAAAATAGAAAATGGTCCAGTGCGGTAAAGTTAAGAAAAAATAATTAATGAAAAATAAAAATAAGAAATAAGATTTACTTGTGGGTGCAATAATTACAAAATTATTGCCAGAACAAATTAATTAAGGCGGGTTGTAGGAATCCAGTAGGATTCTCCTTGGTCTTTTAGTATTATTATTACAATTATAAGCAGTTAAGCTAATCATATTTAAGTTATTGATATTTGGAAGAGCATTGAAAACATTTATGGCTATGTTTTGAATGTGAGCTTTGAAACTACTGATTTTTAGGCTATATTAATATAATCGTTTCGCATATAGCGACAGGCTTTTACTATCATGCGAATATAAGAATTTTGAACAGTATTTAAAATATTTATATTAGTTTTAGCAGCGCATCTCCAGACTGGACAAGCGTACGCAAAGAGACAGAAGAATGGAAAAAAGGTGTAAATTTGCGGTTAAAAATCTTTGTCGAAATCATTCACAAAGGTTTTAAAAAGTTCACATCCCGTCTAACGGATAATGCAAAGAAATGAGTGACAAAGTACAGCGTGGACCCAGGAGTTGTTCCAGCACTTAGATGTATTTAAGAATAAAACATTCGAATGAAATTTAAAACGACTGTTGAATATGTGGATGTTAGAAAGTGTAAAAAACTTTTTCGAAAGAAATCGTAGAAATCTAATTTTTATATTCTGTTCTTTATTTTTAAAGCTATCATTTTTATACTAGGCGTATAACATGTACCCGTACATTTAGAAAATGTAATACTTTTATCTATTACCTTATCTCTAATTCGAGACACAGTACGTCGTGCCAAAAAGAACATAATTCTATCTTTTCTAAATGTAACAAAAACCAACCGCTGTCCGCTTCGTTAAGAAACCAAAACTCAAGAAACTATCTCTCCTTGGAACAGACATTGTGCGTAAAACAAAAGAGCTCTCCTTCCTTTACACACAATTTTATCCCCAGTCCTCGCATTCCCAAGCCAAGGAACTCGTCACTTGACCGAGGTCCAAAATTACGAAGTCCATCGGCAATAGCCCTCGTATTGCTTTTTGTGTGACGTTAATATATTTCACACTCTCTGTGAGAGATTATCACCTCTCTCTTGGGCACCTAGATATGTGGGAGGTAGGGAAGAAACACTCGTCATCATTCAGTCAATCAGTTTATTTATCATACAATCAAACGACACAAATTCAATTAATAATAGTAAGAGAATGTATCAGTGCTAACCGTGAAAGTGGAACAATGATATGGTAATACACGAAAAATTAGGAAACTATCAAACTCGATCCTTACTTTATATAGGATCTAATCTATCATCTGATTTAATCTGATATAAATTTAATCGCAGTGAACAATCGTCACTTTAAAGCTTCCTCCTAATTAATCTTCAAGCACAATAATTCAAATATGATACTTGTCAGTAACAATCTCACCTGATTCGGGTTTATTGCCTCTCCTACTCTTTATTCTAGTTAGAAAACTTCGACTATATATATAGTAAGATAGTTGGAATATCCCGATTTTCTTCTACCGAAGGGTTGATTGTGAATAATGCGAATCGATAGCACAAAGATTTCCCAAAAGGATTAGTTGAAGGATCGTGGATAGATCCGTCACATTTCTTGCAATCTAAGTTTTAATTATCTGTGAGTGAGTTGTAGAATGTTAACGTCGCACTGTTCAGCTACAAGAGGTCTTTTGATGACGGACTTCGTTATTTGGAACTATGGTCAAGTGACGAGGATCACGCCTGAGCTAGCAGCGCCCTCTCCGAACTTCCAAACCACACCAATGGGAGGATGTTCGAGCTTCGATATATTTAACGTGCACCGGCTTCATCTGCACAGCGGGTCTTCAGCTGTACTTTACTCATTCTCATGATCCGCCAGAGACGAGTCCGTTACCTTGACCCCTAGGTGGCCACTTTATTATCTTTGAAGACCACGTGAAAGTTTCACCTAAACTAATCATCTTTGATATTTTTCAAAAACTGTATTTTAAATTAAAAAAGATTTTATAGACTTTAAAGATGATGCGTGTTTATAGAAATTAACAAAAATGTATTTTTTCCTCATTTTATCATGAATCAGAAACTGCAAGAATTTATTTCGGAATTTAGCCTCAGCCAAGCTCTGAAAGTAAGTGAGGAGAATACATTTAAAAAAAAACTCTTACATTATACTAATGCAAAACTTTAAAAAAAATAAGATTTCGAATTTATTTTTAGAAAACGCTCTTCACATCTACAATGTTATAGTATTTAAAAGCTAGCATCAAGAATAAATTATAGAAATTTTTAAGAATAAAAGTGCATTCCTGGGATGTTTAAGGGAATCTATTCTAAAATATAAAGAATAACATCGTTCAAAAACCACTCACCATTAACTTTCCAGTACAAATAACTGACTTGCAACTCATCCTTTCAACTTTTTAGTTTTTATAAAGAAGCTTTTCGCAAAATAATTTTAGCAGGACAACTCCATTCCGGAAAAAGAAGAGTCATCCATTTTGGTCTCTATAGAGAAGTCCCGGATGGTCGGTAATAAAGAAGTCGGAAGCCCCCCATGTAACGCTTAGACCGACATCGAACAAATGCAATCATTTCTCTATTGTTGGAAAAAGGAAGGAGGGAAAAAAAAGATCATAGCGTGTAGACCTCGGAGTTTTATTATATGATAAAACTTGGATGAAAGCCTAAAAAAATTAAGTAGTGTAGATTGTAAAAATATAGAAGCAAAAAAAGGGGACTTTATAATAATAATAATAAATAAATGAAATAGTTCAAAACATTACTGGCATCTTATAAAGAACCATGAAAAAGTACATGTTTTTATACTTGCGCATCTACCATTATTTTTAGAATCGCAAGGAACATGACAATTCGAAATGTCATTCGAAATGTCATTCATTTCTCTTCATTTATAAAAATGATTCTGAAGTGAAGTTACACAACACATAAATTGTTTAAAATATGCTATTCTTTCATCAGAGCTAGTAAATTTGTCTCGACACTGCGGTTGTTGGTGAAACCTATCATAATCATCCATTATTAAAAAATCAATGACTTTATTTTATCTATCAGCTTACGATCAAGACATGCCATAAACAGAGTGGGCAGTCAACTAAATCGCTACCCAAAATTTCCAAGGCAAACAATTAAATCACTTATATTGTTGATGATCCAAAGGAACAGCAATAGTCAGGCCTAGCTGGTATTACTTGAGGAATCGGACTAAAGATTTTCTTCACTAACTCTGAGAACTTCAGGTATTCACTTGGATAATCTAACTTCTGTAGCGGCTTAACGACTAATTCCTATAATAACTTCGCTGGAGTTTAAATAGCTTTTAAATTAATAAAAATCACGGTTTCTCTACGGGAAGCGATTTTATAGGCAAAAACAGTTAAGAAATATTTCCCCCCTAAGGATTAGTCACATGTGCGTGTGTGCGTGGATAGGACTCTCGTCACACATTTCCAAGAGTAATTATTTCACGATTGGGTCTTAAAACATTGAAGCGTCTTAAAAATTATGCTTTATACCTTACTGTAAGTTAACAAGAGTTTTTATGCTCCTAATTTCTCTGTTCCAGATCCTTACTATATAAAAAGGAACAATTAAATTGAGCTTACTCCCAAACTGCCTGACGCATTTCTAGAGGACTAACCAAACCAACATTACACCTAACAAGAGAACAATTATTGAATGATTATTCTTCGCTTAAATCAGTGGTGGACAAATAGCAGTCCATGAGTCACATACAGCCCACAAAGAGGTTTTTGCGCCCCTTCAAGACATCAGAAAACCACATAGACAGAAAATGTTCCCTTTATTTAGGTCTACATACACTGGTGAACAAAGTGTTTCTTTCATGAAGATCAATAGGAATAAATATAGTTGTAAGTTGGCTAACATTACCTCGAAGAGTCTGATGAGAATTTCAACCAGCAGTCTCCCTCCTGAGTTCTAACAAATTGTAGAAAAGTGTGATAGGATGCCGTTGTCTCATTAAATGGATTCTAAAATTAAATGTGCTCGCAGCTATAAATATGAATTATAGCTATAAGTAGCAACTATAAATATAGCACAGTAAATAAGTTGAATAAAACACACTGTCACTATTATTTAACTTATATGGATTGATTTTTATGATACCCTTTATACAATTCTGAGATACAAAATTAACTAATGAATGCACTCATTTAAAAAAGGGGCTCTCAGGTATCCTCTTCTGCATCCAAAATGTGACCCTCGAGCTAAAATAATTGCCCACCCATGGCTTAACCTGTTCAGAACCTTGATCACCACATATATGTGATCCCACGTTTCTTTCTTCAAGGCCCACGGTATCATGTATGTGATTGCTCTTTCCCTGCTCTGAGGCCCATGATCCCACATGTGTGATTTGAGTTTAGAATATTTTTATATTAATTTTTACAAGGTACTTGATTGTAATTATGGCCTTTTTACGAATAATGCTTCAAAAACTTTTGAATTCAATATGGGCTTTCAGCTCTGAGTTTTTTTAAAAATTAGATTCAGGATATTTATGAATTTAAACAACTGCACATGTTTAAATTTTTCCACAGAATCGGGTATTTAAAAGTTCATGATCTATTTAGCTCTGGATTTCTGTTTTTATTTTGACTTAGTTGGGAAAAGATGGAAAGCTGATAAGTTTATTGGACATCAGACATTCATAATAATAGTTTAGTATTTATTTCATTTTTTGTCTCGTATTTTTTTTGCTGCCGGCCAGACAGTCAGAAAATCCGCTATGAATCCAGATTTGTTTCCCTTCTGCGATCAAAGATTCGTCTTGTTTTTTTCACTATTAGGAAAACAAAACTCTTTTTTAAGGAAAACAATATACCTGAAAGTGTTTCTACAAAGAAATCATCTGCACGTTTGGAGGACGAGGTCACAGGAAGATTTCAAGAATGTAAGAAAATTGAGCTTAAATTCAATTTGTTCTGTTATCCCATTGCTTCATTGATACCTCCCCTGAAGAGAAATAGCTTGAACATATTGACTTTGCGTTAGGTCACAGAATGAAGGAAATCTTCAGGACCAGAGGAAGGAAAAAGAAACGCTTTCCAGGCCCGTACGTTCGGAGAGGATAGGCACGCTCGGGACCGGGCGAATTTTCCCTGATAAGCCGAATTTATTTCCTTTAGAACTTCATTTAAAGTTTTAAATACAATTAAATATGCTAAATCTTACAATTTTCTATCATTGATAATATTTAAGCATAGAGTACAAAACCTTTCGCTATATTTATAAAAAAATTGTCAATATATTGGAAAATGTTTTCATTTTAATAAAAAAAATACACACACTTTCAAAAAAATTGACAAAAAACCCATACATTTGCATACGAATATAGAAAATATTAGAAAACTAAACCAACATATTCAAAATATAAAACAGAATTCCATAGAGAAATGGATCACGAACCTTTAAACGTCCGATTCTCTGGAAAAATCTAAACATGGTCAATTGTTTATATTCATAAATATCTCGGATCTATTTAAAAAAAACGGAAACGAAATCACATATTGAAGTTCAGAGTTATTTGAAACATTAGTTGACCCCCGGTTTTTAACCGCCATCTAGTGCTTGTAAAAAGTAATATAAAAACGTTCCTAACTCTGATCACACTGATGTGATCATGGGCCTACGAGTAGAGAAAGCTCAAACACACATATATGATACCGTAGCTCATGGAGGGTGAAACACGTGATCACATATATGTGACCATGGTTCTGAATGGGTTTAATTATGTCATTCATTAACTTTTACAAATCTTTGTTAGCTGAAAAGTTTCCATGTATGAAGAAATTTTCGGGTAATTTTTTCTTTATATTTTAGTCGACATATATTTTGGAGCAAAATTTTTCTTGCATGAAGATCAGCAAGAGCAAATACAGATCCCAGTTGGTTGTCATGCACTTGCAGGCTGTGACGAGAATTTCAACTACCAATCTCCCTCCTAGTTTTAAAAAAATTGTTAGAGAAGTGTGACAGGGAACGTTTGTTTCATTACACTAATTCTAAAAACAAGTAATACCCTATAAAGTAAATTCCTACTTAGATCAACAAGGAAAAATTTTATTTTAGTTACTTTTTATTAAATAGTTACAATTAATATAAGTATGTCTATACATACGACAGAATCACAACATTAAGTGGTCATTCATTTTTATTAATTATCATTAAAGTATTATATTATCATCCAAAACAATCGTGTCTATAAAATTTCAGTTCAACTGAATGCTTTAAAACGTGAGAAAAAATCTTAAGTTTTGACCCAAGTCACTAAAAATGAAGTCAATGTGGCTGTGTATCTGCAATTCTTTAAATAATTAGTTTCAGTCAATTAATTTTAATCAAATGTAATTAAATTATCGTATTGTCACCCAAACAATATATATATAGTGTATGAAAAATTTCAGCTTAAATGAATGCTTTAAAAAGTGAGAAAAAAAACAGTTTCAAGTTTGACAGAAGTCGCCAAAAGGGTCGCTAAGTCGCCAAAAATGATGCCAACGTGGATGTATTTGTAATTCTTTGAATAATTAGTTTTAATCAATTAATGTTTAATAATTATAATTAAATTACCGTATTGTCATCCAATATAATTGAGTATATAAAATTTCAGCTCAATTGAGCGCTTTAAAATGTATTTTAATAGCGATTGAAAATTTGAATAAGGTAAATATATAGAGAGTGTTATCTAATAGTAGGAATTGAATAGCTGTGCTTTTGCAGCTATATATATATATATATATATATATATATATATATATATATATATATATATATATAATATAAAATTATCACAATAAAGGAATCAAATAAACCTGTCACTATTTTATTTAACTTACATTTATTATTTCTTATAATAAATGCAATCATTTTTAGAAAGATCTGGCATTGATCCGCTCCCACGATGTAGTCCGCGAGCCGAAACAAGTTGCCAACCCCTGAACTACGATACGAGGCTGAAAGTGGCAGTGATGTTGGATAAACAAGCAGTTGTCATAAGCGTCAGGTTCAGGTCAATGGAGGAAACATGGGTAGCCAACCAGAGCTATCTACAAAATGTCCCCGTGAACTACTGCTCGATGATTTAGAGATCACACTCTGATTTATACATTTAAAATTTTGCAAAATACACTGATGATCGGAATTTTTATTAATTTTTAGTATTTTTAAGGAATACGAAATCTATGGTACAATAAACAAAGTTTTCTTCACTCATAACACAAACAATAAGAAAAAAAATCTTACAAAAGTTCAATTCCTACTATTAGCTCTCACACTCTCTCTATATTTATTTATTTACTTATCTTCGTGGAATGTTCAATCATTAATAAAAAACTTTTTAAAGCTCTTAATTGAGCTGAAATTTTATATACATGATTATTTTGGATGTCAATGCAATAATTTAATTATAATTAATAAACACTAATTGATTAAAACTAATTATTTAAAGAATAACAAATTCAGCAACATTGGCATCATTTTTGGCGACTTGTGTCAAACTTGAAATGGTTTTTTTTCTTGCACATTAAAGCATTCATTTGAACTGAAATTTTATATTCACGATTGTTTTGGATGACAATATGATACTTTAATAGTAATGAATAAAAATTAATTACCACTTAATGATGAGATTCTGTCCTATGTATATACATTTTTATATTAATGGTAACTATTTAATAAAAAGTAGCTAAAATAAAATTTTTCTTTGTTGATCTAAGTAGGAATTGACTTAATTTTTTTTATATTACTTGTTTCTTTCTTTCGTTGGAAACTGTTTCTTTGACATTTTTTTTATACTTAAATCAATATCTTACACAGATTATTATAGTTTTTAAGTTTTTATTTATGTCTTAGAATTGTGTTCAAATAATGTTGATATTTGACTGTAAAACAATTTAATTCAAGTTTGTAGTTATAATTCCTGCCATTGTGCGTAGAAAATTATTTCACATTTCTTTTGAAAAGTATATGCTGTTTAGAGTACTCGTATTTTATAAATAGTTATTAGAAAAAGACTCTGAAACATAAAAATACTTTAATATAAGCTCGGAAAGGTGAAACAAAAATTTAGCAGTTTTTTGCAAGAAAATAAATATACACAATTCAGTGAAAGTATTAAATATAATTAAATGGTTACCGCAAAAACCATGAACAACATTACAACCATAGTCTTCATGTACTTGTCATTGTCAGTAAAATTCAGACTACTCATTAATTGGTAGTGTTCCCCTAAAATATTAGCTGCCTGTTCATCATTCTGAGGGTTAGAATTTAAATACCTTACCTGGATCTGATGGTATTCACGGTCATATGATAAGTCATTTGGGCCCACATTGAAAATAGAAACTTTTAGACCTCTTAAAAGACTCCTGGAGGCTGGGTCGGCTTCCTCGAGATTGAAAAAAAGCGATTGTGTGGTACCTATTAGAAAACCTGGCAAGGACATCGATTCTGCTGGGATTTTTAGACCAATTGCTTCGACTTCCATAACATGTAGAATTATGGAGAAAATGATTTTAAAGAGACTTATGTTTTATTTAAATTTCCACAGCTTTCAACCGAAGGAGCAATATGATTTTAGAGAGGGCCACAGCACAATTTAGCAGGAGCGTTATTAAGCCAGAGTGTCAGAGATGCTGAAAACAAGAAACCTGCAAACCACACTATAACCACCTAGCTTGACCTTTCTAAAACCTTTGATAGCGTTTGGACTAAAACGCTGATTATTATATTGTATGTTAAGTACGGTATACGTGTTTGAGCGCTGACCTGGATTTTTGATTGTTTGAGAGATAGGCACACATTAGGGTGATATTCAATGGTTCGACCTGAAATGGTTTTAAAATAAGCCAAAGTGTTCCTCATGTCTCGGTTTTGAGCCCTACGATGTTCACACTTTTCTTGCAGGAATTGAAATATTCATTCCTAATAACTGTGAAATTGGAATTTTTACGGATAATTTTGTTCTCTGGAGTTCCGGCTCTGATTTTGAAAATGCAGAGGAGAGTGTGAGTCTGGCTCTGGCTGACATGTGGAGCTTTTTTGTAAACCACAAATTAAGTTTTAGCCCGTCAATGTCTACTGTGGGTTTCTTCACAACTAATAGGAAACTATACAATTTTCGACCAAGAATATTGTGGAACAGCCAGTCCCTGGAAATAGAGAAATACCCAAGGTATTTGGGCTTCATATTGGATCCTGAAATTTTCAGTAATAGAGATTTGGAACACCTTGCATTGAGAACTAGGACACGCATTAAAATCCTTAAGTAAATCTCCGGCCGTGATTAGGGTACTGATGCTGGTACTCTCAGAAACACTTATGTTTCCCTCATTCATCCCATTTTGGAATATGGCTTCCCCATCTTCTGTTGTTCCTTAGATTCAAACTTGCGAAAACTTGAACGTGTTCAACTCAGTACTGCGAGGATTATTACAGGCATTTGCAATTCTTGCCCAAAAGATATTGTGCTCTGTGATGCCGATCAGCAGCCATTAAGCCTTAAGAGAAATACATATTTAGTGAAGTACTACAGAAAGCTCTCCAGTCTTGGCTTTCAGAATCGTTCATCGAAATTTCTATTGTCATGGAGCAGTAACCAGAAGCTCAAACGTGGCAGTCCCTTAGAGCACGTTGTTTCTAGCCACATTGTTACTAGTTTTATAGAAGATCACAGCTTTTCTCAGATTATTGACCCTTTTAAGGGTCTTGATGGAGTTTACTTTCATGTTGACCTCTCTATCCAAGTTAGCAAACAAAAGAATTTGCCGCGCTACCTGAAACAGTTAGCTCTTGAAAGAATTAATAATGTTCCCAAGGATGCTGTTCATATGTACACGGATGGAAGTAAACTTGGAAGTGACGATTCTGGCAGTGGCATCTATATTAGTTTTCGGGACCAGGGAATTAAAATCCAGAGAAAAAATCTTCACTTTTTCTCGGTATTTCTTTCCGAGCTTGTCGCAATTCTAGAGGGACTGGACTCTATTGAGTCGCTTACGCAGCTGTGCGATATCCGGATTGTTTCGGATAGTAGAAGTGCCATCCAGCACTTGGCCAATTGGCATAACGTGAGGGATCGCTCAGGTGCAAACATCCTCAAGATACTAAAATGACTTTCCCTTTCTCACATCAGTTCCACTGGAAGTGAATCTCGTCCAATGTCGACATTGCTGGGAAGGAAATTGCGGACAGTTTGGCTAAGGCTGGAGCTGGCGAAACTACAACGCCTGCCGCTTCTCTTACTTATTTGGAACTATTTTCAAAGTATAAAGCAAAGATTAAAGCTATTCGGATGGTCTCACCGGTGCACGAGATGAAACTGTGCTTACTCATTTCCTTAGTGGCCATCTGTTGACATTGACTTTTTTAGATGACATCAATCACTTGGAAATTTGCACTAAGTGTTCTTATGCTCAGGCCTCCCCTGGCCACATTTTATCTTGTATGGGACTTACCAGGCAGGACTTGGTTCAAGATTCCTTATTCGTTTTGGACTTCTTCAGGGTGAATGGACTCATGGAACTAATGTAGCTCTGCTAATCTCGGGGATGAGAAACAACAACAATATAATTAAATATTTGAACAGCTTTTTTATATTTTATTTTTCATTGACAAAATTTTAATAATCCTTTCAGAAATCAATGTTTAAACAAAATAATAATCTTGATAATAATAATTCCCTGACATTTTTTTTTTTATTTCTTTTCATTTTTTTCACTTTTGTGTTTACCTTTTTCCTTAGAGATGTTCATGAAAAGATTCTATTTAAGATAAAAAAAACTTAGCACAATGTTTGGTTCAAGGTATCCGACTACGTTCGGAACCGTGATTTTAAAAAAGCGCATAAATGGATAATTTTCATGATATTTAGTATCACTCAGATTAGAATACATGCATAAAATTGTTTTAAGGACATTTTGACAAAACAATTTAGTTAAATATAATATTTTGGTAAAAAATTAACTTAGAATAATCTTTTTTCTAAATGTTCTCCTTTTGTGAAAAATGGTTCTATTATAATAATATTTTGCCTGTATATAGCTCAGACCTCTCTAAAGAGGCTCAACTAGAATTTTGAAAAGTTCACATTATTTTCTCAGTTACCACCAATTGAAATAATTATTGGCATTTTTTTTAAAATTGATCCCCTCTATTGTCGTAAAATATGAATAAACCCACTTCGAAGTAATATATTTCAAAAATTCCAGTTGAGCCTCTGTAGAGAGATTTGAGCTATATACAGGCAAAATATTATTATTATAGAAGCATTTTTCACAAAAGGAGAACATTTGAAAAAAAGATTATTCTAAGTTAATTTTTTTGCTAAAATATTATATTTAAACACATTTTTTTCGTCAAAATGTCCTTAAAATAATTTTCTGCATATATTCTAATCTAAGTGACATTAAATATCATGAAAATTATCCATTTATGCGCTTTTGTAAAATCACGGTTCCGAACGTAGTCAGATACCTTAAGAGTTACAATTTGTGATAAATTTAAAGCAAGCTTAACTTGTGTCTCCACTAAGTTTCTTAAGTTTTATGTTGGAAGCAGTAAATTGTTCCACATTTGAATGTTCCCAAGTAACTTGTGATTTTTTTACGGTTTATTTGCTTCTTTTGTGAATGAAAACTCTACTTTTCTTAGCCGGTTTTTGAGAGGGGTTTTTCTAATGTTTCTCGATGCTTATTTCTCATCTATCTCATTTAGATGAGTTTTTTATAATAATGAATCTCAATATAGTTATAAGAGTTTAATATCATAATAGCTGTTTTAATTTTTGAAATTTGTATGATCCATACTGTGCCAAAATTTTTCATTGGATAAGGTCGAGAATGTTGTTTACTACCGTAATTCATTTTTTATGCTTTTTTGATTCCTTATGTGATATAAAAGGGCCTTTCTAAATAATGTATTGTATAATGTTTAATAAAATTTGACAAATAAATTATCGCAAAATGCGACTGAAAGAGGAATGTATTAGTTATCATCTCTTCCTCACTATTAGCCTCCGCAGTAGGCCTAGCAATCAAGGTAATGGACTTGTGGCAGGCCTGAATCCGTGCCCAAATCTCTCTCTTATTTCAGCATTCTCTATTTCTAAGATTTTAGTTTTTCTTTCGTGCTTTCCTACATTCTGATCTAAGTTTTTACATAACTCTACAATAATGATCAACAACTATAATGCGTCTGAATACCCTTCGTGCAGGGGCGACGCACGTTAAATATGTCGAGGCTCTAACGTCATCCCGTTGTTATGGTGTGGAAGTTAGGAGAAGCGGGTGCTCGCTCAAGTGTCGTCCTCGTCACATGAGCATGGTACAAAATTACGAGCTCCGTCGTCAAAAGCTTTTATGTATCTGCATATAGTGCGCCTTTAATATCCATTCATTCACTCCTCTCACAATTAACAACTCAGAACCTTGATACAATGATAATTAAAAATAATCTCTTTATTAATTATACTTATCTACTTCAAATCTATTTCTTTATTATTCAAATAAATTTTGCCATGAGCTCAGAACTTAATGTCAACCACAAAAATCTGAGAATTTCTTTTGGTGAACCATCTCCAGATAATTTTAAAATAATCAAAGCTATCTAGACCGAGGCTCATAAAAATACCTTTATCTACGTGATTTTTCTAGTTGAAAATATAATATAAATATTATTAATACCAATGTGTGTGTGTGTGGCATATATTTACAATGTTTGTAATTGGTGGATTTTTCTTTTATTCTCTTTTTGATTTCCTTCTCTATCTTATTATTCTGCCTCAAAAATTTGTGCTTTACAACAGGAATAGTTTATAATAATTAAATATTAGAATTTCTACTAGTTTCCATACTTTATTTATTTATAGGATAATCGTGTCGAAACATTTGATACATTTAAAGATGCACTAAAAGCTTTCACGCATGAGTAAACGTTCTTTCAGAACTAGAATCTGATAAAAGTCAAAGTAAGTTTTCGACAGCATGTCAAATGCAATCTTGCATAAAATGAAAACTGTCAGAAAAATATGTCAAAGGAATAAAACTTCTCAATAAATGTTTCTGAAATCGTGGTAAAATTGTATTGAAAACTTTGTTCTTTAGTATCCATAATATCGTCGACGAATATTATTGAATAAAAACCTTTTCACTTTTTTTTAAAACGCTAAGAAATTTTTTAGTGGTGCCCTGTTGCTATATTTAATTCATTCACAAAATGTTGATTTAAAGCAAAGCTAGGTACAATCATCTTTGGATGTATCATTTCATTGATTTAATATATTTATCTAAATGAAAATAAATTTAATCATCACTTTATTTTGTTGTTGTTGCTAATGCCACCTGTCTGACGTAGTCAGATCGAGGCCCACGAAATTAATCGCGACTAAGGGTTAGGCTCCTACTTCACATCCCCTACCACCAACCTCACGAGAAGACTTGTGGCTCGACGCCTGTTTAGAGTACCCTCCTGCCACGAAGGCTCTATACATTTACAAACATCCATGTCTTCACCGGGATTTTAACCCAGGCCCAACAGCACAGCAGTCAGCCTTGCTAACCACTATACCGGATGGGTGACCCTTCATTTTGTATTCATTTTGATTGATAATCTCTATTAGACTGCTCTTTTTTTTAAGGCTGTGTTCGATAAAAGTACAAGAGCTCTAACTAAACGGGAAGCACATTTTCTGACAGAAAAATTACCCAGTTTCCATTGATCTTTTAAATCTGTTAACAATACAATGTTTTTAAAAATTTCAAAATATTCCGTGAATACCTTTTTTTGTTATAATACGTGAAGGCAAAGCCCGTTTAACATTACGGTATAGGATAAAAATGCGAAACACATTTTACACCAGAAATAAGCAATCAACTCGGTTAAAAATGGGAAGTATGATAAAAAATGCTGCTCTATAAAGGATAGTGAAGCAAGAATATCATATTTATTTTTCATTTCTTTTATATTTGAAAAAATGTTCCAAAAAAATTTGGGTCCTATTCTTCCACGTTAACCGAAAACAGCCTTAAATATTACATAATGAACAAATTCACATATATTGTTTATTTACAATCTTTTACAAAAAAATCAAAGAACCATGAAGAAAGTGGTTGTTTTAATGAAATTATACATGTGCACAGTTCATATACAGAGAATAAAATGATATAAATGTCAAGGTCGTAGGGTCTATTAACGGCTTACAATTACAACTTGAATTTTCAAATCAGTTGTTGATGAAACTGCACCGAGAGGCTGTACATGCTTATAAACGTCTCAGTAAAGAGAGATAGAGTTTCCTAATGTTATCCTGCAATACATTCGGCAAGACATGCACTAGTTATTACTCCAGATCTGCTACATCAAGAGTGCCCGAATCTGGCATCTTGCTATGCTCCAGACATAGATATTCGATCGGTGAAATTCCTTGCTGGCCAAAGGAAGAATATTAACTGCCCGAAGGTAGTCCAGAGATATATGAGCGGCAAGGGGCCTGGCATTATTTTGTTAGAAACTACCCTCTGGATGACGTGCCATGAAGAATAGTACTACCGGCCGCAGGATGGTATGAACATATCGTTGAGCAGTTAAAGATGTATGGAGGATGACTAGAGATGACTTTCTGTCTTAAGAGATAGCATAGAACACCGTCATCCCAGGGATTATGGCTGTATGCCTTTGTAGAACAAAGACTGATTGAGACCTCTGGCCCCGGTCTCTTCAGACTCGGAGATGATGTCATCATCTACTTCAAGAGTAAAGCGAAAATCATCGTTGAAAAATATAGAATGCTAGTCCTATGACAACCATAATGGTTGGCTGCAACACCACTCCTGACGATTCCGTCGATGTTGTGAGGTCAAAGGCAAATGTCTTAAAGATTGCTGTGAGAGTAACCCCGCCTCAGCCCATCGACGTGAAATGGTGGAAGGTACCACGGGGGTAGTGAAGAGGCTGCAGTACGTTGAATAGTAGAGAATGATACCCTTGGAGCAGTTGGGGCCTCTCAAACAATCATCCGATCTTGCCTCTCATTTGTGCATGTTAACCTTCCAGAGCGTTTGTTTCGTCGATAAGTTCCTCACAGCAGGTATTGCTGCTGGAATCTTTGCACAGCAATGTCTGTACGGTGCAGGTGACGACCTATCGCTCGGTATGACCACCCAGCTTCACGCATTCCAACAATGCGACCACGTTTGAAGTCATTCAGTTGCCTATATGGTCTTTGAAAACGTTGTGATGGCATCATTCATTTTTCCGTAGGGAATCAAAACGGCGATAATGAAAAAAGATAAATTTTCAACCTCTATTACCGGTTTTATATTTTGCGAGTTGCTCAGTAGATATGCGCACTAAGACCGCAATTCTTGGTCATTGGTCATGAAAATTTGATCATTTGCATGTTCAATTAAGATGTCTTTGCCTCGAAATTTCATCACAATCGGACAACTCCTTCTTGGTGCTTCGACGTTTTTGCAAAAGAGGGTATATTTAACATTACTTATATACATTTATTCATATTAATTAGTTATTTATAGAAATTATAATTTAATAAAAGTTAAGAAAAACAGTTATATTACGATGAATTGTTCTCTGCAGACACAAAAAAGGTGCTCAACACGATGCTTTATCGTTTAAGTTTTCCTCCTTTCTGATTCTCCAAGCCTGTAAGTAGTGTGAAAAAGAGTAATCCATATACCTCTTTTCCAAAGAAAAGAAAGAGTACCACGGAAAAAGTTACTGAGAAACCCGTATGCCCGCAGACATTTCCTGAGATTCCTGAGCCAAGTTATATATATATACTGAAATTAAACATATATAAAACTTATACAGAAATAAGAGCCTTTGGTGGTCATAATTACGGATTCAAAGGTCGGCATGCTAGGAGTTTGAGCCCTAGTGCAACTTAAGACCCGCCATGTAAAAGAACTGATGTATATTAAATCTGATCTAAGTCCTCTCGTTGTTGTAGTGTTCAATTTTTGAGAAGGGGTGTCAGTTGAAGTGTCGTCGTCAATGTTTGACCATGGTCAAAAGTTTCTAAGTCTGTAACCTATAGCCCTCGTGTTGCTTTATACTGTGATGTTAATTAACATTCCCTTACTCACGCACAAATAAAAAAAGGATTAAAAGTTCAGAGCCATAAAATCCATCATTAGAATTACACACTGAATGCTAAAAGCAGCTGGTGAACTTCTTGATGGAGATGTAAGCTCGTACACGCAGATGTAAAAAAAGAAAAAAAATCTACCTTGGTAGTACATTCTGCCAGATCAATTGTTTCGCGTTTGCAACACTAGAAATCTAGCGACTTACTATGTCCCTTACTTGTTCAATTTGCAAAAAAATCAGATGCTTTTGCTGACCAAGAACGATAATCAACAAAAAGTTTTGCAATTCAGAGTTGAGTGTGATATTTTTAGAACCTGATATTATCCTGTTAGAAACTGATCTCACGATAGAATACCGCGAAGGGTAACGTAACTAATCTCAGGATGCCATCAACATATTAAGCAAGTTGTACATTGGATAACTTAAATCGTCGACGGTAGAGAAAATACTATACACCTTAGATTCCCAAACCTTTTTATCTTATAGACCCTTTGAAATGTTTTTCAGTTTAAAGTAGACCCCTGCTTAATTAATATTGATTTTTTTCAAATTGATCAACTTAAATGTGTTTTTGACAGCTAGTACAATTACTACTTTAAAAAAAATTAAATTTCTAACTAGTAAAGTATAGTGCTTAAATTTAAAAAAATCACATGTTAATTCAATTAAAAGTTAATTAATATATAAAATAACTGCTAAAACGGAACAACAAGCAAATGACTTCAATAGGGAGGATGCATCTGGTACTACAGTAACAAATTTTCAACATTTGGTATCAATCTTGTCAGTTTTAACCTTAAGTTTCATTTATTAGTATATGTATATAGTACCCACTTTTTTTTCTTTTTCTTTCTTTCTTTCTTTAGTTTGGAGATTGGTACAACTGCGCTAAAACTCTTTCTCACTTGGAACAGCAATTAAAGACTTCTTCACGATATTCCATAGTTCAGGACAAATAACAGATTTGCCTTTTTTTTAAAGCCCAAATTGCTGACATCCATTTCTAAACTTTAAGATCTTCATTAGTTCATATTACTATTAGTTCCTATTGTCATGTGACGTTTCTTTCAATGTGACCATATCAATTAATTGCCTTCTGTGGTATTACCATAGTCAAAGCTTTCTGAAACCTGGTTTGAAAATCTGAATAAAATGCAGCGTCTTGACGGATTGTCTGTGACAAATTGGGAAAATTTGGGACCTCTAGTATTATACTTCTTTAGCTTAACTCTGGAAAGAAATGTTGAAATGATTCTTGTTTAAGAAAAACTTATGCTGACACCTTATAAGGGCAAATTAACTTCATTAAAGTTGCAAATAAATTTGTTAATGAGTAAAATTTGTTTTTCACTTGATTAAATTTTCTTTTAAAATTAAAGTTACGATCTACTTAAATGAGAGCCATTATCATAAACCCTCACTTATATCTCATAGACACCCCCAAATTATTTTTTTACTGACGTGGACCCCTTGTAGGTCATCATCGACCCCTGGGGGTTATATAGACCACTTTGGGAATCACTGCTCTACTCTATCAGACTAAAGGGAACAGTTATATATGTCTGATTGGGATTGATAACGCTGGCTCTCCACACATTATTCTTATGGTCGTCTATTCGAAGATTGAAGCTGGATTTATCCTTTAACACAATGTGATGTCAGTCTTCTGGAAGACATGTGGTAGGTTGCAATAGCACTGTAGTCAACCTTTTATAAGGTTGCGGAGTTAATCGCTACTAAGTATTTACCACAATCAAATACCTAGAGATGGCGCGAGAGGTCTAGAAGTAACCCTAGCACGTTGCATAAAGGACATTGGTGTCATTGTCCTGTCACACGGTCATCCTATCGCATTCCCTCACTTTGGTCTTCTATTTTCTTCATTCAACAAATGAGTTCCAATCAACAATTATGGGTGGCTTAATACGTGATATGATTAGGCAACTTTATTTATACCAGCAAAACATTCACGTTCGAATTGATTCACATCGGCTAATAAAGTCTTCGACAATGTCATGACATAATTGTCTGTGCTTCTGTGAAACATTTCTATTGAAATTAACTGTCGATCAAAAACACACTATTATGCAAAAAAATATATGGTATCTTCTAAATCAGTTTTTTTGTTCTTTAAGTACTAAAAAATCAGTAAAAATTGTATAAAATAGAATATAATTCTTATTGCTCTTCTCTAAGATGGGAATCTTAACATATCGTCTGCTTTTAACGGAAGATTTATAATTGAAGTCACAGTGTAGCTGGTACTGATGGGCCTCGTAAATTTGAAATACGATCAAGAGACGAGGACGACATATTAAGAAAGAGTAATTTTTTAATTTTTTTCACATGAGGACTTGAACTACATTTAACGCGTTCTTTTTATTATTTCGTATAGTGGTTCTTCAGGGGAATCAGGATACAAACATGCTTTTCAACTCGAGCACCGCAGCCATTATGGTCACAACTATGAAATGAAACTTGGCAGTTGCTAAAACTTTGGCTTAAAAAATGATTTTGCGAGTCCTTTCAAACAAGTATGCATGAAATTTGATTGTAAATGTGATAAAAAAGAATAAAAACAATAATTTTAAAATATGTTTGAGAATTTTTTGGAAAAAAAACAAAACTTTTTTCAGCCATAGAAATATTGCACCTCACACACTGCGGAATGACTGGTATCAACATTTTTTCAAATGGGACTGTGGATTATTGATTACTATAAGATATCTAGTACGTTATCCGGGAGCTGCTATCGCGTTTTAGTGCAGCATCCTATAGTTTGATACCAATTGCCACAATGCAGTTTTGACACCCAGTTTCTTTCCCAGAGGGAGTTACCTTAGTTCTGATTGCACAAAGGAATTGCTCAAAATTGCACAAAGAATTTAATTTTTCCGAGAGCACCTAGGTCAAACAGTCACTCTAAGGATCTTTAACATGCTACATAATCATACCACATGGACGCTGTCGAGTTTCTAAGTAATAAAAATTCACTGAATTGGGTCTGGGTAGAACCCGCTAACTTCGGCGTTCAAGGCCAGCCTCTAACCAACTATACCACCCAACCGGCAATAATATTATCCAACATCAATGCAGAATATGTTTTTAGCATTTAAATTTAAGCACTAGGTTTTTAAAAATGCAAATATATTTCCATGTATCTATTCGGAAGAAAATTTTATTAGAAATTTCTTCTTAAATTAGAACACTATTGATGCCATTCTCCCAAATGTTTCATTAAAATATGCATGGACTGCAATTCTCTAATTGATAACCTTTGCAGTTTTTGAAAACTTAAAGCTAAAAACTAAATATTGTAAGCTTCATCAGATATTTAATTTGGCAAGCAATGTTGCGACAAGTGATAAAGTTACAAAAAGGGTATTCGAGAATAATTTAAATTGCAAAATAGTTTATTAACTAATTTATTAAGTACAGTTCATCCATCAGTTCTTTTTCATTTCGTAACCAAGTAGAGCCCTTTCTCAATAATTGCATTCCATTTCCTCTTGCAATAAATTGGAGATTGAATTTTTCATGCGCAGGATGGAAGGCTTAGGCTAGGGCAGTTCATTTCAATATTCAAGACAAAAATGGTATTCTAACTGTTTCTCTTTGAAGGCATAATTGACGCACTAACGAACAGGGGATTGAAAACGAAAAGATATTAAGATAAACATCGACTTCTGAGTACTTTATTTGAAATTGTCATTTGCTAGATATTTGGTTACTGATAGTTTTTTTTTTAATTTCAAGAAACGCAAAAGGTAATAAGCATTACAAATTTTTGGCATTGGTATAGAAAAAGTATAGCATGTGAAATAATTTATGGAATTATTAAACAGTTTTTAAACTTGCAAATTTTTCACTGTAATTGATCCTTTAAAATAGATTTGTAATAAAATATTCCGTTACGATGTACATATATATATACGAGGGTGGTCTGAGAAGTTTCCGACCTAACAAAGATACAAGATAATTTTTCTGGGTTTTATTTATTTTTCAACATATAGTCTCCTTGTAACTCTATACACTTCTTCCAGCGATGCTCCCATCTCTGTAACTCGTCCAAATAGTACTTGGCCTTTTTCTCTGCAAAATAATTGTTCACGAAGGTGATTGCCTCATCATTTGAAGAAAATCTCTGTCCTCCGAGTGCCATTTTTAGATGAGGGAACAAAAAGAAGCCGCTTCGGTCTAGATCTGGTGAGTAAGGTGGATGATCAAGCAGTTCAAATCGTAATTCGTAAATTTTCGCCATGGCAAGCACTGAGGTGTGAGACGGTACGTTGTCTTGGTGAAACAGGATTTTCTTTTTCTGCAAATGTGGCCGTTTTTCCGCAAGTTATGCCTTCAGCTTGTCAAGTAATGATGCGTAGTATGCTCCTGTAATGGTTTTCCCTTTTTGAATAGAATCGATTAAAACACAACTCCATGACTATCCCAAAAAGCAGTCGTCATCACTTTCCCAGCCAAAAAACAGTTTTTACTTTTTTGGAGCCGATTCCCCCTTTGCAGTCCACTGCTTGGACAGCATTTTTGTTTCGGGCGTCTAATGGTGTATCCAAGTTTCATATATAGTAATTAATAGGATTTATTGTGCCTAAACTGCGCCAACAGAGCGTTGGAAAGGTTCATTCAAACACGTTTTTGGTCTAACGAGAGCAAACGCGCGGATAACTTTCTCATACTTAAATGTTGATTTAATATGTGACAAGCACGTTCTTTGGACATGTTCATAACTTCTGCTACCTCTCTCACTTTAGTTCGGTGGTCGTCTAGCACCATTTGGTGAACTTTAGCGATGTTTTCCTCGATAGTTACAGTATTTGGACATCCCGAACGTTCATCAACTTCCAAGCTTTTACGGCCACGGTTAAATTCAAATGCCCAAAATTTCACTGTGGTAAATGATGGTGCAGAGTCTCCATATAGAGAATCTAACTCATCTTTGATTTGCGCAGGCGCATTGCCTTTCAAAAACAAATATTTAATGACAGCTCGATATGCGATTTTATCCGTTTTCACAAAAACACTCACACCAACTCATTCAAACGACTGTTACATAACAACTGCGTGCCCAAAATGGCTGAAACTTTGGTGAGTAACTGTCAACAGTTGAACCACGAAATTCACTAGCTTTTATTGACAAGTGCTACTATCTTCACGTTGAGGTTGGAAATTTTTCAGACCCCCTCTTATATATATGTTAAAATTCTACATAAATATTAAAGGTGATGATAAACTTATTTCTAGTAGAGGATCCACTTTTCAGACTCGCAATTATTTAAAGAGCTCTTTTATTCTTATAATTCTTATATACTTAGATTTTTTTTATACTCTTATATTTTATA
The DNA here is from genome assembly GCA_019973935.1 of Trichonephila clavipes. NCBI lineage: Eukaryota > Metazoa > Arthropoda > Arachnida > Araneae > Nephilidae > Trichonephila > Trichonephila clavipes. Next base: position 533,757 of record BMAU01018401.1, read on the forward strand.
ACGCATATAAAATAAAATATTTTTATTGTGTTGAATAGTGCATATAAGTTGTGTTGTACACAGTTTTCACATTATTATTTCATTTTATTGGTATTATTTCATTTTATGATTTTTAAGTTTTTAAAAATGTGTTTCATACATGCAACATTTTGAATACCAATATAAGATATTACTACAATGGCCAGACTTACTTTTACCAGAGTAGATTTTAATACAAAATTATTATTTTAACATTTGTATGATACTTTGTATATATTTTTATATCTACTATCTTATTGTTTGATATGATATTATTTTTCTAATATAAAAAAAATTGAATACATTATCTGCTAGGTATAATACAAATCTACTATTATGAAGCAATAGGAGGAAAAGAGAGCTCTTATTCTGGATGTCGAATATATTTGAAAAAGCTAATTTTCATTTATATGTACGGAATTCCATTTTATCAATTAATATTTTAGAAGTGTCATTACTGTGTTTGTTGTTATAGTTTCGTTTATTTTTTATCGCATTTTGATTTCGCATTCCTATTAATTAAATATTTCTACTGTGTGTGGAATATGTGTTTCCAAATGATGTTATGTATTGTTTTGTACATATTGAAAATTGATTAAGTTTGTAAAGAGAGAAAAAATCACGCCAGTGACTCCCTCTTAAAATTGGGGAGGGAGGGGGGCAAATGTAAGGATAATTAAATTAGATTAAAAATTAAATCCCTATCTATAGCACTTAACTTTTATTTTTCATTACATCTTCAAGTATCAAATTAATCATCCCATTATTTCTCCGAAACAGATAGCATAAACCTTATACATATCTGAGTCCAAATCATTATATTTAATAGCATTAACTTTCAAGTACATATCATAAAATACGGATACTTCACAGCTGACGTAAGTGGTAAAACACTTAGATATCACTGTGGTGCTCTTTTTTTCTCTGCTCTTAGCGTCAGATTATGCCGAGATTTACTTGAAAAAAAGACCTTTTTAAAATTAAGCCTGATTCTGGCTCCAAAACATATATATAGGTAGATCCGGGGTTCGAGGATAAGTATAACATAGAGTAATATAAATCATTAAAAATCCAAATGCAAATTATTTACACTATTTACACAAAATTCGTAACAAAATGTAGTAATCGCGGTCATTGGGAATAATTAACTGAAAGGGCGTGGTGAATGGTAAGGACTTCTTCAGTAGATCCTTATTTATGATGGTTGATGTTGCATTGACGAGGAAATCTGTTTTATTGAGCATGTAGAAACGCAAATTCCTACTAATCTTAAACACAACATAGAACAAGAGAATCTGCATTTACATGACGAAGACAAAGAGCAGGAGAATGGGTTTTCCAGAAAACTAGGTTTATATACGAAATGGCAAAAGGAAGTACATCATCAGCGTGAACAGAGCTTGTGTATTGGTGGGTAGGCAGTTATTTAAACACGGGTCTTGAAGCAATGGAACATTAATAGTTTAAAAGATTAAAATTAATGGGAATTATTACATATATTAACTTTTTGCTTACAATCATTAAAGACAGAACACTGTACCGGGACTTGCCGTGTCTGCAAAGGCTCATTGCTAATGTGCAGCCAATTCGAAAGAAAAAAAAACGATATGCAAATGAAGCATGAGAAGTATCCGTGAAATGAGATGGATATAATCTAAATTTTTGAAATGAGATCTTTTCTAACAAATGCTTTAACGAATCACAATTTTTCATCGATTTTTAACACCATTTTCATTCCATTCTAAGATCTATTTCTTTCTATGCTTCATCACAGTAATTTTCTTTCTAAAGATACGTCCGATATTTAACATTTACTTTCAACCAATCGCATTGTTTAAAATGGTAAAATAAGGGACTGAAAAAAAGTACATCTCGGAAATAGGAAAATTTTAGTGTTTTTAATGTATTCCTTTTGTGTACGTCAATATTTTCCCATAATTTTTTCCGTAACCATTTCTACAGATATCTTATCTATATAAAAGAAATGGAAAAGAAGTATTGAATCAGAACTGTATTGTCCTTACAGTACCATTACCTTGACAGTTACAAACTCCATCCATCACAGAGCGAGAGAGCTTTTCCGTCTCGAAGCCCAAATAACACAAATATTGCATCGTTGGCATAAAGGAAAAAGGATTAGGCCGATCACAGACGTACTCTACCCTCTGCCACCCTGTCTCTTTGATGGACGTGTTCTTTATTTTGCTGATGGTACTCTCGCTTTCGTGATAGGAGCATTGAAGCACAATTTATTTTTATTCGATGTGCGACGAGGGGATCTTTTTATACGAGGAGAATAGACTGTGAAAGGATCGGTTGATATCGAGAATATTCACGTTAGAAGATATTTCGGAAGGCATTCATTCTATATTTTACATTTGTCACGTCTAAGAAATGAAAAGGATACAGAGCCCTTTAGGCATTGGAAAAGATTTTTATTTACACCACGGCTTTCTTAGAATGGTATAGGAGGATGTATCAACTTTTGAACAGATTTGATTAAATCAATCCCTCTCAACCTCATCAAAGATTAAAAAAGAAATTTTAAGTAAACTAATGTTGTGTTGTTACTTATGCCACCGGAATAATGCCACGAAATTCATCGCGGCTAAGGACTAGATTGTAACGTCTGCTGTTAGCCTTAGCTATGAGCACCATTCAGGTGACAGTATGATTTGGCTCGTTTCAACCCTAATTTTGAGGCAGAACAAGTCAGGAGCCTCCCACCTCTCTTCCCTTCCACCAAACTCACGAAAGGGTTTGCGAATCGACGGCTATTTAGAGTACTCCATGCCACAAATGGAACTATACCTTTACAAACATCCATGTATTCACCGGATTCTACGGCACCACAGTCAGATTCACTAACCACTATACCAGATGGGAAACTAAGTAAAGTAATAGGTATTTCCATCAGAGAGAGAAAAAACAAATATTAGCTTCAACAATTTTACAAAAGCTTGGCTTTGATTCTTGGTAATTGTCGAACTCTAAAGCAGCAAAGCAGCACAATGGCCTATTGGCGATGGTCACAATATTGAACTGAACTCAGTGACACAACAGCCCATCAGGTCCATGACCTACTGTGCCTATTTCAATTTACGTAACCTTAGGAACTGGGGTGCATGGCAGATGTTTCGATCAAGTGGTCAGCCTGACGCGAAACCTCCAGTATTCAGCTTCCAAGCAAGCTTGGTACTCATTTATCAACCCACTGAAGGGATGCAACGCTGAGTCGACCCTGCCCAGCTCAAGATTTGAACCTCGGACCTGTGGCGTGTAAGCGCGATACACTACAACGGTCGTAACATTGAGTCTCGGGCTAATGAAAAGGCTGACACCTCACTGTCTAAGCTTCTACACCACTTCAACGTAAGGATTTTCAGCCCAGTTACATTTAACGTGTATCAACCTCTCTCCATAATGGACCTTCAGTGTTATCTGCATTTGAAATCATGATTCGCCGGTCATACCACGTCCACCATCAGTTGCAAAAATAAGTTGCTGATGACCAAGTCAAGAAATATGACTATAGTATTTTTTGCAGTTTTAAAATTTGCCACTTTACCGACACAACGTTTAGAGCAGTCATTTTGTTACATATATTTAATTTTTCTAGTATACAGTTGTAGTTACAAGACGTTCAGGAAAAGTGCACACAATACTTCATATTCATTCAAAGCACTTTTAATTCATAGAATGCCCATAAATTATTTATTACGGCATGATTTATATTACAACATATGTGTATAAATATGGATTTCTATTCCACACTCGTAGAAGTTTTCCAGCTGTTACCGAAACTATGTTTCAACATCATTTTTGTTATAATATTTACTGCTATTGTTTTTTTCCTGCAAGATATTTGCACAAATTACTTCTTTGTTCTTTGATGCATGCAATAAAACATCGTGTGATAGAGGTTTTTTTTAACACGCTTTTATTAGCTTCAACTGTATATTACGGAACCTTGGAATTCGATTTTTACCAACTTTAAAAGGTCAGATTAAATAGAAAATTTGCACTCTTGTCAAGCACCGATCACAATACAATAATTTAATAGTTTTGTTTCGTTGTCCTGATCAGAATCATCAGGATTAATGATTTCCCATTTCCAGATTTGGTGACTAATTACAGATATGGCGACAAAAAGATTGTTGCAACCCTAAGGCGAAAACGCTCATGGTTAATACAAATACAACAAACATATAAAAATGTTCTTTTTGTGAAAAAAGGGAAGGATGCTTCAGGAATTTCTTACCAAAATATAAACAATTGCCCAGTTTTTCTGAAAATAGAAAACTAAAAAATACGCTTTTATAATGAATCGAACCAAAAAGTAAAAAGCAATTCTCTCTCTATATATAAAATTACTATCGAGAAAATTAATGTCATTGTGATAAAAGCGTGGGGTGTGCTCGATTTTAATTGTTATTATTTCTTATTAGCTTTATTCCGCAATGCAGAGTTAGTGTAAAAATGTAGTACGAAACACACCCCGCGGGCGCGCTTTTACCACAATGATATTATAATTTTCTTGTTAATCATTTTATTCTTATATTAAGAATGATTTTTACTATTTAGTTCGATTGATTATAAAAGTGAACTTTTTTTAGTTTTTTTTTAAAATATTATTTTTTTTATGTAGCAAAATATAAACTGCAAGTAAAAATCTGTGTCGATTTTTAATTAAAACTTCAAAGATCAGTTATACACTTTTCGGACACCTAGCGCATTAAAAAGTACAATATTTATCAAAATAAAGTAAAATCCAAAATTATGAATTTTACTATGGATCGGTATATATATACCTTTTTTTTCTTTTTTCTGTCAGGTATTTGGATTTGGTCGAAGAATTTTCTTTACTTTCTTGTATGCTTTGGGACTGAAAGGGGAATGTTTGTAATAAATAAGTTGAATTTTTCCCGGCTTTTTGTTGCGCTGTAGACCGTCTAAGAAAATTAAATTCATCAGTTGATCTTTTTGCATTAGAAACTGCTTTTTTAAGATAAATAAATTGACTAGATGGTTTTAAGCTATAGAAGAAGGAAGAAAAAAAGAACTAAAACGTATGCCTCCTTTCCCATTCTTTCTCGTTTTTAAATCAGACCTAGAAGCTTACTAAGTAACTCATTTCCGGAATTAAAACGAATACAGATCTGGGAGTCAACATCTATTTCTTTTTTCTATCTTTTGCGTCAAAATTTTTGAATGTATGGGATTTTTTAAACAGTCAACTTTCGAACCATTAAAGTACTGATTGTTTTTGTTATCAGCATCATATCAAGAAAAATACCCCCATTTATAACGTAATATTAAATTCGCATCTTAGATCTGTACAAAGGGATCGTACACTTTATTTGATTCTTGTATTATAATAGAGTAATTTCAATGAAATATATCTTGTAAAAATTATTCATTTTAAATGATACAGCGCTACATGAGGATTATGGACAGTCATAAATACAAAGTTCAATACATAAATTGTCAAAAAGAGTAAGAGTAACTTACGTATGAATTATCTTAATTTTGATGGAATACAAAAAATCATTTATGTGAAAATAATTATGGCATATATTTTTTCTTTTACATGAAAGTATTTATTTCATTATTTATATGAAGTGCTTTTCCCGCTCCATGTAATATGATACATAAAAAGTTGTAACAACTTACTTGCTGGTCATATTTATAGTAATAAGAAATACATTGCATATTTATTAATTTAAGATTTGATAAATGCAGTCGGACCTCTATATAACGAAGTCACTAAATCCCGGAAAAAGTTCGTTATATGGAAAATTCGTTATATAGAGGTTCATCTTTTAATGTACTTTTTAAACCACATAAAACAAATTTTAAATTCATGAACTCTATATATTAGAAAAAGTAATTATTCACACTTTTTTGTAAATTAATATTTGTTTATTTTATATATCTTACCCACCAAGAAAGAAAGAAAGAAAAACTGCAAGGAAACCGAGAAAAAAGAATGTCGAAGAACTCACTGTATTTTCAATATTAAGAAAATAATTTTATACTAAAATTAATGAATTTTAAGGACATTTTATAATTTAAAGCACACAAGTAATATTAAGCATATATTATTTTATAATTAGAACACGGGGACACGGGACAACTCCACTGAGGGAGGAAGAGGATATCAAAGATGTTTCTAGTGAAGTAGGCAATGGGGTTACAGGTTGCACTTCTTCGATGAAACGTCCAGAACTCTATTGCTCTCTATGAGTTAGGATCTCATAAAACCAGTTCAAGATTTATGACCACCCTAAAATATGTTAAGAAGAGAATAACTTGAAATTTTTTCAGAAATACCTTAAAAAAAGGGAGAGCAAAAATTGAATCACAAAAGAATAAGTTCGTTTATAGAAAATGCACTTCGCTATAGAGAGGTTATTCTTCGAAGAAAACCATGAAATGTTCAAGGTTCCAGGAAAAGGTTCGCTATATAGAAAAATTCGCAATATAGAGGTCGTTATATAGAGGTTCAACTGAATTTGATAGAAATCCATGAACTTAGATTAAATGTTTCTCTGCTAGAAACTAAGTTCGATTAACTTTAAATGAAGACGGTCTTAAATCTATTTCCCCTCTGAATGCACAACGCTGCGTGCCTGTAATGTTGCATGAACCATTAAGTCGGAAACTTTCGTGCAACTTTCATTTTCCCGATCGTGTTGAGAATATTATTTATGGTGAAAGTCTTGTTTTGAAAGAAAGAGCGCAGCGCGAGACACGTGACCGCGCTTTCGACGAAAGAGACAAGTGAATATCTGTGCAGTTTTACGATCCGTGCGATACTCCAGCACTAAGAAAGAGGTCCGGTATCTGAATGCGAAAAAGTCACGTAATCGTGATGCTCCATGGTCTGGGAATTATTTACAATTGGAGATAGCACAGACATTAAACATAGGGATGGAGATTTTTTGCTAAAAAGATCGATGTTCAAATCGATTCACAAAAAAAATCGAGGTCTAAAAGATCGATTTCTAAGAAATCGATTTTTTTCAAGTCTGCATTTACAATGTAAATATAAATCTATTTTATGAAAAACAAGAAAAATACCCCAATAAACGATCTCTTATCAGTAAAATCCGGGGATTTTTTAGTTCAGGAAATTCGACAATTACAATTATTTTATTGCCATTTCAAAGTATCAGGTATAAAAGAAGACATTTATTTTCTAAATGTATTTGTTGCATTAAAAAGTTTAGAAAATGGACTATATAGCTTATATTTCCCAATGCTTCATATTTAAACTTTTTAAAAACAACAGTCTGACAATTCTAATGGGATCTAAGCGGTTCCACTATTTAATTGAGAATCAGTGAACATTCACTCTATAACAAAAAAAAATACGACGCACCAATGAAGAGTTGCCCGATTGTAATGAAATTTCGTATGAAAAGACATTTGTACCGAACATGCAAATGATTAAAATTTGGTGTCCAATGAAGGAATAGAGGGAGCTACAGCGCATCGGAACTACGCACTCAGCAGGTGTCTATAAGAAGTGATTCTCAATCTGATGGTCAAAATTTCTGTTGCATTGTAATTTAGGATACCTTCCAACGACTGAAAAAAATGATTGGGGAAGGATTCGAGCTCATTATGAGCAACTGTCCGAGTTTGAAAGAGGTCGTATCACTGGATTGAAATAGGTAGGTTAGACAAATCGGAGAATCGCTCATGATAAAGGGTCGAGGCGATGAGGCCATTAGAAGATGCTGACGAGAATGGGTGGACAGTGGCAGATTTATACGTTTTGATGGTAGCGGTCGACCTAGAACCACAGCAGATTGAAATGATATATTGATTGTCAGATCAACTATCACAGTACCTGATTCATCATTATCAACCATTAGACGTGCGACTCACTCGCAAGTGTCCACCATGACCATGCATAGACGGCTGATAGAGCGAAATTTACGCTCGTGCCGACCACTACGTCCCCTGCCACTCATACCTGCACACTGTTGAACCAGATTACTGCTGTGCTTCACTCAATCAGATTGGAATCAAGCTGACTGGGGAAGTAAAGTGTTTAGCCACGATTCCCGCTTACAACTGTGTCCTGACGAGAAACCTGACGAGAAACCCAGGGCACCGTGCTGAGCCTGCTTTTATTATTGCACGCCACACAGGCCCTCAACCAGGGGTTACGACCTGGGGTGCCATTTAGTTTGACAGCCGGAACCCCTTTGGTCGTCAATAGAGGCACACATATAGCACAGCGGTACGTCGACGGCATTCTAAGAACTCTTTTGCTACCGTTCCTTTTGCAGCACCCTGGCCTTATTTTTCAGCAAGATAAAGCCAAACCATATACTGAACGTGTTGCTATGAACTGTCTTACAGCTTATCTTACATTCACTTGACTAGCCAGATCTCTCTCCAATCGAGCATGTCTGGGATATGATGGGGAAGCGACTTCATCTACCAGGGATTGTTGATGATCTTGCCCTACAATTGGAGCAAATTCGGCAAGAAATACTGCAGGAGACCATCAGGGATCTTTGTCATTCTGTTCCACGCTGTGTGGTAGCTTACATCGATGCTAGAGTTGTGTCAACAGCTTATTGAGTTTTTTATTTTGTAACTAAGTATTTCTAAAATAAATCACTCGATTTTTCTGAAATTTTAATCATTTTTTATTCTGTACATTATCTTTCTACCTTCCAATTTTTGACTCTATCGGACAGCTAGTTCTAGGTGAACCGGTTTTTTTTGTTATAGGGTATATTATAATTATTTCTAAAGAGATATGTAAAAAAGTCTACTTTATATTAGTAAAGTGCCACCTTAGGAGGTCAATCTTTGAACTAATATCCGGCAATGTTTACTTATTTTTATGTAAAAGAGACACTCTATAACGCGTACTCTTCGGGTTCTTCTACTAATCATCTTGGGGAAACTGTGATTTTAGTTTAAAAATCGTTTTCCGTAGAGATCACTTAATTTTATGCAAATGTCTCTACTATTTAATTGCCTGTAGCAGAGTATATGGGTTAATGGTAAGGTTGATCGCTAAGCGTGAAATCCAAACATTAGAAATGGTGAACATTGACTGGGTGATCGCGTGTCTTGAGATTAATAGTCGACGTAGAATCCACCATGAATTGTGGAAGTAAACAGTCTTGGAGCTGACCAAGCTATCGGGCTTCGAGATGGATCAAAACAAGAAGATTTAAATCCAGATAAGTGTATTTCAATGATCTATTATAACTGGTCAAGGGTTATGATTTTATATTGTTTCCAGAGTTAAGCTAGAAAATTGTATATTTCAGAAAGTGCTAAAGATACGAAAAAAGAAGCTATTTTTATGATCATGTCTGCTTCTTTCTCGAACCCTCTCACACCTGTGACCGACGGGCTACGACAACATTTTATGTATAAGACTTTTTATCTCTATTAATAAATATTTTAATCCCTTGTAAATATCTTTTGAAAGTGGGCTAATATTTCGAAAATAATCAATCAATTTTTTAATCAAACAGCGTTGAATGCCATGAATATTTTGACTTGAATCATTAGAAACTGAAGCGATGAGTAAAGGTTCTGAATTATGCAAAAAAGTCAAATTTTAAATGCTTTTCTAAAAAGAAGAAATAAGTTTTTTAAAAAGTTAAATAGTCACAGAGTTCCATAGCCAAAGAGTCAACACACAAAATTTGTTTTATAAAATACTCGTTTTTTGAGTTATGTGTACTTGTAATTGAATCGAATGTGTTTTCTGTATGCCTTTTCTTCTCTATTTAACAAGAAAAGATCAGTGTACGACTTTAGACAATAAAGGTCTGAAAGGAGCCTCAATTAAGGCCACCAAGAAAGATCAAAATCATACAAGTAAAACTCACACATATTATATTTATCCTGCAGTTATACACTGCTTGTGGGTAATCCACTTTTACACAGGAAAGTTCACTTCCCATCATAAACTTAAATAAGATCATGGCAACCCTAGAAGATGTGTGCAGGGTTGACACATTGGTGACTTTATCGCTCTTGGAGAAAGATTTGGTGACAAATTTGGTTTTTAACGATAGCGCTAAGGAACCATCAAGTAGTCTGGGGAATTGACACTTTTGGAAATTCCTTTGAGCCCTTAGAGACAACGGTCGAGTCAGTCGATTTCAGAATTTGCTTGAGTGTTACCTGAGGTAATATAGTTACTTTATCTGAGTTCCTGCTTGTGGAACTGTTCTAGAGAGCTCGTTCATACAGGGGACATGTTCTGTTTCTGTAAATAATCTGTTATAATACCTCTTTGTGTATATACGTCGATTTGTTTTCGTGTAGCCATTTGTTCATCCTTTGTCCATTTATAAATCTGTTATTATTCATTTAATTGGAATCGTCGGCTGCTTTTACATCCAGACAAATTTGCAACAGAAGATTATCTTGCCTCTTCTACTAGAATTACACAAAGGGAAAGAAATATTTGAACATCTATTATTTCTGTTTTCCGAAGAGAAGCCGTAAATAAATAATGTAAATCAACTGAAAAGTTTAATGAACTATTTTTGCCATAATTATCTATGAGAAATGACACAAAAAATTCGAATTATTCAAAATAAATTCATATTTGTTCCATTATATTAATATCAAACTCTACAGTTTGGGGAAAAAACTCAAATAATTAAAACTTAGATTTGTAGAAATTCCATTGCAAATAAAGTTCTCTAGGAATTTTAATGAGTAGTTATTTTTTTATTTAGAAACATTGAAAAGAAAAATTTAATGGAATTACCTTAATTTTTCACTTAGAAATTAATGTTTTTTCTGCTTATTAAAATAAACGATCCAAACGGTGTGCAGTACTATCATAAATAAATTTATTTATACTTGTTCGAAACATGGAGAGAAATAATATTCATATTTTGAAAAGGTAATAATAGTTCTAAGGAACAACAGAAAGATATTTTACGAACATTTTCAGACGTTTGTCAAACGAGTAAATTTGCAATAGCTGCAAGAAAGTGCAGCTTCTTATGCATGCCTCTAAGAGCAATAAACTTCATGATATATATATATATAACTGCTATATATATATATATATATATATATATATATATATATATATATATATATATATATATATATATATTTATAGCATATTTATAGAAATAATACAAGTTAAAGTGCATGGGGTGAAGTACGCCATGATTATACGACTGGGTTTTCTGTGTTTATACTGTACCACAATTCCGTTTATCTAGGAGTAAAACATGGCTGTATAAAGTCTCCAGAAGAAGAGGAGGAACTGATCCCGAGGGGCAATCGACGAAATTGCTCCCCTGATATCAGATAAGATATTCGCAGAGGTGTTAAAAGTTCCCTTTCCTCCCATCCCTATGAATAAAAGCATTTGTTATTGACAAGTTTTGAAGTGTGTTTCTATGTGCGTGATATAAATTCATGTTTGCTTCTGAGGAAAAGAAAAGTTTGTATACGTTGTATTCAAAGAGTTCATAGGCTTATTGTGTGTTTCTTTTATGTATCAGTCTCATAATAGTTCGATATTTTTCCAATGTATTATAAAGTTCATAACTTAATGAATCGAATAAAAAGAGTTCGATTTATAAATTTTTTAAAAAGTGTGCATAAAAAAAATCTTCAATTCTAATCAATTTCATTTATTTTTAAGATTAAAATCAAGTAAAATATTGGAACTATTCATTTCAAATTTCTCAGGGATTAACTTTTGTGTTCCACGGGGTCAGATTAGAAAGATGGTTTCACATTTAAAACGTTTTGCAAAATATAATACAGGGGCTCTCAATCTTTCAATACTTGCTACCCAATTTTCAGTCATAATTGCCTTCCCGCATCCAAACAATAACAATGTATGGAATTTAATACTAATAATGTACTTTATTTTTTTATTTATTGAGAGCCTTTGTAGCCCCGTGCACCACAAAGTATCACACGGAGACTTATATAGAAGTAAGCCTGAAGCACACATCACAAAGAAGAGAAGGATTACAACACAGACATCTATATCTTACCCGGGATTCGAACCCAGACCCTACGGCATGGTAGTCAGCGTCACTAACTACTATACCGGATAGGTGACTTAATAATGTACTTTGACGTAAATCTCAAATTTAAGGAGTCTCAGGGGTGTTAATCTCGGATTTTTTCGAATTTTCGAGAAAAAAAATATGTTGTTCCTAATTTTTTTTTGAACATTTTGATACCACCAAGGGATAGTACTACAAAAACTTCGAAAGTTATTGAAAAATTTACAAACAGCAATTTAATAATAATAGTGTTTAAATGGACACATGCCACGCCCACTTATTCTTGATTTCCACATACGTTCAAATTAAATAATTTGGAAGTTTTGTCCTAAAACGATTGGTTCTAGTCTTCAGATTGCAAAGATTGCTGCAAATCTAGCAACCAGCATTTTTAATGATGGAAATCAAATACTCATTACTATTTTAGAGAAATTTGGCTTAAAAATTAACAAAAATATTTGTGTGTCACTGGCTGAACATGACAATCGTCGAATCTTTACGTCAAGAAAGAGGAGCTTAGCATCATCTTTTGACGCTCACAGAGCTAACAAAAATTAAAAAGACTAAAGAAATTGAGCTGTTTGAGCAACAAGAAGACATATCTTATGATAGTGGAGCATTTTTTAGCATGTAAATTTCAAAATTTATTTTCTCAAATTCAATTTAAAACTTTAAAGCCTTTTTTTCTCAGTTTCTGTTTTTTTCACCTACGCGTGCATTGCCTTTCAAACACAATCATAGTTTGATGTCTATAAAACTTTACAGAATTATAAACTCTATCATAATCTTTATATATAAATCCTAGCTATTTATAGTATTATATATTTTTTAATTTTTTGAAAAATTTCAAATATTTTTTTTAAATTTAAAAAATGTGCTTTTTCTATTTTTAAAAATATTATTTTTTATTCTATCTACATAAATTAGGCTACTATGCAATAAGGATGTACTTGAATTTATAAATCAACCTATTGCTAGTAATTTGAATTATTATTGCAGGAAATATCATGCGTGTCGTAAAACTTACTATTTGTTTTTTACAAAAATTTTCCTTATTTTTATGTGCTTATTATTTTTAAAATTATGTTTATATTTTAGACAGTTTGTACTTTTCTGAAACCTTATTCTTTTATAAAAATGTTTAAAAGAATCAAATTATTTTATTTTAACCTCAAAGAATTATTTCTAGTCGAAAGTTGTTTATGTTTTGTGCTCTCGAAACATTTTTAACACCCCTGAAACATCTGAATTACAAATCGTACAAATTACCAAGATAAGTATGCAATTTCTTATATAATTTTACATTTGACAAGCCCATGGGGGGTCACTGTTATTTGTTAAACTTGTTCTTAACTTGGAATTGTTAAATTATTTATCATAGTACAGCAGTGCTACTCAAACTTTCACTATTGGTGACCCAATTTTCAATCATAATTTTTATCGCACCCCCTTATTCAATAATAATGTGTTGTGAAGCTAAAGCTACCGTACGATCTTAATTATAGACCGTGCAAATTAACAAGATAAGTATTAAGTTTTGTATATATTTGTTACTTTTAAGTAATAATTATTTTAAGCCAATTACTTTTAAGTAACAGAATTAATTATTGTTATTTTTCTTTTCTCCAATTTTTAAATTGGAACAGATTGCAAAATGATATTTGATTAAAAATTTATTTCCTCCATCATCCATTTCTAAAAGTATAAATGTCATTAGAAAAAGAGCCAAGCCTATATTGCTCTCTATGATATCCATAACATTTGGCATTAATATTTAAAGCGAGAAGACTTCAAAATGTTTCAACCTGGAAGAGCAGGCGCGCACTCGATATTAACGTTAATAGTCGCGCGAGGTAACAGAGTCATCCCAATGTGTTTTTTTTAAATTATTTTTATTGTACACGATAAAAATCACAATTCCAGTGAATATAGTAACTAAGAGAAAACATAATTACTTACTTTCAAGAACTTTTCATGTTTCTTTCAAAATTTGAGAAAAAAATCCATTAAAATGAAACTAAAAAGTTTCAAAGGTACGTAATCTTAATAAAGGACACAAATCTCTGACACTTTTCACTAACATTACAGGAAGGATATTTGCAAGCAAAACCGTCATATTATGTTCAAATTATTGTTGTTTTGCTGTCTTTTGACTTTGAGCCCCACGTGACCGCTCCCGGGTTAAAAGTGTATTCAATAAAAAATATGGATGCAAATTCTTAAGAAAGAGTCTAGTAAAACGCGCATTTCATCATGGTTTATATGTTTCAGAATACTCATAAAAATAAATCTTATTCAAATAATCCTTCAAAGTGCTCTGTGTGTGTGTGTGTGCTTTTTCAAATATCATATAACTCTTTCACATGGAAAAAATCGCAACAGATATAAATACATTATTTACAACTTCCCTAAATGAAAATCAAAAACATAATTAAAAGAACAGAACTAACTAATCATACCCATAAGTTCTAAGTTCAAACTTTGAAAACGACGATGACTGACGCAAATCTGCTTTCTGGGTGAAAAGTAAATGAGTCTTCCTTTTGTTTCTACAGCTAATTTACAACATTTCAATAATAATAACATTGATAAATTTTTTATCTTCCTAGAATTTTTCTCTGGGTCTGAATTTTTTCTGAAAAAGTAGTATTTTAGGCTTTAAAAGAAAACGTAATAAAAAATCTCCCATCGTGAGATTACAGCAAATCAAACAAAATGGTTTTTATAAATCTAGTTATAGGATCAGATAGTTAATGAACGTATCAAAGTGGAAACTTTTATTTTTGATGAAGTAGTATCGCAGCTGATATATATAAATTATTTCAGAGTAAATGCGTATTTTTTAACACGTCAGAAAGTATTTTTTTACTTCGTTCTAGTAAATTAATTTTTCAAACATTTTACTTTCGATATGCTCGTGCTCCTTTTTAGGGCTATGACGCCCCCTATATATTATATCAGTGGAAATGCGTATTTTATTTCTTACTTCGTGTTTTGCTTCCTTTCAGTACATAAATTAATAATATTTTTTAAATAATGTTTAGTTTCGACTTTTCAATATGGTCACGCGCCTCTCTTTGAGTTATCATGCCCTCTAGGAGGGTGAGTCCCACAGTTGGAGTAACGCTGGTGTAATAGAATATTCGAAGTAAAAATATAAATTAAAAATAAGTTATTTTTGAGTTATATAGTTTTATTCTTGGTGAGATATTTTTACATAGAATTAGCTTCACGAGAGCCAACGACGAATACGTGAATAATTTCCCACAGTACAGCTTAGAAATTGGTTTTAAGAGAGCAAAAATATATAAGTATGAACTGTGAAATTTGTTTCAACGATATTTGTCTGGTTTTCATGAAAGACAAAACTAACCATTTTTAGTGTATGATACGGATTATCTTTCTGAAAAGTACTTATAACTTTTTGATTTATACTAAAAAATTTTTTATCGACGAACACATTTTCCCCCGAATACAATGAAATGTTTATCCTTCCTCATTGTACAATGTTTAAACATGTATCCATCCTTATTCTATAAATAACAAAAACGATTTGAAAGAATACTTTTACTATTCTCATCTTCCATTCTTATGCATGTTTGTATATATATATATATATATATATATATATATATATATACATGTTTGTATATATATATATATACAAAAATATATATTTATATACATATACAAAAACACACACGTATTGTTTTGTGTGTGTGTGTGTTCCAATGATCTCCTTATCCTTAATAGTTTCTAAAAATCGATGAGATTACCCAAGATATCCCATACACTTTCCCGTATCAATATTAGATTATATGATTTACCTTTAGATGGCTCATTTATATCCGACAAACGGATCTCTCCTTATATTGTTTTTCTCCTATTCAAGCACAAAAGCATTAGAATATGATTTATTTATTCTAGGACAGAAATGAATGGATTGCTTTGCCTAATAGAGCTACTTAATAGAAAAAGGAAGAGTATTGAACTCGGATATCGTTGTTGAATTAAGAATTGTAGGTCTAGGATGTTACAAAACAACTTTTAATTCAATTTACAATTTATACTAATAAAATAATGTGTATGTGTGTCGGCGCTAAAGGACAAATTAATAAATAAATAAAAATAAATAAATAAAACAGGACTTTATATATATAGACCTTAGTCGCGTGAAATCTGGTACGTTAAAACTATAGGCTCCTGATTGTATGCACCTCAAAGAGAGTTTTCAAAATGTATTCTAGATTTTTTTAAATTAAATTTTTAAGTGATTTTACTACTAACTGATGATATGATGTCATGTGATGCCACATCTATTTCTGCATGCGAATGTGATAGTGGTAGTAAGTTGTAATATTAGGGTAAATGCGCCCAAGCACCGACTGAAATAGCTGGATAAACATTTCGTCTTCATGTTAATCAGAACTCTCTAGAAAAGAAAAACAGGTCAAAATATCCTCGTAGATTCAAAAAAAGATTGATAACTCAAATATGTTTGTGTTATATAATAAATATTTTAAGGTATCCTACTACCGTGATTTTGCAAAAATGTATAATATTCATGATGTTTAGTGTCACTTAGATTAGAATACGTATACAAAAATGTTTTAAGAATATTATTACAACAAAAAACTATTTAAGTAAAATATTTTGACAAAAAATTAACATAGAATGCCCATTTTCAAAACATTCTCTTTTTATGAAAATGCATCTGCTATAATAATATTTTGCCTGTATATAGCTCAGACCTCTGTACAGAGGCTCAAATAGAATTTTTGGAACATATAACTTAGAAGTGGATTTATGCATATTTTAATACAACAGAGGGAAGAAGTTTTAACAAAAAAAAACGCCGACAATTATTTCAATGGGTTATAACTCTGAAAATAATGTGAATTTTTCAAAAATCCTAGTTGAGTCTCTCTGTAGAAGTCTTTACTTTATCCAAGCCAAATATTATTATTATAGATGTATTTTTTATAAAAGGAGAACGTTTTGTTAAAAACGTTAAGTTAATTTTTTACTAAGTTAATTTTTTACCAAAATATTGTATTTAAATAATTTTTTTGTCATAATGTCCTTAAAACAATTTTATACATGTATTCTCTAATCTAAGAGGGACCCTAAATATCATGAAAATTATTCATTTATGCGCTTTTTTAAAATCACGGTTTCGAACGTAGTCAGATACCTTAAGTGGAGCTCTGTTTAGTTTGTCAACATCAATAGTTAGAGGAGGGCACTTTTCCATCTTCATACCCTAAAACTACAGACCTTCCTTATTATTTGAAATAAGTAACCAGCTATTAACTAGTTACAAATCTTTTAAAGTAAGAAAATCATAACCTAAGGTTTAAAAAAAACTCGCATATCGCGTGACTTATAAAGAGCCCATTTAAATAGCCGACAAAAATACGCATACAAAGTTTAGCCGGGCATGTCAATAAATTCCTCCGTTGTTGGCAAAAGACGGACACATGGTTCTAGCATAAACCTCCGATGCGTCCACCAAAGTTGAAAGATGAAACCTGGATGACAGCCAAAATAGGAAAGTAAAAGAAAGTTGAAAGAAAAAAAAAAAATACACACCGCATGGATGTTTCACCCCCCAAAAGACTTTTAGAAAAATTAGGCTATAAAAAAGTCCATGTTTGTGACATTTTTGTGCCATCGCCATAAAGCAGGGGAGTCGCTTCCGGCGAAGTTTATCAACTTCGGTAGATTTTTTTCAAAGGAAATTGGTTTTCTTTTCTGCAGAGATTGTATCCGATATTTTAGAGCATAAGTTTTATCCCACCCTCTTTCGGTATATTTTAAATACATACATATATTCTCTATTAACTTCCATTTTTTGCCCTTGACAGCAATGAAAAATTGTCTTTTATTTCACAGTAAAAACAGGTTCTAATAAACCCATTTATCGAATTTAATCACTAAAATAAACGTGACTAACATAACATTTATTCAATACAGTTAACACTAATATCTTTATGTGGGATTTGGAGCAACAAAGACTTTTATCCCACATTCAAACCTGTTACCAGCTGCAGTTATACACAATATAATCAGTCCACTTGAGATTTTTTTTTTACCTTACAGGAAACATCAATAAATAGCAGAATTTAAACCCCATGAATTTATTTTTCAAATGTGTATCTTTTATGATATAGTTCACATATCAATTAGTGCAACAATTAATTCAATATGAGCGGTAAGTTGAGTTATATTAACGTAACATTATAAAGCAACACAAGAGCTATTGGCGACGGACCTCATAAGTTTGAATCCCGGCCAAGTGAAGAGTACAACACCTGAGCTAACACCTCCTCTCCAAGCTTCTGCTTTATGCTATTGGGAGAATTTGAACCCTCGATAGATTTAACACGCATTAGCCCTTCAGTGAGTCTTCAGTGGCCCTGGGGCTCGAACTCTTGACACGCTGGTCGCGAGTTCGTTATGACTAGGCTTCCAGGTCCACAGAATAGGTAAGTTTTAGTTTCATATGGATTTTTTATTGTACAGTAGATAGGGACTACATAAAAATAAACGCACAAAAAATATTCAAAAATTTCATAAGTTCTTACATATAACAAACTAATTCGTGGAAATACTACAGAACACTTTTTTGCGACATAATACAAAAAGTCTCATTTATAAAATATGCCAATTATTTACGGAATTTATATATATGTAAGAGTAATTCCATAACAACATAAACAATTAAATATTACACATGGAAACATTTTAAAAACGTATAATTTCTCATTGTATCTACGGATAAGATTTCAAAATTCACATACATAATTCATTGCTACTCATCATAATCCAAAGCCCTGTGATGAATAAGTTCAAAATCGCTTTCGTCACTTGAAAGTTAAATTTCAGTTGATTTTTTTTGGCAACATAAAGTAAGAGATAATTTTTTGTAACGAAGGTCGGGTGGTCAGTTGCTTGTAAATGTCTCAATAACCAGATATACATAATTGAAGCCCTTTTTGGAATTCTATACTCCTTTCTTAATTGGTATCTATTTTAAGAAAATGCTTTTCCAATTTGTTGGAAAGCTGGATCCCTGCAGGTTTTTATCCGCTCTCAAAGAATCCGGTTCTTTTTGTCCGTTTTCATATTCTCTATCAAGTTATTGATAATGTCACTGTCATAAAAAGTTTCGTCTTCAATCAAGTGTGGGTTGCTGGAACGTCAAGAGAAACCAACTGAATGCGTATTGTTGGGAGACTGTTTATGACAAATGAATAGAGCATTGAAGGGTCTACATTTCAGTAGCGTAACTTACACCCCTGCATCACGAAGAGAGAGGGCAGGACTCTATGGGCCCAATGCCTGACTAACGCTAAATACGTATTTACCCAATTTATAAATTATTAAAGGCAAAACCTGACTTTCAGGGGGATCCTAATATTCTCCGTTACACCACTGGTAAATAGATATAAAACATTACAGTGGCACCAAAGCCAATGAAATTCATACACCGCATAAAAAAATATCGCACATAAGAAATGGCGCCAAAATAATATAGCATAAAAAAGACCGCAGAAACATATTCTACTGTAGTTTTCTGTGGTTGAAACATATTGCTATGCATGTTGTGTAATTATTGCTTAAAATAATTTACATCTGGACATTTAATACATTAATATTACTTTCTGTTTTATTTATTTTATGGTAAAAATTGTAATATTTGCAAGCAACGCTGCCCCTTCCATTATAATGGCGTTTGAAATCGAAACTTAGTGAAATATTGTCGATAGAGTCAGGCTTTTAACGTTTTTGGCAATCAAAGTTGGTGAATTGGGGACCACTTTGGTGATTGGTGACTATTTTTGGTGATTTTGCTATCATATGGATGCTTCTGGAAATTACTGGAATTTATCTCTATTAATATCACGATGTATGACATAAGCGGACATCTCGAGGTAGATCCGTGTAGCTTATAAATAGAAGTCGCTCTCTGAAACCCTTGGCTGTGGAAGAGTTACTACGATCGAACGATTACTTGCAAATATATTACGTATTTGTATTTTTAGACACTGATAGTTGCGCCTGAGAGTTGTAGAAAGTGTGTGAAGAACTTCTGGGATTTATTTTGTAATATATATATATATATATATACTATTGTATCCTGAATCTTAAGGTGTGTTTATCTACAACACATTTTATCGCTCTTAAAGAATTGTTTTGCTCTTTGAGTCTGATAGTATAAAATCCACGAACCCAAATCTACGTAACAATATTTTTGAAGATTTTAAAAAAGTTTAAAGTATACTTAAATAAATTAATTAAAATGTATGGTAAAAATTAAAAAGGATAATTCATCGATTTTTTTTAAAATGTTGCTCTATTGATTTTTTTCATTTTAAAAAAATATGTGTACACAGTAATAAAAAAACAAGATTGCTTCCAAAATGCTTTCGCTTTATGCGTCAGGTACTATTTCCGAACGAAGCTTTTCAACAAGACCGCGTATTTCTTCGAATTAAATGACGATATTGAAAAGCGTTGAGACCATAATTCAAGTCGAGCAAAATTTTAAAAATTAAGCTAAGCTGCCTTTATAGAATCGTTTCTGTAGTAGTATAAATCTCTAAATTTTTGTTTGTCGGTAAATAATTATGTTCAAGAATAATGCATACATTTAATTTAGTTTAGTTTCCTTAAGAGTATCGCGCACACACAATTTATAAAGCTAACTTTTTTTTATAATTAAATATTTACTATAAAAAAATAAAGTACAAGAAATGCTTTAAATTTCGCATTATCCCCAATATAGCTTTCCAATATTTTAAAAGCAAATAACTGAAATGTATTAATTGTAGCACATCAACAAATTGATAATTCTAGAACTTGTATATTGTTGTTGTTAATAGCGGCCAAAATGAATTTTGATGAAGCGTCTTTAGAAACACATAATGCAATTTGTAGCTATTCCGATGACGATCTGAGTACAGATATAATATGAAGGGTAATTTAATTTTAATAAAGAATATGAAATTATCCATATTTTGTTTTCAAGTAATACAAAACAACACCGGGATGGTGATTAATTCATACCACATTAAATAGAAAGGACTATAAATAGGAAAGAAAAAGTAACCTTATTTAATTCTTCAACTTTGTGCATACAATCAAATAACTTAACCAAAATTTAAGCGTACAATATCTCACATACGCCATTCACACAAACAATACGTTCACAATATTTTAATTACATTTTTGTTTTATCTAATGCACTGCATTTTGGCAGCTAAGCCTTTGCATGTATGACAAATATCCAAGTGTGGGAACCATTTTATAGATGGCACCATCTAGTGGCGGCTTTCGTTACCAAATTTTTCTTTTAAATGTATTCCTTTCAAGCTCTCTTTGGATGCTAAATATTTTCATGATTTAGTTTTGCCGAGAGTACCAAAGCCAAATTGATACTCAGGGGATCTTTTACATGTCACATAATCATATTAAATGTATGCCAACGATTTTCCCATCCAGAAAATTTATCGACTCTAGGGTTACGACTTTAGACTTACGAGGAGAGCATGCTTCCTCTGAGTCCGTGGTTCTCAAACTGTGTTTCACGGAACCCTGGGATTTCATGAGGGACACCCAGGGGTTCCTCGAGTCACAATGAAAAAATCGAGAAGAAATTTAAGAAGAACAGCATCTAAATTTTAGGTTGAAAATTCATACAAAATCTATGGGTATTTTCATATAGCTATAAACATTTTAATGTCATTCAGAGCATTGTGTTTCAGAGCAATACATTTCTCAAAGGGAGTGGCTACAAAAACAAAGCATGAAACAAATGAAACTTTGAATAAGTAATGCGATTGCATGTAATCTCTATAGACCATGACTTCGACAGTTACTGAAGAAAAAAAGTAAGCACGTATCCCGTTTATTAAATGATACATGGATAAGTGACACTTGGATCACAAATTTATATTATTAATGAGTAAAATTATATTAAAAAATTAGATTATAATTTTTTAATAATAAACGCAATATTTTTTTAATTGTCTTTACATAAAAGGCCCATAACATGTTGATCTACTTTAAATATTATTTTAAAATATACTTATCGAAGTATGTATGTGGAATGGTGTTCCATATGAAAGCACCCTCAAGTTCTAGGAATTCCATGAGGTGAAAAAGTTTGAGAACCATTGCTCTATGCCACCCAGCCGACTCATTTAAAATTACATCATCGTTAGAAAAATTTTTTCAAAAAAGAGCATTTTAATATTTTAATACTTTTCTAAAATAGTCTATATTGTTATATAAAAACTATTCTTTGTAAAGGCAATTTTTTTAATCAATTATCTTGCAAATGTTTAACTATGTATCGAAAAACATAGCTTTGTATTATTATGTTAATTTCTTCGATCTAATTAGTACACATTTTTGAAACATTTTCTTCTGTTCGGTCTTATCTTTAGTTCCTGGTAATCTGTTTAATTTTACTTTCTGTTTCGCCTAGCTCCGAAGCAGTTTAAAGAGGCAATTTGTCACCCTTCAGCTCTCGTCTGATGGCAACATCATCCATCAAACAGGCAGACAGAGAGCATCAATTACTAACTGCTAAGCGATGAGTCATTCAGTATTTTCCCCTCCTGTAGATAACCATACAGCAATTTTTATAGTTATAAAAACTAGAATAATTCTAATGTTGGTAAAACTGTTCTATAAGATTTGCTTTTCTTAAAAACTACCCACCATTTTGACGAGAAAATTATTATTTAAATTTTAACTTAAGTTTTTATATATACGTTATTAATGGTTTTAAGTTGACGCTTTGTTACATTGGATTTCATTTTGAAAACTATTACATTGTGTTTAGAAAATGTCATAGAATATTGTTTGCCAAGCAACAAATCGGAGTTCAACTGTTCTGTTTGGTATTGAAACATTTTACACACACATCGAGTCTCTTGATTGAAATTCTAATAAACTTTTGGTTCAGTAGAAAAATTAAATTAAAAAAAAATTTAATTTGTAAAAAGATAACTATGTCCACGGTATTTTCAGAAGGCGTTATTGAGAACACACAAATGCATTCTTTCAAATACAGGGTGCCCGGGCTAAAATTATCCAAAAGTAATGGCTTATTATTATGTAACTACCCATCAGAATGTAATAAACTGTTCATCCGCGGATTGGAAAACCATCCAAGATGTTTTGTGTCTAGTCCGATTGACCGCACCTACGCGCATTACTCGGCAATCGCAGACGATAAACTTTTTTGTTACTTCTCCACATCTTTACTTCATTAGTAAAGATGTAGACGCCACAGCAAAAGGTAAAGTACGTACTTTGGTTGACGAAATTTAAATCAGCCACTCGTGTTCAGCGACGTGTTCGAACAGAATAGAATGTCTTTAATGGCTTGCCTAATAGACTTATTAGGACTCATATAAAATGAATCACAAAAACGCAATCAACAGTGTCTTCTATCACGAAAACTTAAGGATACTTGCCAGTTTCAGGTAACCAAGTTCCCATCTCCTTTAAAGTTCTACCCGATATTTGGATAGATGTTATATCGGAGGGTCAACATTCCATTCTGTTCGAACACGTCGCTTATACACGCGTGACTGATTTAAATTCCGTTTACCAACCTACGCATTGCATCTTTTGCTGTGGCGTCCACATCTTTACTAATGGAGTTAGTGTAAAAAGTTTATCGTCGGAGATTGCGGAATAATGCGAGCACATGCGGCCGATCGGACTGGTCCCAAAAAAATCTCAGAACATTTTTCAATCCTCGGATGAACAGTTTATTACATTCTGATGGGTAGTTCCGTAAAATAAGCCATTACTTTTGGATACTTTCAGCCCGGAAACCCTGTACTTAAATGTTTAACTTTATTTTCGCGATCAATTTGTTAATAGTATATAGTTTGTTTAATTACTCGATCAAAAATAGTCACTAGATCAATACTTAGTATTTCAATTTCGATAATGTCAGAGAAAATTTATATGATGGGTGGCTCTCCAGTATTTCGTTAATCAGGGGGCTCACCTTCTTTAGGTGAGTTCGGGTGTCACAATCCCGAGGTACCCTAGGGATCTTTTCCTTTTCCCAAGGGGTTTACTATCTTTGGTAAACATGGGCTTCACGAACCCGGGGTACCCTAGTAATCCTTCTCTATATTTTCGACCCTCCTTGTCATTCCATTTATCCTTTCTTTCTTTTCCCGTCTAGATCATAGATTTTTACGTCCAGACCACAGATATACATTTCAAATCATTTTTCTTGTGAGAAATGTTACACTTTATTATTAACATATTTTGATTTACATTTTGTATTGCGTTACTTTAGTTTCTTTTTCGTATATTTCTTTAAATACTTTGATTATGTTACTTTATTTGTTTGCGACTAACACTGTTGGTTTTTCAACCCGCATGTTTGCCGTGTGCGGCGTCCCGTAAGGAGGAAAATTGTGTTCTGGGGATGCTTTGCGTTATCTTTGCCCACACTTCTCCCATATGGAGGAGATTGATGGCCTAGGGATACCTCTGCGTTCTCTTTGGCCCACGCTTCACTGTAGACGGGTGGCAGGAGTGAGACCGCTCCTGTCAATCGGCTGGTGGTACCTCTCTTTGGGGTCCTCGAAGAGACACTGCTGTAGGGTTAGTGCTGCAGATAATGGGTGTCGGGTTTACCCGTTGGATTCTCGCCCTGATGCTGTAGCATTAGATTCTGGGTGTACTTCAGGTAAGCGCCGTGCCTGGTTTTTGCCAGATGACCAGCACCTTGCCTCCCTTGTTGGACTCCGTGATGGGTGGAGGCACGCCAGAACGAAGGCTTTTACGCGTACTTATGGATCCAATGCTGCTGTGCCCGGGTAAAGGCCTCGTATTACCCAATCATAACATTGATCACTTTGCTACGTATTGCCGGTTTTTGTTTTTATCCATACCTAATAATGATATGACAAGAAAATCTCCTTTTGCGATTCAAAAAGCTATTCAAGGAATAGGCGGAGAACCTAAATCCGTTAAAAAACTACGTTCGGGTGATTTGTTAATTGAAACTCTGTATCTTCTTTGCAAACAAAATCTTTTTTGTTGGCAAAAACATTTTTAGATTGCCTTTTGACAGCGAGTCCTCACAAATCTCTTAACTCAAGCCGAGGTGTCATCTCTGAACTTGACCTAATATGCACTCCTGAGGCTGAATTCCTTGAGGGATTTTCAGGACGGGGTGTAATTCAGGCCACAAGCAATTTTTTTAAAAAAGATGCTCTCATTATTCTCCAACTAAACACTTAATTTTGACATTCAATAGCCCTAAACTCCCGACCACAATAAAAGCCGGTTACCTTAATTGTAAAATTCGCCCATATATTCCGAATCCTCTGCGCTGCTTTAAATGCCAGAGGTTCGGTCATTCTCAAACTTCCTGCCGTGGTCAACTAACATGCTCTAGGTGTGCATCTGTAGGGCATTCTTCTACAGATTGTACCCTAGAACTGAAATGCATTAACTGTTCACAGCCTCATTCCGCCGATTCCAAACTTTGCCCAAAATAGAAAACTGAAAAACAACTACAAGAAATTAAAACTAATAAAAATATAACCTACTTAGAATCCCGAAAGTTAATAGCCCCACTTTTATCACAGACATATTCCCAGGCTGCTAAATCATCAATAACATCCTTTTTTACACAAAAAGATGAAAATATTAAAAAATAAAGTGCCCACCTTTGGAACTACTTCACACACACAACCAGCTTCATCCATCTCGAAACAAAATAAAACTGCATCTATTCCTACAGTTTCAACATCGTCTGCTTCCAATCCAAGCACACCTATTATCTTCCACTTCTACAATATCAGAGTCTCAGCCAACTCTTCCTACATTTAATACAAAGGATCCCCTATTCTTAGCGGATCAAGCAATAGTAAAGAAATCTAGAAAGTGGCTTCTACCTAAATATAATGAAACAGGTACTTCTTTTCTTCAAATTTCTAAAAGCAATATATCTACTAAATTTGCAGTCAAAAAATTTTCCGCCCAAAATCTACCTTTAATACCTCGTAAGAAAACGCGTCCTTCTAAAATCATATGTAAAGATATCGAAATAAAGATGACACTCTATAAACCAAAGAAAAGCACACCTGTACAGGACACTTCAGATAAAGAGGACATGTTTGAAGAGGAAGAAATGAATCTTCGCAATTTAACACCGTCAAGAAATGGCAAATAACCTTTTACAATTTCACTTGTAGGACTTGGTGGGGGAAATCCACACCAAGATCTATTTGTTTTTTATTCTTACACTTACTTTTTATACGCAATATGATATTTTACACTGTATTACTGATCTTGTTTTTTTTTTTAAAACTGCTTAAAGATTTTATACTTTGATATAATTTTTAAACGTGTTTGGCGCAGCTTAGCCAAAATTGGCTCTTGCGCCATAAAACCTAAAAATCAAATCAAAATCAAAACCAGTTAATTCGATTAAAAATTAAATTCTTGACTCGCAGGGTATATATTTTTGGCGAACGGAATGTCAGTTCAGATGCTATTCTGTCTCTCAAGTAATGATTATTAAAAATTACGAAGTCTGTGATAAATGGCTCTTTACTTATTAGATCGTGTGGCCATGGTATCCGAATGGTCAAGGTAACGGACTCGTGCCAGCGTGTCATGAGTTCGAGTCTAGTACCTCTGAAGACTCGCTGTGTAGTGGAGCGATGCACGTTGAATCTGCCGAGAACTCAAATGTTATTCCTTTGGTGTAGTGTGGAAGTTAGGCGATGGGAGGACCAGCTCAGATGTTGCCCTAGTGGTAATTCACCATGGTTCAGAATGACAAGGTCCCGTCAACTCACAAAAAAACAACAGCTATAACGATTCTAGGAAAATAAGTCTTAAAACAACATAGCTGAAGAATAAAAATTAATAAATTCAAAGCTATTTTTTTAAAGCTGATACATTTGTATCAATGCTTCTTTGTCGTTTTTATGAGTGCTATGAAAGAAAATAAAAGAGGAAAAAATAGTTAAGTAATATATCTTTTTCCTGAGGTTCAACTTTTCTTAAACTTAACCCTTTTTTCTGGTGTTGGTGGACAACAATTTGTGTCACAACTCCATCAATCAAGTAAGCGAAAATTATTTTCTTCTGGCAAAAAGAAAAAAAGAGACGGTGCATGCATCACAAACGCTTAATAAAACTATGGAAGACTGTTCAGAAATATATCTTCAAGTTGATGGACGTGTTCCTCATGTATTTGACGAATCTCTTCCTTCTCCAATAACAGTTCTGGCAGGATAAATTTGTTTTTGTTCTTATTCGTAGCTCAATATGTCTTACAGGACGATAGACTGTGAACTGGACAGGTGGTATCGTAGGATACTTGTTAACAGATACCGCGGAAGGGGATTTCTGGTTAAAAGAGTTTCTTATACTAAGAAAAAAATTGGAGTGATAATGTGCTATTGGAAAAAATTTATTTCATCTATTTAACAGTCCCCTATCTATAAACAGACAAAATAATGTTTCAATATTTATAAGAAAGCAGTATTTACGAATCGCATCGTATTATCTAGACAAACAATCTACAAAATCTCATTCCTCCATTTCATATCCTTAAACCTTTAAGTACTATTAATTTCTAATTATTTTAAGCACTACAATTCACAAAAGCTCATTTAAAGATTTTAAAGTGATATCCATTAAAATAACATATATTTGCACACACAATTTCAATTTAAGAGCTGTTTATGTGAAGATTTAAGAAATGAATTTTTCTAGAGATTCCCCCCCAAAAAAAAAGTTTCAAGAAAAATTAAAGATATATTGCTTAAAAAAACGGACTGAAGAATGTCATGAAGACTGAAAAAAAATATTATCTAAAAGAGTAGAAAAGGGGAAAATAATACAAATAAATTTACTAAATTTGGAATCCAAAACAAGAATCTATGAAATAAATTATCGATGCCTGATGTAATTATTTAAAAAATAACTGGAAAATAAATATCCAAGTCCTGTTTCTATTTATGATTCCCAGAGCATATCAAACACCAAAATAGATAAGTTTACAAACTGTATTATGTGACAAAATAAAAATTTAGTTGGATCTTTTGGTGTGGTCGTTATATTTGAGTGTCTTCAGTAGAGTTTGTGGCCGGCGTTGTAGCAACCGAGAAACTTAAGATGCGTCGTTTACAAGGGGTGATGCACGTTAAACACGTTGGTACTCTAATTCCTCACGTTGGATTTGTGGTGAAAGTATTTGAATTGATTTTAATTTAGGTAACGCTATAAATAAATACGAGGATTATTAGTGATGGACCATGCTGAAGTGACGCCAACTTCTGCACCATGACATCGGGAGAACTGATTCTCGATGGATTCAACGTCCATCAGCCTCTCTACTCGGTGAGATTTTAACTGGCACTCAGTCTCAAAACCACAACTCTACAACATCGACCACGACTTCGTGACTGTGACCACTCAGCAACCGGTGTCTTGTGGTGTGGAAGTTTGAAAAGCGGGGTGTGGATTCAGGTTCCGTCTTCGTCACTTCATTGGAATTTAAAAATGTAAAGTCTCTCACCAATAATCCTTGCGTTGTTTCATTGTTTTATTTACATAGATATGCGTATAAGCATGCATTTATTAAGAATCGGTCAATCATTTACATAATTTTCTGTCTTTTCTAAGTTATTGTTGATATAGTAGAGTTCAATACCAAAATCTTTACAGATTTCCCTTTTCGTCTTCTATTTTTGATCAACAGCCTTAAGAAGCCCCGTCTTGATTTTAAGTGAAATAGAAATATGCTATCCCTCTAAGCTCTTTTCCATTGTGCTTGTAAAAAAATTCTAAAATATAAAAAATAACGCGAACCAAACTCACTGATTTTTACTCACACTGCGATGAATTTCAAAGCCAACTGATGAAAGATGTGATGTTTTTGTGGGGCGTTTGTAGGGGTGGAAGGCGAAAGCAGGTCAGTTAAACAAAATTGCCTCGTGGCACAGGCTTTTCCGAGGGGATTCCAAAGCCTTTTTTCTACGAAACATGTGAAACCTCTTTCACTGCATACCTCTATTAAATATAACCAGTGCAGCCGGTGTTTTTGTTCATTCCCAGAAGGGAAATCCTTTCGTGTTAAGTTCGTGTACTGTTCATGTTTCGCGTAATTGTGTGTCTTTAATACATAATCAGTCGATATATTCAGGAAAATGAATGAATCGATGAATCATGAAAAGAGTTGGAGAGAGCTGTGTGCAATCTGCTACTATAATGCCCATCCTCTATCAACAGCACGAAATTTTCGGAAAATTACCAAATATTTCTTTCATTTAAGGAACCTACTTCCAAAATATCTTAATTGTATAGTTTTCTACATCAGAGATGGAGGAAATTCGCCCTCTTGTTGTGGTAAATGATAATATCGATGACGTCACTACGGAGACAGCTAAAACCATCCTTTGGAGATTGATGTTCTTGGAATGTAATTACCGACTTATATCGGCGAACGGAATTAAGTCATTTAGATATTCGTCATGGAAACAGCTCTCTCGTTCATCCTTCAATTCTGTTCTCCGAATTTTACAATTAGAATTATACGGCTCATCAACTGCCCCTACGATGCACTAATCCTGCATATTACGCGCACTGATATGGATTTCAATGTATTTCTAAGCCGACAGCCCATTTGAATAAATCATTGTAACGTCCAGCAGATATCGATTTGAGGTAAATCACAGTCACATCATATTACGTATACCAAGCACAGGTGATTAATTCTTGTGTAGAAAAAAGGAGTGCTTTTGTTTAATGGTAGGGGTTTTGTGCATATATATTCTTTGAATGCTGAAATATTGCAGATATTTATAATTTTAAGAATATTAAACTGTTAATTACCGGGTTGTTATAAAACTAAAGCTACACTATTAAGAGGCCTGTTGAATCCCTTCTGCTTATCGGATTTCGAAGGAATATATGCCACATGGAGAAAAGGTTTCTGCAATAAAAAAATAGTTCAAACTTTGACGACTCGGTGGAAATATGATGCCCAAAGAAGCGCATTATAGCGTTTTCAATGGTAGCGCGAAGTAACTCACAAGGGATTTCAAACACATGGCGTATAATGCTAGCTTTTAAATCAGATAAAGTCCTGATTCCTCCTCTACAAACACGGTGTTTTAGAAATCCCCATAAGCAGAAATCACAGGTATTTAAGTCGGGTGAGCGAGAAGGCCATGCATCCGGAAAGTGTTTAGATAATCACGATTATCACCAAAGTTAGCACTAATCAGTGCTTTGACTTGGCGCCTAATGTGAGGAGTTACTCAATTTTGCATAAAAATAGTGGTTTGCAAACATTATTGTTCCAGTAAAGCAGGAATGATTAAAAATGACAAGCGCGTACTGAATGATTCTCTGGCTATGACTGCAAGTTTATATAGAGGCTTTATGAATTTGCACAGAGAATAATCGATAAAGGCTGACCGATGGTCAAAATTTGTACTATTTTTTATTTACAGAAATCTTTTCGCTATGATCCATATAGCATGTATTCCAAGTTTCCTCAAAATCTGATAAGCAGAACATGTTATACAAGCCTTTGAATAGTGTAACTTTAATTATAACCACTCGTGAGTTAGAAAGAAATATAGAATACAAGCCTTCATTAGAAATATTTGTAATTTGAACAAAAGTAGAGATGTGAGAACTTTTATTTGGACATTAAAAATATTAACGCAAAACAGGTATTCGGCTATTACATTATTTTTTGTCACTCTTTTAAATGCATGTACTGTAAAATACGTTAAACGCAAAAACGGGGTGTGAAATGATGTTTCACATGTTTTGTAGAAAGAAGGATTTGAAATACCCTCGAAAGAGCCTTTGACACGAATCAATTTTGTTTAACTGACTTACTTTCACCCTCCACCCCTACAAACGTCACACAAAAACATCTCATGAGTTGGCTTTTGAATTCGGTGACAAGTTTATCTCAGAGTGAGTAAATATCTGTAAGTTTGGTTCACCTTATTTTTCTATTTCAAAAGAGTTTTTTCGAAAAGAGATCAGGGGAAAAGGAAACTGCAATTTCGCTAAATTATGAAGATAGAGTTTCTTAAGGCTGTTGATCAAAAACAGGAGACTAAAACGGAAATCTGTAAAGGATTTGGCATTGAACTCTACTTTATCAACAATAATTTTTTAAAAGAAGAAAGCAGAAATTACGTAAATATTTGAACTATTTTTGTCAAATATTTAAAATTATTTAATTAAATATTAAATGTTTATTAAATATATTTTTATTAAATTTGTTATACACATATCTATGTAAAAGAAATGCAGTCTAATAAATTCCATTTTTTGCATGCATATTTTATGGGGGAAGGGAATTTTTGCAATATTCGCTAAAAAATATTTCAGTCTCTTCAGTTTCGTGTTAAAAGATTTTCACTGTATTTGTTTCTTAACGCATTTTATTAAATGATTTATAACCGTTACATAATAAATTAAAGGTTGTAAGCAATTTTGAATGAGATCACTAACTATAAAAAATTATTTTATGTTTCCTCCCTAAATATTTCACATATATGTTCTATTAATTTCTGGCTGTGTTACGTAGTTGATTAGGCATTGGCATTGTACGCCCAAGTTTGCAGGTTCAGCCCTGTTCCAAGTCGATGGCAGTTTTCATGACATTACATTTTTTATAACGTGTTTTCGAAATGTTTTTGCAGTTTTCAAATCTGCATTTGCGAGGCCTTTAAATGTCATCAACTAATTGAAAATGGCTATTCATGTCATCCTTTTATCCTGGCATGACCTTTTAGCGAGTGGATTATAATACTTCGATGTTTTTGAAGGAGGAATTACCACACTGTCATCTCCATCATCAGTTATAATAGTCTTGTTAGTAGGTGGAGATACTACTAACTCTTCAACTATGTCAAACTTAAATTTTAAGCGATCCATTTTGATATTTTGGACGAATTTTATTTGATATTTCATCTTGTTTGTACTGAAACCAAGAACTTGTTACAGCTAAAACAGTGAAATAAATGGGTTTAAGAGACTTGGATGGTAAAGCATGATCCCAAATTTTCTTTCCGTTACAAATATTTCCATGTTTTCTTCCTCACTCTTATCTGAATTTGATTCTCCTTCCAGTATACGCGGTTCATATGTTTTGTCCGTGGCATAGTCATCATCTGAGAGAGCGATCACTAAGTTCAAAATCTGATTTATTTATCAATTGTAAAATTTCTTCTTGTGTGAGAATTCCTTTCCTTTTATGCACCTGAAATAAATTTTAATTAAAAGTTAGCCCTGTATTCCATGAAAAATAATAAAATGCATCAGAAAATGTTATTATTCGAAAAAAAAGAATGAAAAATATAAACCACGCCTTACCCACCAGAAAACCCATACTTTTAGGGGGGAACAGAAGAAGAGATACGGTTGCATATATCTTTAAACAGGATGAAAATGACACACTCCTCAAAAAATATATGAAAGAGAAAAAAAATAATTGCAAAAAAGAGCGAGAGAAACAAGACACACACACACACACACAAATTAATACCCCCAAGAAATGGAATTAATTGTGCAACAAAATATTTCGTTTTTATTTAGTCTTCCATCAAAATAATTGAAACAGAAAAGTTAACTCACATGACAAGTATTTACCTTTACGGCTGTAGTGACTCAAATAACGCCTAAGTAACGAAGTTCTGAGTAATACAAGCAACATTAACAGAATATAAATATTTACTATTTTACAATTACTTAAACAACCGGCTGAGTGATGTTGGTTTGTTGCTGGATTTTTGTAGCTAAGATAGCAGGTTCGACCCCGGCCTAAGTCGGTGGATTTTCATGATGCAGAAAATCGATAGCGGCCACGTCGTATGATTATACGGCAAGTAAAAGATCCCCAGAGTGTCTGTTTGGTTTAGGTGATCTTGGCAAAATTAAATCCTACTACAGGTTCGCATCGTCAGAGCTCAGGTGCCTCCCTCTAGAGAGGAAACTTAATATCAAAATCGCGGCGTTTGGTATCCACCTATAGGATGCCGCATTAAAAAGAGATACCAGTTTTCGAGGAATGTACTAGGTCTACAATGGTAAAACACTATAATCCGCAACCCATTAAAAATTAAAAATAAACAATTATTTAAACATTAAAACAAAAATATGCATCTAAGCAATTAGAAATATATTGATAATTACCTTTTTATAACTAAAAAAACATTGCGTGTTTTCGTTGTATTTGTAAACAAAGCTAGAGAGAGATTTGCCAGCTGAAAGGAAAACATTGACTACAACCACCGTCTGTTGATAAAAAGTTATTTACTTTACACTTTCTACAAACCCTCTCACTGGATCGATTCTAGCTTTTCTTACATGTGATTATTCCGGAAGCAAAATCATAAAAGAATATATATATATATATATATATATATATATATATATATATATATATATATATATATATATATTGATGGGGGGCCGCCTTTCCATAAGGATTACAACAGTAATTTGTATACAGACCCTGTTGTTGTTTACAAGCAGAGGAATTTCTGGGAGTGCCTCTCACCCCACCGAAAAAGGGTGACGCATTTCCCACGCCTGGAAGAAGGCAATGTACCCATAAATACATCATGGTATGGGATGTTTTTTGGGAATTTCCCGCGTTTTGGGTGAGTTATGGACCGCGGTAAGATATCCCTCCGCTGACTTCAGACCAATCAGAAAAGCTGATTGTGTTTCGAAAAAGAATCCTCTCCAGAATACAGAGGTGAAGCGCCGCGAAATATAAGCGCATGCACGACGAATTTAGTCACTCTCTGACACCAATTTTATCTCCGATTTTTGGTCTGACGACCCTTTGACAAATTGCCGCGGTTGGAGACTCGCGAGATGGTCTCACCATGTCCTCTCTCTCTCAGATCCTAATTCAGTTAAGTAATCATGTATATCCTTAGTATTTAACGTAATTTAAAAGTTATTGTAAATAAATTAAGTGTTAATTTAAAGAACGGCTTTTTAATTTAGTGTCCTGTTTTATTTGTCATTAAAGATATAATGTTTAAATTTAAGCTATAGTGTGACGCCAAATGATAAATTAGAACCTGGGTATTATAAAATGGATAACGAAATAAATTAATCAATTTAACATTAAGTTAACCGGGCGTTGCATTATAATGGTACCGTGACAGGATATTAAATTTTTTTTCTTTGTACCATAATGGTACCGTGACAGGATTTTAAATTTTTTTTCTTTGCACCATCATTTGGTGCCGGACCAGTCGTCGGAATTTTTTTGTCTTTTACATCATCTGATGTCGTGAATTTTTTTCTTGATGGGTCACCGAATAATAGTCCTACTTAATCTGTTAAACATGTGAAAAAAAAAATTTTTTTTTATGTGTGCTATTCCAGTTGTGAAATTTTTTTTCTTGTAATTTTTTTTTTAATTATTATTTAGATACTTAGAGATGCTGTTAATGTATGTCTTTTTCTTATGCTCTTTGTTAGTATATGTATGTGTGTATTCTCATAATCTTAACTAATCTAGCTATGATGTGTTGATATGTTTGTATTGTGCATTTTAGTGTGTTTTAATTTTTTTTCCGTTTAATTAATTCGAGTGTATATTGTCATATGGAGTACGTGTTTCGTTGCTAGTTAACAATGTTTTTTTTTTTTTTGGGCCCGAATGTTTGAAGTGGTTCAGTTAATTGATTATGCTTACTGTTCTGAGCGATTTAAGTGTTATGAAGATGATATTTCCGATAAAAATTCGTTAGATGTTGCGCTGCTTAAGTTAGAGAAATTAACTGTGTTAAATTTTGATAGTAATTGATTAGGTGTTTATGGCTGTAGTACTTGGAATTTGAGAGATTGAAGTGATAAAAAAGATTAGTAGTTTTTGAGGAAAGAAAAATTGGTTAAATGTTCATTTGTGCAGTATTTGAATTTAGAGCTATTAAAGTGTAGAGAAAAGGTTAAGTTTTGACGGAAATAGTTATTACGTGTTCATTGTGTTTGCGCTTGAAATTTAGTTTTTTTTTTTTTCTGGGATGTTGGGGTTTGTCAATTTTTTTTTTTTTTTTTTTGTTAATCTGCTGTTCTGGTTGAGATGAGAGTTTAATTGTTGGAGCGATGTTGTGTTTGGGGGTAAGTGTTGGTTATATATCGATTTTTTTGTGGACATGTAGAGTATGTTGGGGCATTGGACTTCGTGAATGTGCTTGGTTTGTTGTAGTTTTTTTTTCCCCTCTCCTTGTTTCTGTTGAAATTTGATTTGGAAGTGTTGTGTGGGGTTTGAGTCTTGGCGTTCTTGGCCGATGGGGGAGGACGTCCCATCTCTGCCCATGTCATTCCGGCGCACTCCTACTCGGAGCATTTTTGTTCACCCCCTGCCGCGGTCCAAGGGTGGAACTGGATGCTGGTTCACTCCGGCTTTGGGATGAATTTTCTCCCTCGCGCCCCCCTGCTGTCGCAAGCGAGATCAGATATTCAGCCTCTCTTTTTCTATGTGGGGTCGCCATCCCACCTTTTTTTTTTGTTGTTTGTTGCTTTTCTCTCAGAGCTACTGGATATTGAAATTTTGGTTTTTCTCTTACATTTAATTCGCATACTTTCCGCTGGAATTTTTTTTTTATAACTATGCAACTTGTGTCATGTCGTTTTCTGATGTTTAAGTGAGACATTGTTGTAATTGGTTATTTAATGAATTTTAGCTCAGAATTTTTTTATGCACTTGTTTTATGTCATGTTTGATGTTTTAGCGAGATAAAATTTTGTACTTAGTTTTTTTTTAATGAATTCTAGCTCAAATTTTTTTTTATGCAGTTTGTTTCATGTTTTGATTTGATGCTTAAAGGACATAATGTTGTATGTGGTTAATATTAATTTTAGCTCTAGATAAAAAAAAAAATTTTTTTTTGATGCTATGTGTTTTATGAAATATGTAAAATTTGTTGTTTGTAATAGGATTGTTATTTAATTTTGCTTTGCGATTCATGTATGCACGTCAATTTTAATTTTATAAATTTTAAGCTTTAAGCCATGTTTGTGACAAAGGTCAAATTTTGGGGTCCATGGACACCTGTCATGAAATTTGAATGTTGTTACTATACATACATATTTGACATTTTTTCATTTATTACATAATTTTGTGTTGTGATTAGTATCTAGTATTTAAAAAAAATTTTTTTTATCATACAAAAGGTTCCTTTATTGAATAACTTAGTTTATGCTGATTTGATTGTGTATAACTGTGTACTTTCTAGTTAAATTTTGAGTTTGCATACAATGTTAATTTTTTTTTTGGTAACGGTATTTTGTCAGAAGCAATTTTAGTGATAATTTGTGTTAGTGTATTAATTTTAAGTGGCTGTGTATTACTGAATAATGATATCATTGGAATTTATGCTTGTTAAGATATGGATAGAGATGGTTGTTTGAATATTTTCCCTACGAAATTATGTTGAAACTTGATTTTTTTTCGCTCATGTTGTTTTGTTAGGTGAGACGATTGCTAACTTTGATTTAAAATTTTCTGGTTTTTCGGTTAGGTGTTTCAATGCTCATTTAATTTTTGTGTTGTTTGTTTTGCTATATAGATTTGGAATTTTTTTTTTTTTTTTTTACTCAGGGCTCTAGTTAAATTGTGGTTTGGTTAAATTAATATGCAGTCAATCATTCTGTCTCGGTTGTGTGCTAAACTGTACTAGGAATTGAAT
Organism: Trichonephila clavipes; assembly: GCA_019973935.1. Lineage (NCBI taxonomy): Eukaryota > Metazoa > Arthropoda > Arachnida > Araneae > Nephilidae > Trichonephila > Trichonephila clavipes. Next base: position 570,571 of record BMAU01018401.1, read on the forward strand.
GTTTTGTTTGATGTCGATATAGTACTTCTGTTGGGTTAGATTAATTTTGGTTTGGTTAAATGAATGTGCAGTCAATCATTCTGTCTCGGTTGTGTGCTAAACTGTACTAGGAATTTAATGTTTTGGTTGATGTTGATATAGTATTTTTGTTGATTTAGGTTAACTTGTTTTTTGATTAATGGTAGCGCTCGGGTAGATTATTGAATTGAGTGTTGAGGTTGATTTGATTTTTTTTAGGGTTTTGGATTTTAATTGTAGTTTTGCATTGTTATTTGGAAATAAGTTTTTGGTCAGATAATGGTATTGTTAAATTTTATGTTTTGTGTACGCGTAGTTGTGTTAGCTTTGAGTTTGGTTTTGGCTAAGAGAATTTTGATTTAGTATTGTTTGTTTTAGATATTGAGTTTGATAATTTTTTTTTGGTTTGAAACTGTTGAAGATGATTAGGTGTAATTTTTTTTTGTTTTATTAATTGTTAAAGGAGTTGGATAAGTTGAGTTCAGGATTTTGTGGAACATTTGAGAAAGTTATTTGAAGGAGATAAAGTTTGCACTGATGAATTTGTTGAATAATTGGGAAAGTTTTTTTTTTCATGGAGATAGATAAGTTTGCGTTCGAAGTACGTTTATTCGATAGTTGTTTTTGTGGAAATGGATAATTGAGTTGAAAAGAAAGTCACAGGGTTTATTTGATAAAATTGTTTGATGTACAGAAGGATGTTTTGCTTTAAGGATTTTGGGGCAAGGGAAATTGAGTTGATATAATTATACGGTATAATTGAGAACGTTGTTTTGATGTAGATAGGGTAGTTTGAGTTAATGATTTGGTACGGTTTCGAGTAATTAAGTTGATGAACATAGATAAGTTGAATTAATGATTGTGTGGTATATTTAAGGATGTTTTGAGATGAATCTAGGAAAGTTCGAGTTGAGGATTTTCGACGAATATGGGTTTAGTTAATGGTATTGTGGAGCAATCGATTATTTGGAAGGTGCAGATAAGTTTAGTTAGTGTTGTTGAGGCATAAGATGTGAACGATCTGAGGTAAAGGCAATTTTGGATTATCGAGGAATCATTTTAAGGTTACTGAGAATTTTAGGTTTTTGTTATAGAATTGTGTTTGAGTTATTGATTAGAGGATTTTCGATGAATTAAGTTAGCGGTATTATTGTAAATAGAGGATCTTGTTTTTCTTTTTTTTTTCGTGTTTGTATATTTGTTGCGCGTATAGTGAAACATTTTGAGTTTTTTTTATATTATTTGGACTTGTGGATACATTGTATTACGAGGATTGTTAAAAAGTTATGTTGATTAGTTAAGCTGATATTTTTTTTTTATATATTGAAACTATGTTTAATTTTGTGTAACACTTGCAATAATTTTCTTTTAGTTAAATTACTTTACTCTGTATGTATCGCCTCATATGATTTGGGTTGCATATCAATTTTATGTTTTAAATTTTTTTTTCTGAAATTTTCAACTGCACTTGTGATTTCTGGAATTCATTTCTCAAATGGAAATTCAAATGTATTGAAGGTGGAAGAAATTTTTTTTTCTCTTTAAAGTTTCTTTTAAGCAATATTAATCGTTATAGTTATTTTTTTTTTACAATCGGATTTGCAAAAAAAAAATTTTTTTTTTATCTTAAATTCATTCTATCTCTTGTGCTGGCGTTTGCGGCATGCAGCAAATCGTTTGCGCAGGGAATGGCATGTTTTTTTGTGTTGCATTTGTAAACAGTGGGGGTGCATACTGATCACATGCGCATTCACAGTTTGCTATTCTAAATTTAATCACAGTAATTTTTTTTCTTAATTTTATTTGTAACCAATGCTCGTAGTGAAGTTTTCTTTTAAAATTCCTTAGGCCACTCAGCATTCTTGCAGGTTATATTTTTTTTTATCATTTATACGATTAGTTAATTTATAAAATTTTAATTTGCAAATCTGAATTAATTCCGTTAAATTTTTTTAAACTTTTATTTGTAACCAATGCTTTTAGTGAATTTTTTTAAATTCTTAGGCTACCAAGCATTCTATGAAGTTATAAAAAAAAATTTTTTTTTCTCCACTTATGCACACTCATCGTTTCAATCTCTAATTTTTTTTTACTTTTACTTAATTATTTTCATTAAATATTATCAATGCTCTTAGTGAACCATTGAAATTTTTACGCTTGAGTATGTAAAGAGTTCTGCTAGTTTTTTTTTTGATGGTCTGGGACTTTCACTTCACATTGGTCGTGTCAAGATTTCGATGTTAAACGATTATGAAGTGCCTGTTTCTGAGCGCCACGCTTGAATTGTATGTAAATGTTTTCACTGGCGTTTATTTCTTATCAATGTATTTTGTTCAACACTCTAAGTGTTGTTTTATTAGTTGCGCAGTTGTTACATACGCCAATTTTGTATTCACGTGTTATTTGTCTTAATATTTTTTATTATTTAGTGGCACACGATTCTTTGTGATTGTTTAATTATTTCTATTTGTCAGTCTGTGTCTGATGTTTTGTGAATTGTTTGGGTGATCCATTCAGTAATTTTTTTTTCTCCTCTTCGTACATTAACGTCATTATAGTTGTTGATAGTTAATTTGGTTTTCCCTCACGGAATAGGTTAGGAACTTCAGAAATTGATTGTATTTTTCTTAACATTCTTATTTTCATTTTATGAGCGGTGAGAGGAGTTGGAAATTGGTGCTTGGAGTCTTCAAGAGTGGTCACAAAGGTCCAAGTTTAATTTTTTTTTCTCATAACTGTTGTTTCATTACTAATATGGTTTCCCTGGGAGACAAGGTTTTTGTTCTTTTTTTTTTTCGCAGTTTAGCAGATTTCTTTAGCAATATCTGAGCGACGATGGAGCTGCCAACATCATGGATGAACATGGACAGAACCCCTCATAAGACGTGGACAGCTGATAGTGATCCAGGAGTCTACAATTTTTGTTCTTGACATAGACATTTGCCGACGCTAGGCCAATTCTGTATTTCGTTCGCGTACTGAATTTTTTTTTATTATTATTCATTTTGGTTTTGTTAATCTGAGAGAGGGAGGAGTGATGGGGGGGGCCGCCTTTCCATAAATTACAACAGTAATTTGTATACAGACCCTGTTGTTGTTTACAAGCAGAGGAATTTCTGGGAGTGCCTCTCACCCCACCGAAAAAGGGTGACGCATTTCCCACGCCTGGAAGAAGGCAATGTACCCATAAATACATCATGGTATGGGATGTTTTTGGGAATTTCCCGCGTTTTTATGGACCGCGGTAAGATATCCCTCCGCTTTCAGACCAATCAGAAAAGCTGATTGTGTTTCGAAAAAGAATCCTCTCAGAATACAGAGGTGAAGCGCCGCGAAATATAAGCGCATGCACGACGAATTTAGTCACTCTCTGACACCAATTTTATCTCCGATTTTTGGTCTGACGATTTGACAAATTGCCGCGGTTGGAGACTCGCGAGATGGTCTCACCATGTCCTCTCTCTCTCAGATCCTAATTCAGTTAAGTAATCATGTATATCCTTAGTATTTAACGTAATTTAAAAGTTATTGTAAATAAATTAAGTGTTAATTTAAAGAACGGCTTTTTAATTTAGTGTCCTGTTTTATTTGTCATTAAAGATATAATGTTTAAATTTAAGCTATAGTGTGACGCCAAATGATAAATTAGAACCTGGGTATTATAAAATGGATAACGAAATAAATTAATCAATTTAACATTAAGTTAACCGGGCGTTGCATTAATATATAACCCGCAGGATCATGCGCGGATTGAGTCTTTGATATACTATCGAAACATTATAATATTATGAAAACAGATAATCAATACGAACATTAATTATTAGATTCTTAATATTTATGGTTTTTACTAACGAGTTGTCTTAATAATTATTATCTTATGTTAATAATTGTCTCAGAACAGTAAAACGCTATAACTATTATTAAAATAAAATAAAACTAGTTTTCGAACGATTGTTGAGAAAAAAATAGTGTAAATGAATAACATCTTCGAAAAAAGAGCCTATTTTCATTCATATTCACTCATTTTAGTTGCTTAATAACCACTGCAAGTTTGCATATTCATAAGGAAAAATAATTATCCGCAAAAATTTGTAAATGAATTCTTCAGATAACGAACTTTTTTTTCGGATGTATAATTACCATTACAAATCTAGTACATTCTGCGGGAGCTGGTATCCCATTTTACTGTGTTTCCTTATAAGTGATACTCAGCTTCCTCCCCTGGATCTTTAACACGTCGCATAATCATACGACATGGACGCTGTCGATTTTTTGCTTCATGAAAATCTACTGCCTTGGGCCGGTATCAAGCCTGCGAACTTGGGCGTACAAAGCCAGCAACAATTCAACTACGTCATCCAGCCGTCGACAACGAACTAATATCTCAAAAAAGAAGCTGGTCTATAAAATTTTTATTTTCTTGTTTTTTTTTTAGTCTTCATAAAAAATAGATACTTATCCCAATACATGCATTATATATATTTAATACAATGCTTCTTAAACTTTCAATATTTGCAACCCAATTTTCAATCATAATTTTCATTGCACTCTGCCTATACAATAACAATGTATTGAATGTAATAAAACGTACTTTGACGCTAAAGCTTTAATTAAAAATCATACAAATTATCAAAATAAGTGTTACAAATTGTATATGACAAATCCATGGGAGGCACTAGTAATTAATAAAGTTAGCATTGATTGAGCAATGCTGATACATCTATAAGTTGTGATAGCCTCCCACTAGGGGAAGCCATCTCTTCATCCACTCGACCTAGATTTGTAGGAGATAAGGATTGATGATTCAAGCTAGCCATAATAAAACCAATTTATTATTATCAAACATAATAATCAAAGACAATCTTACTCTGGAGGAGAAATCAAGAGTGATATATCGCAGCTCTGAATCTTATGTGAATAAGCGCCTGCAATCCTAACCACTTAACTTTAAGTTAAGTTATCCTATGAATGCTAACTTACTTAATTTATTTGATTAGCAAAAGCCCGATCTATAATTATGCATCTAAGTTGAAATCCTTACCATAACCACAACTCAGCTTCATTTCCTACTTCTCTCTCTCGATTACAAAACCTCCACTATGTATCTACTAACTAATCTGCATATCAAGGTTTCTTCTTGAGAGGGTTGGCTATGAAATAACTCAATTGATGGCCCCAAAGATTTCCCAAGAGAATAAGTAGGAAAAACTGCGTAAAGCCTCGTAATAAAGTATATTATATGAATGAGAAAATATGCATTGAATTTTTATTATGCCAAAATGTATTGTGTTTTGCTTCGTTTCAGTAATTTAATACTCGTGTTAAGTATTTTATTTTCGACTCTTCAACATGCTGCCTTCTCCCACATAGAGATATGATGCAACGCTAGGTTTGAACGCTGATAAACGCAAAGAAACTTTTGAGAAACCCTGGTTTAATATCTTTCTGTAAAATAATGTGCAATTTTACACAGAATAGAATTTCTACGCATTAAAATCGTCCTATTCTTTTCAGAAAAAGAAAAATCGTATATAATAAATTAAATAATAACACACACACACACGATATTAGACAACATTTAGAAACTTAAAAAATTAAACTACATTTCACTTGTTACTGCCTTTCTCCAAGGTAAATAATCTGGCTTATTAATATATCTCCTTTTTTCTATTAAACATTTTGAGTAACAAAAGATAGAAGGAAAAAAATTAGTTGGAGCCAGAGTTTGCAACGGATTTTTCAGTTGACTTGTTGTAAATAACATAATTGAAACATTTTTTTTAAAAGAAAAATTTAAAAACATAGTATCCATTGTTCTCCTTTTAGTTTCATTACACGGAGCAAAAAATAAGGGTCTGCTTTTTGTTTCCAGTAAAATTATTTTTTTGTGTGTGTGTAAACTAACAGAAGAAAAAAATAGCGCCTTTGTGATCTAATTATAAGGTATTTGAGCGTAGCTTGTAATGTTTGACAAAAAGATCAAACAATTTTTCTTTTCATTTAATTATAAGATGGTCTGTCGTATTTAATTAAATTCCACTGACGCCATTTTTTCCCGAAACAGTCTGTTTCCTTTTTTTTTTGCAACTCTAACGGCTAAATATCGTTGCCAGGTTTGTATTTCTCCTTCTTTCATAGATTGGAATTTTGGAATTTCAAACGGTTATTTTAATAACACACGTGATGCATAAATTTTTGTCTCACTTGACTTAAAGTGAGTATTTAATTTTAATTTTCTTTAGTTTCACCTAAGAAGTTAGCTTTTAAATTAACGAAATATTTCGAACCATTTTTTTTAACCAATCGCAATCATTTCCGAAGACAATAATATTTATTTCACGTAATTCATCTTTTTTGCATCTTTTTATAGTTTGGAACATCCTTATTATATTTTTCCTTACTTTTGTAATGTTATAATGACCTGAAAAACATCCTCAAAATTGGAACAAAGGTTCTCCTGATGAGTAGAAGTATGTTTATGTTTTAAGATGTAATTCTGCTTGATAAATAAAAATCATTAAATGACTGATATCGAAAAAATAGTGTCGCATCTGGTGATTTAGTTACAATCCGATTCATAACTTTCGTTGCACAGATTAGAACTTATTTCTGAGTTTCATCGGAAGAAATCTTCCAAATATTAACTTTTTGTGAGTGAGAGTTATATTAACGTCAGATTTCACAATTTTGAATCTCGCTTAAGTGACGAAGTTGACACCCGAACTGGCACCTAACTCTCTTAACTCCCAATACACACCAACGGGAGGACATTGAGCCTCGATAAAATTAACGCGCATTGGTCCCCTCTACTCCACCCGCGACACTCTGAACACGAGTTCGTGATCATAACCTCTAGGTTACCTTGGTCAGTGTTAACTTTTTTTAAACCGGTGACAAATACCGTCGGGTCGATCTCCTGTATTTGAAACACAGCAAGTACAACGTATTGTTAGTATTAATGCATATTCGGTTCTCACGTGTGGAGGTGACCTTTGGGAAAAATGCAAGACCTGAAGCCAATAACCTGGTATTGGATCCATTCAAAACCTTAATATATATACTAGCTGGTATACCCGTTCTTCGCACGGGTGAACTAAAAAATTAAACAACACAGATTGAAGGATAAATAAATTTTTAATGAGTTAATTTTACGTGAATTGCAAATGAAACAAAATTTTTTGGCATATCTCAGCTAAACAAAAAAACGCCTTTGTTAAATTTTAAGTCTGTAGATGTAATAGCTCATAAAAAGGATTTTTTTTTATTTATATCTCCCCGTAACACTCTTGAGGGTCGATTTTTGAAAATACCTCCCTAAGCTGATCTCTGCTCAGCAAAAGTAACACATTGTTAAAAGTTTTGTGTAATAAACGCTTCAAATAGTGTAAATAATTTAAATCTGAAAGTATATAACATTAATATTACTTTCTGTTGTATTTATTTTATGTTAAAATTGTAATATTCGCAAGCAACGCCGTTTCTTAAACTATAATGGCGATTCAATGAAAAACATAGCTAAATGTTAACGATATAGTCAAGTTGGCAAATGCCTAGCTACTTTAATAGCTCGAACTTTATTAGAGCTTTATAAGACCCTCCGTGTAGGGGCGCGATGCACGTTCATACGTTATCCAACCTCATTATGATGTACTGCAGTTTTTTTCATGTAATACTTTTTTTGGATCACTACATTTAAAATTAAGGGATATACATAAACAAAATACTCCACTTTGGAAAATCTAATCCGTTAGAGCTAATAAAATAATTAAAGATATTCCACTGTAAAATTAATTATCTACACCGTTCACTTAAAATATGTAGTCAAATCATTTTTATAAGATCTTCATTAACACACAAAAACATAAGACACTTAAGTTTTGACAAAAACTATTTTTGGGGGACAAAAAGAATAATATTTGCAATATGCTGAAAACGCATATCTGCTGCAAAACTGTTCACCTTCCCACTAAAATACTTATCATAAAACCCGTGCTGCCATATATCTTGGAAGAGTGGATTTCAAAGAAGATTCCTGCTAAGTATTGATAGAATATTCCTTCTAAGTTGGTGTGGTGTGGTAGTTAGGAGAGGGGGGAGTGCCAGCTCAGGTGTCGTCCACGTCACTTGACCATGGTTCAAAATTACGTGGTCCGTTGCCAAAAGCCCTCATGTATCTGAACAGTGCAAAGTTAATATTCACTCACTCCAAAAAATACAGTACAGTAGTTATAATTATTCTTATACTTAAAAATGCAATACCCGCCTATTCAATTAAAATTACAGCGTTATAATTAACTACGAACAACAAAGAAACTATGAAAATATGTCCAAATGATGTAGTGTGAAAGAGAAAAATTATCTACTGTAAGTACCAGAAGCAATAAAAGTATTTATTTTGAAAAAAAGATCAATTTCTTACTACCAAATGTGCATAAAAAACATTCAAATAAAGAGAGATTTATAACAACCTCTCTCTTCAAAACTTAGTTTTATTTTGAACTAAAAAATATTAGGGATTATGCTGTTTATACAGGAATTAATTAGAAACGAGCGCCTTGCGTAGCCAAAACAAAAATAATTCTTTCACAAACAAAAGATATATATATGCTGACGTGGGCTTTTTTGCAGCGCTCGCCAGAATTGCTAGCAGATGACAGAATTTTTTCCTACTTACTTGACAAATATCGTAATATTTTGGTCACTTCTCAAAATATCTTTATAAATTATAGCCTATGCTATAAATTATAGCCTATGTGTTATTCTGATGTGTAAACTATATTACTGTAAAGTTTCATTAAAATCCATTCTCTTGATTTTGCGTGAAAGACCCACAAACATCCTCACAAACTTTCGCATTTATAATATATATAAGACAATTTTAAACCAAACATTAATTTTTATTCTCAATATCTTAATTTAATACAGACAAGTAGTAACAACAATGAAGCAAATTTTCTTGATATATATATCAAATTAAAAGATAATGTTATAAGTGCTGAGATTTATGATAAAATAGAAGAATTTTATTTCAATATCATAAAAGTTCCTTATTGGGAGAGTAATGTAAATCTTTCTATATTCAGAAATATTGTTATTAATTATATCAGTGCTTCTCAAAGTTTCCATGTTCGCGATCCAATATTCCATCATAATTTTCATCGTGCCCCCCTCATACAATAACAACGTATTGAATTCAATAATAACATACTTTCACGCTAAAACTACGATATGACTTTTTTCTCTTAAGTGCCATCACGTGTATAAACGTCTAGCTAAGCAAACATGTTTATTTTTGCGGACGTATATATACGTCTTTCCGAAGAACGATCTTTTCTGCACACTACTAACCATAAAATTTTTCCGAAGGCTTTGGAATGCAATAAAAGGATCTTGACAACGTTTGAGAAAAATTTAATTATTTTAGATTATTTGTTTCTTTATATATTCCTTCCCCCACCCCTCAATGCATCCCATACGCGCGCTTACGTGGAAAACTGTTGTCAAAACTGTGAAGCGGATTGCGTAACTTTCAATCGACAGTTAATGGATTAATTATTAACCGTACAAAGGATCAAGATAAGTTTTAATTTTTGTAAATAATTTTGTATATGACAATCAAATGGGATCCCTGGTTATTATTAAACTTGTTCTTACCTAAGTATTGTTAAATTAATCGTAAAATAAACTGTGTAGTATTGAACATTTATAAGTGTAAATGTGTATTTTATTATTTATTACGTCAGAATATATTTTGTTTGTTTACTTTCAGTAAATTAATAAGTTTTTTAAAATAGTCGTTTCTGTTTTCAACTTTTCAATATGCTCGCGCCCCCCTTGTACAGTTGTCAAGCCCCACAGTTTAAGAAACACTGAATTATATACAACACACTCAATTTCTAGTTTCAAAAAATTCAGACGTAATAAATAACTATAAACATTTTATTAAATATTGCTTAAATGAGAAATGCCCAATAAATTTTATTAATAGTTATTTGAAAAAAGATGTTCTAAATAGTAAGGATTAAAATTCCTCAGAACAATAACAGTTTATTACTATACATTTATCATTTTTCCTAGTTATGGTTACATCCTCATTCTAATAATAGATAAAATTACTTACAATTTTTAATTCATATATGACTAATGTCTCTAAAAAGTTATGGTAGTTTGTAAATTAATACTTTTGTTAAGTGCTACCATTCAGCCATTCACATGCTTTGAGGCTGCATTTGCTTCCAAAATCTGGCAATAACTTGTTTATTGCACTCAGATTTATCGCGGGCTCTGTGTGCACTGCACTTTAAGGAAAGTTACCTCTATTTTGAAATGTATTCAGATATTCCTATCCATTATTTTCAATAGGTTTTTGCTCATTATTATTAACATAAAGTGGAACAAACCTGCCCACAAAACATGTTTAACCCCACTTTTATATAAGTTATATTATATATAAGCTGTCCTCAGTCAGCAATGTTTATATTACTGCAGCATCCCTTTTTTAAATTTCGATTTCTCTTGTGTCATTCATTGTGTGTTTCCTTACTGTCTGTATGTTTTTTAATTTTGATTGTTGGATGTTCATCTCTCGTTTGTAGAGAGTTAGACTATATATATATATAATCCAATATAAAAAATTCAAATATATATATATCTATATATATAAAGGAAAAAAGCGACTCACTGACTCACTGACTGACTAATCACGATATCTCCGGAACTATTAAACCTACAAACTTGAAATTTGGTAGGTAGTTTCCCTTCATGGTGTAGACGTCAGCTAAGAACGGATTTTGCAAAGTTCGAACCCCAAGGGGCGTTACGGGGGTTTAAGGGGCGTTATAAATAATGACTTTCTTTACTAAACTATTAGGTGTAAAATCGTGAAACTTGGTACACAGATTTCTTTCATAAAGTAGAGATTCCCTAGATAATGATTTTTACAAAAATCGATCTCCAAAGGGGGTTGAGGGCGCTTAAGAGGCGTTATACATAATTATTTCCATTTTTAAACTTTTAGATGTACAGTCTTGAAATTTGGTAAGCGGATTCCTTTCATAGAGTACAGATCCCCTACAGAATGGGTTTGTGAAAATCGACTCCCAAGTGGCGTTGTGGAGAATTATAGGGCGTTATAGGCAATTAACTCCTTTTTAAACTATTAGACGTAAAATCTTGAAATTGAGTTAGCAGTTTCCATTCACTGAGTAGAGATCTGTCATAAGATGGGCTTTGTGAAAATTGTTTCCTAAGTGGCGTTGCGCGGGCTTAAGGGGCGTTATAGATAATTATTTCCATTTTTAAACTATTAGACGCACAGTCTTGAAATTTGGTAAGCGGATTCCTTTAATAGAGTACAGATCCACTGCAAAACGGGGTTTGTTAAAATGAACTCCCAAGTGGCGTTGTAGAGTATTAGGTGGCGTTATAGGCAATTAACTCCTTTTTTAAACTATTAGACGTAAAATCTCGAAATTTAGTAAGCTGATTCCATTCATTAAGTAGAAATCCGCTATAAGATGGGTTTTGGGAAAATCGTTTCTTAAGTGGCGTTGCGGAGGCTTAAGAGGCGTTATAGATAATTATTTCAATTTTTAAACTATTAGACGTACATTCTTAAAATTTGGTAAGCGAATTCCTTTCATGGTGTAGAGATCCGCTACAAAATAGTTTAGGGGAAAATTGATCCCCAAGGGTCACTGAGGGTGATTAAGAGGCGTATAATAGATAAATATTTCCGCGTTTCAACTAATAGAACCACCTGCTTGAACATTAGAAGGTATGTTCCATTCATGGATTAAAGTTCCTTTTACAAAGATTTTGCGAAAACGGACCCCCAAAGGAGTAAGTTTGCGAGGGATTAAGGCATGTTATAGAAAAATTCCTGTTTTTGAATTTAACTCATTTACTTGAAATTTGTTGAGAACTTTTCTTTTGTTGAATTGAGTTCCACTAAGAATGGATTTTACGGATATCAACTCCAGGGGGAAGTGGGTGAGTTATTGGGGCGTAATGATAGACAAAATTCCCGTTTTTGAACTGCTAACACTATAATAATAAAATTTGGTTTGCATGTCTCTTTTGTTGAATTGGAATCCGCTAAGAATGCTGTCAACGAGGTATTGATGATAAAAATTCCGTTTTTGTTCTGTTAGATTTAGACTTGAAATTTAGCACGCATGTTTATTTTATGGAGTAGAGATCCACTGAAAGTTGCTTTGGTGGAAATCCACTTGATTATTAGGTTAAGTGAGCGAAAAAAATCTTTCTACTTCGATTTTAGACATAAATAGAAATCAGATATTATAATTTATGTTCTTTTTATATCAAGGGGTGAGAGAGTAACAGCTATAAATATATTTTTCAATACAATCGAATTCTTAATGCTAGATATCAATAATTAATATATATGTAAACAGTATACATATATGCAACATCGTGAAATACCCAGTGAAGCGGGTGGGTAACGGCTAGTGTATATATATATATATATATATATATATATATATATATATTTATATATATATATGTGTGTGTGTGTGTGTGTGTGTGTGTGTGTGTGTGTGTGTGTGTGTGTGTATATTTGTATTTTTTTTACAAATTAACTTTTTTTCTGTTTTGCTTTGGCACCCTCTCTTTTAACTGCGTATTAATTTCTGGATTTTTTTACAGAAATCTCTATCTATTTTGACCTTACTTTTAAGAGCTTACTTTCAAGTTTGCTTTTATAAATTAACTTTTTTCTGTTTTGCTTTGGTACTCTCTTTTGATTGGGTATCTACTTCTGTATTTTACAGAAATATCTATAAATTTAGACTTGTTATTTATTAGGGGATGAGGGAATTTTATAACTCTCCCCCTCTTTCTCCAGTAACAATTTTGGAAAGGATCTGAGTTCTGTTAAAGAATTAAATATTTGTAATAGTAATTCTAATATTAAACTATTCAAGACTAGAATTTTTTGGAACAAAAAATTCATTAATGGTCATCATAATCATTATAAACAAAACTTGTTAGATTCTAGTAATCACATTTCTCAAAATATTAATAAATGTTACATTAAGAGTCCTGCTATACAGGGAATTATTGATAATTTATCTTCTTATAATTTTGATAACACTCAATCTTATAATAGTCTTAAGTTAAAATTCAATAAATGTAGAGATAGTAGATGTAAGACATGTACTATGTTAAATATGGATCAATATGATTGTGATTCTAAATTTAACCCCTTTGTAAAACCTTTAATTAAATTTATCTTTTAAATTGTAAAGTATGTCATTATAAATATATTGGACAGACCTCCAATACTATTAACTTAAGGATTAATCAGCATAGACATGTGGTGTTAAATTCTTTAATAATTCCAATAATTCTAATAAAATTGAACTTGGACACTTTCATATGCATGATTTCAAAAATGTTGAACTGTCTATCATTAAAATTACTCCAATTACTAAGCACAGATTATGGTGGGAAAATCACTTTATTAGGAGTTTTAATACAATCTATCCATATGGCCTTAATGTTTTGTATTTTGCTAAAAATACTTTGCAAATAATGTTACAGAATAATAATAAAGAATTTGTTTATAATGCCAATAAATTAAATAATTCTAAAAGAAAATCTAGAAGTAATAGAACTAAAAGGAAAAATAGAGATAACAATTTATTAAATGACAATATTAGAGTTCTTATTGATGATTTTGAAAAAACTTTAATATCAAGAAGATCAAATACTTCATGTTTGGTCTTAATAAACATGAAATTGCATTGTTATATGAAACCTTAAATAATGATTCCTTAAAGGTTTGTCATGCAGTACACATTATTAAAGACATTCCTAATTATCTAGGTAATAAATTCAATATTAATGTTGAGAAAAATTAATGAACCTATTACAGAGTACTGCACTTTTATTATTCATGAATAAAACTTTTGACAAAATTAACTTTTCTAATGTATTTAATAGACATTTGTCACTTTTTCCGGTTAGAAAGGTGGTTGTAAAGAAAGCTTTTAAATATAACAAAACGATGGGCAGATTTATCTTTAATTACAACAATAGTTCACCCTCTATTAATATTGAAGATTGTGTATATGTAAAAACTATGATTTTATTGATGGTCATCATAAACATGCAGTTACTGGCAACTTAGACATAATCAATGATAATATTTTAAAAGATATAATGAGTAAAGGCACTAGTTTTAGATCAAATGTTTCTAATAACAACAATACTGGTAAAAAACAAATTATTAAAGATATAGATATTTTTTATTACAAAATCTGCAATTAAATTTGGACTACCTACTTAAGCATTTGATGAGTATAAGTACAATATTTTAAAAGACCTTATGAATTTTAGTTACCATTCTCAATATGAAACTACTTTTAAAGATATAAAACATAAAATTTATGAATTATAAAAGAATTTTATCATAGTTTACATTGATAAAGTACCTGGTAATTATGCTGTGATTTGTAAGTATTTATATTATAATATTCTTTATGATCACTTACTTAATGGTTCTTTTAAAAAATTAGTTTTGTCACATGATGAAATTAGTAATCGTATTATTGCTATTTATAAAAAATTAGGTTATTGTATTCCTAAAATTAAGTATCCATATATTTTTAACTCTAAAATTCCATAAAAGTCCGGTTAAATTTAGAACTGTGACAAATGGTTTTAGAAAATATATTACTACTGCAGGCAAATTACTTCATAATATTATACAAAACTTTTTTAATCAGCAATGTAATAAAGCTATAATTAAAAATAGTAAAGAGATTATAGATTTTTTTAATAATAGAGAGAAATATTTATTCAGTTCATAGTTGACTTTGAAGATCTTTTCAATTCCATTGATTTATATGATATTATTAAAATAATTTTAGAAAACCATATAGTATGTATAATCTTAATATTAATATTAACAAATTTAAAACTCTCATAGATTTTGTCTTAAAAGAAAATTACATCAATTTTTTAATGGTTCTTTATATAAACAAGAGAAAGAACTCCCACAAAGGGGCCCAGCTAGTAATAGTTTGGCTAATTTTATTTACATTTTTATGAATATAGTTATGTTATTAATAATGACTACTACATTTTTAGACATATTGATGATTTAATTATTTTTGGTAAAAATGATAATTTAAACCCCATTATTAATTTTTATCCGTCTTACTTAAACTTAGTTAAAATTAATAATAATCCAATCAAAATAAATTACCTAGATGTATCACTGTATATTAAGGATATGAAACTACATAGTAATATTTATGATAAAAGAGATGACTTTAATTTTAATATCATCAAAGTGCCTTACTGGAAATCTAATTTATCTATATCTATATATAGAAATATTATTTTTAACTATATTTATCGCAATAATGTATTAGTTATCGATAAAGCTAATATTTTTTTAAATCTCAAAAAAAATTTTAATCACTGTTTTGAATATGGATATCCTGCTAACTTTCTTTGTAATTATATTTATAATGGTTTTTTATGATACAATTTGTATTACTGTAATTATTTACTGTTATTATGTTTTATAATTTTTTTTTAAATTTAGACAATATCTAATTTATTCTACAATTATTAAATAGATGGCGCCACATGCTTAAAAATTTTGAGTTTCTTTTATATTTTACGCTAATTTTATATGATTATTATTTTTATCATTTTTTAAAAGTATATATATATATATATATATATATATATATATATATATATATATATATATATATTTCTTATTATCGTATCGCAATTAATTTTATGCGGATCTGCTCTCACCCCTATTTGGCAGGAACACGTTACTGCACACTTGGCCATCGTTTTAACTCCGAATTAGTAGGTTATGTTTAAGTTCCTATGTTATTTAGTTTAATGATTTTTTAATATTTAAATTTTACATATATAATTCTTTCCTTTCATCTTCATACATAGTATGACAAATTACAGGTGAAGGTTGGCGCCGCAAAACTTGTTTAAACCTGCAATCCTGGTTCCTAAGGCCATGAGTTTGTCTTTATACTATGTGCCTTCTTCCAAATTTTAGTTATCTTAGGTATATAACTATATGTTTATTTTTATGTTTTTGTTTATATATTTGTGTATATGTATATATATGTATAAATTTATATATATTTGTGTATATGTATATATATGTATAAATTTATATATATGTGTGTATATGTATATGATTATATATTGAAATTTTTTTATATTGGATTATATACACTGGTGTGCAAAAATTAAGGACGAAGTCGAAAAATTAGCATATCAGCTGAACGAAGAGGCAGATCGGACAGAAACACCAATCAGGAGATTAAGTAAGGTGATGTACGGTAGCACATGCGCAGATATGCATATAGACGTAATGGGGGAGTGTCTGAGTAGTATGAAGCATGTTGTCGGTGTAAGATCAGTATTTCTGACAAAGAGATTGCACGCCGTATAGCAGTTAAAATCACAACGAGTTGCTGCCTCAGCGAGATATGGCGAAAAATCAATCTGTTAGACGACATCTGGATACTTTTACCCGAGGTCGAATCATTGGGAAGTTGGAGGAAGGACGCAGTGTGACAAGTGTGGCTGCAGAGTTCGGAATTGCTCAAAGCATCGTTTCACGACTTTGGAGACAATTTCAAGCTACAGGAACAGCTATCCGGGGGTTCAGTAGTGGTCGTCCTCGAGGAACCACACCCGCAGATGACCGGTACATTGTCTTACAGGCCAGAAGAAACATGCGGCAGACAGCGGGAGAAATCGCTAGACACGACACAGGCAACTGGACGACCAATATCGCGTTTTACCGTGGCCAGAAGATTGTACGGTGGTGGTCTGTTTGCACGACGCCCTGTACGGTGTGTACCTTTAACGCCTGCCCATCGGAGAAGGCGTTCTCTGTGGTGCCGGGAACACCGGAATTGGAGAGACAATGAATGGGGACGAGTACTCTTTACAGATGAGAGCAAATTCAGTTTGAGTAGCGATTCTCATCGCATATTCATCTGGAGAGAGCGGGGAAGCCGCAATCATCCCTCGAACATCATTGAAAGGGACAGGTATGGAGATCGCGGTGTTCTCGTTTGGGGAGGCATCATACTTAGTAGTCGTACAGACCTTCACATATTCGACGCAGGTTCAGTCAACGGGACCCGTTATTGTAACGAGATTCTTCTTCCATATGTGCGTCTTTTTAGAGGCGCTATGGGTCTGCAGTTATTTTTCATGGACGACAATGCACCCTGTCATCGCACAGTAGCTGCCGAAAAGATCTTAGAGTGAGGATATTGAACGTATGAATTGGCCGGCTCTATCTCCGGATCTCAATCCCATCGAGCATGTATGGAATTTTCTAGACAGACGCTTGGCAGCTCGTACCTTACCACCAGTAACGATTCGGGAGCTCCGATTGGCGCTGCAAGACGAATGGGCAGCAATGCCTCAACAACTCATTGACAGCCTCATTCTCAGCATGGGCAGACGCTGTGAAACCTGCCTAGCAGTCAGGGGAGATCATATCCCTTTTACTAAAGAGCGGATGTTTCTTGCTGGACACCCATCACAGGGATGTTTCGGCCTTCAGTCGCATTGCGCTCCATGCTACTTTTTCAATCAAGCTTCTTTTTATCCCCCTGATTTCTCTTTTAGTAAGTGTTGCTTACATTACACATGTCCTTACGTATTGGGGATCTTACGGTATTAAATGTGTTGATTTGGAAAGCTTTTTTGTACAAAGTTATATTGAAAAAACCGTCTCGTCTTTAATTTTTGCACACCAGTGTATATATATATAATCCAATATAAAAAATTCATATATATATATATATATATATATATATATATATATATTCATATATATATATATATATATTCATATATATATATATATATATTCATATATATATATATATATATATATATATATATATATATATATATATATTCATATATATATATATATATATATATATATATATATATATATATATATATATATATATATATATATATATATTTATTCATATATATATATATATATTCATATATATATATATATATATATATATATATATATATACATATTCATATATATATATATATTCATATATATATATATATGTATATATACATATATATATGAATAAAATAAGTGAAACAAAAGAAAATCCTACTAAGATTGATGAATAACAGAAGTTCCAAAAATCTAAGATATTGAGCAATTAAAATTGTAAGGACCGAAAGAGTCATTTGACTAAAATGGATAACTATTATTATTTCTAAATTTGACACTGATTTAGGACAGTGAGTATTTCTTTATCAATCCAACCTTCCCCGCCAGCAGAAATTTTCGACATAAAAGGAAAAAAGAACCCTTCTGAAAATTGGGCCTATATCTATCTACACCACTGTTACTCAAACTGTGGGGCGCGCCCCCTGAGGGGGCGCGAGCGTATCGAAAATAAAAGATTAAAAAAAATTATTTACTGGAATGAAATAAAACAAAATACTTTCTGACATAATAAAAAATACACATTTACCCTGATATAATTTATATATATCATCTGCGATATTACGTCATAAAAAATAAAAGCTTCTACTTCAAAACCTCATTTTAGCTATCTTTAATACTGTAACTAAATAAAAAACCTTTTATTTGATTTGATGTATTTGATGATAGATTTTTTTTATTGCGGTTTCTTTTCAAACCAAAATGAGAAAAAACAAAACCCAGACCCATAATCAAAAAAAAATTTTAGGAAGATAAAAAAATTCATCACTGTTATATTATTGTCATCCACTTTAGGCAGTAGAATGTATTTGCTGCGGTTTAACCTTCGAACTTACTTGTACGGTTAGTTACGTCCCTGTTCTTATGTGTATTTGTTTTTTCATTTAGGGAAGTTGTAAATAAACTATTTCTGCTGCGATTCTTTCCTTGTAAAATATTTTTATGATTTTTGGAAAAGCACACAGAGCTCTTTGAAGGATTACTTGGCCAAGATTTATTTCTATGAGTTATTCCCAAACATATAAAGCATAATGAAAAACATTTTACATAAATTTTTTGAACATCCATATTGTAATAAATACACTTTTAATCCGGATCTGTCACGCCGAGCACAGAGTGCACGAAATCGCTAATTCTGGCAAAACTGTTTAATTGTTACCAATGGCTCTGACACTATCCTTCTGTTTGACAGTCTTAACGTGTGAACTAAAATATATTTGTCACATATCTCCCTCTTTTTTAGGAGTGACAAATGTTTTTTACAATCTTAAGGTCCTTTTTTGACTGAGTTTCCGGTGTGATATTTTTTTTTTCCGAAATATTTTCTGTGTCCTTGAAAGTAGGTGAGTATATTTTCACTTAATTAAATTATTCACTGGAATTACGATTTTTATTGTGTACTATAAAAATAATTATAAAAAAAGGATTGGGGTGACTCAATAACCCCACTCGACCATTAGTATCGAGTGCGTGCCTGCTCCAGGGTTAAAATATGTTGAAGTCTTTTCACTTTAAATATTAAAAATAATACAATTATTTTCCATCGGAATTTTATATTATTGTTCATTATTCAACATCAATTCTAAATGCTAATTCTGTGAGGCTTAAAATTACAGTTCGATCAAAACTAATTATAATTTCAGCAATGATTTTAAAAAATCATTTTACATTTTTGTAAACATTGCCGCGCACTTGGCTTTACTCTCCCTAAAATTCAGCGATTATATCAATAATGTTTTATTTCTTATATATGAACTCATGCAAATAGTGGGTACTTCAGCCGGTATACTTTTAATGTATCAGTGCTGCACAGAGTATTTTATAACTAATTAATTAATGCTAAATTAAGAACAAGTTTAATAAGTATTAGCGACTTCCATGGGCTTGTCTTACAGAGCAAATTTTTCAAAGGAATGCTTATGATTAGAAATTGACCCACTGAGTTCTTACTGAAAAAAGCTGATATCTATATTTTTCTTTTCTAAGCAGCCACCGCATTTTGCAATATGTTCCAATTTAAAAAATTATTGAAAGGAACAATAACATAATAATTATCCTATTTTTTGTGCTTAAAAGCAACATATACAAAATTTAATACTTATATCATGAATTTGTACGGTTTACAATTAAGATTATTGCTTTAGCGTAAAAAAAAGTGCATTATGTTTGCATTCAGTACATTATTAATGTATAAGGAGGGCGCGATAAAAATTGTGATCGAAAAGGGGGCGCTAGTATTGAAAGTTTGAGAAGCACTGATCTACACGTGAGTTGAACACAAAAAAAATGGCGCGTGCAACGTCACGTGATAGAAGTGAAGCTTCTTTGGAACATTGATTATTTGCTCTAATATTCCAAACTGACAGTGTATAAGTCTCAATCGCATAATTTGCATGAAAAATATTCGTGGCAAATTAAGCCTTTCTGATACCAATTCCAAAGTAGGAAGATATGCTGGAATTTCTGAGTATACAAAACTATTATATTTTGATAAATTTGGTATACTTTTCCTACTTAAACTTTGTCGGCAGTTGTAAAATTCTTTAATGTCTTCTAAATTAATTTCAAGTAAAATATTTTCTGCTTAGCAACAGGCATTCTCAAATCATCTCTAAACAATAATCTATCACAAATCGAACACTCGTGACCAAAATTATTATACCAAAAGGAAACAACGAATGGCTTTTGAAGCATTTTGTGAGCATTTTTATGCGTGAGTGAATATTAACGGTGCACTGTTTAGCTACACGAGGGCTTTTAGAGATGGACCACGTAATTTTGAACTATGGTCAAGTGACGAGGACGTCACCTGAGCTGGCACTCCCCCATCTCCTAACTTCCACACCACACCAATGGGAGGACGTTTGAGCTCTCAACAGATTTAACGTGCATTGCTCCCCTACTCGGCGGGTCTTAAGTGGTACTAAGCTCGTACTCATGACACACCAACCACGATCTGATACTTTGACTACTAGGCTATCGTGGCCACATATTTTTATGGAAATCATAGTCTTTGTAACGTAAGATAGAATTTATCGATTCACATGCATCAGTTCCAACACGCACTAGACTTGTTGAGGGTTCTGTAGTTGAACGCACAGGGTGGTTCACAAAGTCCATATTAATCTGTGCTATCATAAGAAGAGTCCCAATAGAGTAGAGAGCATTCCCATCCCTTAAACTCGGCATTAAAAGAGTATTTTGCAATGTTTTTTTCCATGCTCGATATTATTTCATGTGTACTCTGAGCGACATTTGGCAGAAGCACTTGATGAATTTGCACTATTTTTCTGTTTGTCATTAAACTCGGCCTTAAGAGAGTATTTTGCAATGTTTATTTTCTTGTTTGATATTCTTTCATGTACTCTGATCGAGATTTGGCAGTAGCACTTGATGAATTGGCATCATTTTTCTGTTTTTTGTCACTTTTTCGACTGGACTTGCTGCTAGTTTTTTTTTTTTCTTTCACAAAATTCTTTTCCTTTTTGTGCATTTAATTTCGGCATTCTCACTAGAATTAATAATAATTCAACGCAAATGAAAAATAAAGAAATAAATTAGCCACCGAACACATAGCCATGTAGCCAACAATCCAAAGAAAATTTCAAAAAGGCACGCTTTTGCTGCGAGAGCCATTTTGTCATCACCGTAATGCTCACACTTCAACTCATACGACCGCTGATAATATTCCCTTGTCTGGGGAAAATGACACCTTTTCGGAAGGTGGGCAAGTTGACCAGTCGGAGACGTGGGCAATTATCCAAACTTTTCACCGATATGACACAAGTCACGCGGTGTCCTCGCTCCCCCCTTTTATTTCTCTGGCTTTCTCCTTACCATGGCGACGATTTGGGGGGATGGGGGTAAGGCTACTTCCACTCGCTTTTTCACTGTTACGCAAAAACTGGGCAATTTTCTCATTCACTCTTGAGCCCAAAAAAGTTTCACTTCAAAAATAAAATGAATGTATAAATATATAAATTAGATTTTTTTCGCAAAAAAGTTAATTATTAAAGGAAAATTTCAAAAATAAATAAATAAATAACAAGAAAAACGAAAAAACTTACATATATTTATGCAAACCAATAAAGTTTTTAACACGATATGTCCTATACTCGGAACTCGTGCGCTAAATCATGTGTTGAATGTTGATGCTGATAAATAAAAAGCAAAGGTGCCGCCTAGATAGTTATTTTGTAACTAAACTAAGTGTTAAGTAGCTTAAAAATAAAGGCTAAAATATTATTTTGAAATTATTTAAAAATGAATTTAACTCGATAGTTTTAATCCAGCAATATTGTTGGAACATTTTATAATCATCCTTCATTTGGACCAAGATATAAACTAAAAGTAGACAAGCATAATCAGAAACCAAAATACTTAAACAGTTCGTATTCCCACTATTGCAAGGAGGGAAAAAAATTGATGTCTCCAAAGCGACAAAAAAGAATACTGGGTTAAAATGCTCGATACAGAGCTAAGCAAAAGCGCTATCCCCCTAGATTCATTCCCCTGGGATAGATTGATTCCCACACACTGCATGAAAATAGTCCTACATCGGCATCTATTGTTTAGAGTTACGAGAAAAGAATAAGAAGAAACTAATCTCAGTGGAGCAATTCAATAGACGAGTGTTTCGATTACGCAAATGCTCCTCTGGGTGCAAGGAAAAGAAAATGTATTTGGCTCGTTCTTGAAATCCAAGCAATGTGACTGAAATACAGTTGGACCTCTATATAACAAAGTCGCTAAATCCCGGAAAAAAGTTCGTTACATGGAAAATTCGTTATATATAGGTTCATCTTTGAATATACTTTATAAACCACATAAAACAAATATTTTAAATTCATAAACACTATATATTATAAAGGTAATTATTCACACCTTTTTTTAAATTAATATATGTTTATTTTATACATCTTACCGATCAAGAAAGAATGAAAGAAAAACTGCAAGGAAACCAAGAAAAAAGAATGTCGAAATATTCCCTGTATTTTCAAAATTAAGAAAATAATTTTAAACTAAAATGAATGAATTTTAAGGACATTTTATAACTTAAAGTAAACAAGTATTATTAAACATACATTATTTTCTAATTAGAACACTTGACAACTTCACTGAAGTTGAAAGAGTAGATCGAAGATGTTTCTAGTGAACTGGGCAATGGGGGTTAAGGGTTTGTGCCGAAGCCGGTCAGTTCCCCCTAATTACTACGAACCCCTTGCCCTTGCCGACAAACGATGCGAGAATTCTAGACTTTTCCTTAATTGCTGGGAAGGAATTTCGGAACTGGGCCCTCGGCGTCACAAAGAGACGCATGAACAATGTGTTTTCGTTTACCCCCGATTCCGGTGACGACAGCGCGTCTGGAAACATACAATGTGTACCCAAACATCGGCGCCCTTGGGGCTAGAGATGGAATACGTGGGGACCGACGGTGTCGGAAGAGGGACAACAGTTCAAAAGAGCCGAGTCCGATAGAGCGGAAAAAGGACAAAATATCAGAGGATGATGAGGATGGATGGGATGAGAGAGGGTGGATATATAAGGGGAGTGAGAGAGTCAGAAGGAAGATTGGCATTTTGGAGGCTGCTGTGTTGAAGCCCCTGGCAGCGATAAAGATTGCGATTTTGGAGGTGCTGTTGAAAAGCCCTCGCAGCGATGGAGATGGGCGTTTTGGAGGGTGCTGTTGTGAGCCCCTCTCAGCGATAGGAATTTTTAGAGTGAGCAGTTGTGAAGCTCCTCCAGCGAAGAGATTAATTTTTTTGAGGGAGCCCTAGTGAGGTCCCTTCCGCGAAACGAACGAGAAAAACCGCGAAGTCTGCGGAATCAGGATTTGGAGCCAGTGAACTCTCCCGACTCGGTGGGAAATACCGAAAGTGAATTCCGACCTTATTGTAGGTGAGAATGTGGTGATAAAAGCTACATATCCTTTTGCTAATCCATTGTGCTAATATAATTTCTGATTACGTATTGAAAGAAATAATTTTAACCTAGAGCTGTGTGAAGTCGTTACAGGTTGCACTTCTTGGATGAGATGTCTAGAACTCTATTGCTGTCGTCGAGTTAGGATCTAATAAAACCAGTTCAAGATTTATGACCACCATAAAATGTGTTAAAGAGTGAATAACTTGAATTTTTTTCAGAAATACTTTAAAAAAAGGGAGAAAAAAATGGAATCACACAAGAAAAAGCTCGTTATATAGAAAATGCACTTCGCTATGGAGAGATTACTTTACGAAGAAAATCGTGAAATGTTCAAGGTTCGTGGAAAAAGTTCGCTATAAAGAAAAATTCGCTATAGTGGTTCGCTTTTGTATTTTTCTCTGATTTGATTTTTATTTACATCACACTTTGAAGTAATGCTAGACCTATTGACAACAGTCCGCTTAATTTTGAACCACGATCAAGTGATGAAGACGACACCTGAGTTGGTGCCCCCTTTTCTAAATTTCCACTTTATAAAATTGGGAGGGGGGACTTTGAGCCTCAACAGAATTAAAGTGCATTAGCCCCTTTACACGACGGGTCTTCAGTGGCACCAAGATTCAAACCCGCGATTTGAGAACGACCGACTCGATTTCATGACCATCGCCTCTCAACTACCGTAGCCACGTGTTTTTAAAAAACTCTATGCCTCCGTTTAGAAAGTAAATAGTACAAATATCAAAGATTACTATATTGTAAATGTTATACCTATTTATCAGATTGTCAAACCCAATGACTAACTCGGGCCAAACAAACAAGGTTTAACTTTAGGTGGGCTGCAAAAAAAAATCACAATTCATAGAAACGTAAGTTTATTTCGAATAATATTTTATAATAAATATACATAAAAGAGCAAGGAAATTTTAACGTTTATGTCCTGAAACTTGACATCTTGACTCGAAAGAGCTCTTTTTCCACTTTAGGCAGGGGAAAAAGTACTGTGTCATTTACATCTAGCTGCATGAGGTATGTTTTCGTATTTTCCAAACAATGTAAAACATTAGACATAATAATATTTTTGATAAGAGTTTCGTTATCAATTTCTGCATCAGAATGGCTGTTCATTGGTTCTGACAAATTAACAATTTTTTCTACTCCAGTTGCACAGATAGACAACGCGTTATCAAATGTGTGTGACATAATTGTAAAAACCTTAAAATATCCCCTGTAATGTGTAGTGGGATGAGGTAATGTGTAAGGAATTCCCCCTGTCCTATTAAAATCTCATGAGATAGTTGACACTCATGACTCATCTGCACCAGTAACGTCTAATAATGGTCTGCACACTTTTCAGTCTAAATTTGCGGAATGCAAGAAAAATCTTTTTCTGTTAACAAAAAGGATGTCATTTGAAAAAAAAATTGTTTGAAAACTTTCACTTAAAAACTTAATTAGTATTCATCTTTTTTTATTTTTGAATAAGATTTATTAAAATAAATGTAATTAGGAAAAATTGAATTTTTTTTATTGTTGCAGTTAAAACCTGAGGGGCATATATGTCTACCTCACAGCATAACACAAAACTACCTATAAAAATTTGATTTGTCCTCGTATTTGTACTTCCAAACTGTACTGTGAGAAAAATCACATCGTATTTTCCCTCCTCTTTTAAAACATGGCAGGCCTGAAGAGTTAAGGGGGGTTTTAAATTCTTTCGAAATTAACTTTTAAATTAAAAAAGCTTTTATATTTCTGTCTAACACAAAGTACAGTGACGTGTCTTCATTTGCCTTGATCTCATAGAAACGAGTTCTTAAAAATTTCTCTGCCAGTTAGCATCTTCCAATCAATCCATCAATGTCAGTCGCAATAGAATCGCAAGAGCATTTGAAATCTTTTTCGCAGAAAGCTTGTTTCAAACGTTTCTTGGATTCCAGGAATTAAAGCCAGCAAATTCAGAGAAAGATGGCAGACGTTTCTTTTCAAAGAAAGTATGATAGATCATTAATCAAAAATCTCTCTTTTTAGCATTTTTTTCTTGTAACACGAGCTCACTTTCTGTGAAAAAACAGAGAGGGATATTCTGCTCTATATACTTGCTTGGATTGTAGATAAATGCATTCTTTAACTTACGATGAAATCCATTAACTGTGAAATTCGTTTAGCACGAAAAAGCTTCAAACGAAATATCGGTTAACACAAAATAATACAACGGTCTCGACAAACCATTACGTATTTTGTTTCTCTTAACACGAAACAAAAATCGCTTACCACGAAATGATTTCCCTTCTGGAAAACAACAAAATGCGAAAAACACCAGGTGGATTGGACTGTCTTGTTGTATTATCGAAAGAATTCGTTGCTGTGAATAATGATGATGTTTGTACAGACACAATTATTGCACTTAAAAAAACTCAAAAAATATCCTTGTTGCAGATTCTGACGATGAAAATAAAATGAATAGTGCAACTCCTGTTCCCATATCATCCGAAATGAGGAACATCATGAAAAGTACGTACAGCCCAATGGTGAAATGAATAACAATATAGACGACATCGATCAGTTTGTAGACAATTTGATACAAAAAAAGAATACAAAGAAAAATATCAGATTATTTTTCAAAAGCTCAATAAATATTTTTTTTCAAAAAACTTGAAAGTTTTTTGTATTATAATTTATTAAGCTCTTGTGAATGTTATTCTTTAATTTCTTTTTATTAAATACATGCATATAAACATTTTTTTCTTGTAACACGAGCTCACTTTCTGTGAAAAAACAGAGAGGGATATTCTGCTCTATATACTTGCTTGGATTGTAGATAATTATATTTAATTATAATATACTTAATATACTTAATTTTATTGAAATATTGTTTTTGCAATATGTTTAACACAAAAAAATATTGCAGTCCTTTTTTTTTCATGTTAAGCGATTCTCACTGTATTTGCAATGTGAAATAAAGTGACGTGCTTTGCGTTAAATACATATTACAGCACGTTGAGGAATTTTAGGGCTATTAACGAATTAGTGAACTCTTTAATACATTATATACATTTATGTATACAGTGAAAACCGTTTGACACGAAAATAAAGGGACTGAAATATATTTTTTCGCATTAAGGGATGTTGAAAAAACAAAAAAACATATTTAACTAAATTAAATTTATTAGAGCACATTTTACTTACGGAGATATGTATATATGCATGTGTAACGTTTCTCTTACGTCATTACTGGGTAAACCAAAGTATTTTTGACAGAATCTCGGGGTAATTTAAAATAGTTTTAATGACATAAAATAACACAGTTACAATGGACAGACATTTAGACACAATACAGGTTAAACATTTAAAGGAAATAAGGGGAAATTAAATATATTACATAGTCCAGGATTGGACAGTAAAACAAGCAACGTTTACTCATCCAGTTCCCAACTCTCTCTGGCGGTAATACAGAGCTTCGCTCGGGAACACTTCCGTTACAAGTACCGCCCTCTACATTTAGGTCTTCGAATTAAACCGTGTGTTACAGACTCCCCCTCTGGTTCCGTTGACGTCTCGGCTCGGAACCAGGAGGTAATTTCTTTTTTGGGCGTCCTCTTTTCCTTAGAGGAGCAACAAATCCGGTGTTTCTTTCTGTTTCGGGTTCTTGATAGTCCTTTAAGGCAGAAACATGATAAGTTCCAAGGGCATGGTCTGGGTGGGCCGGGTCGGCAATGTCATATGCTACTGGTGATCTCAAGGTGAGTATGAGGTAAGGACCTTCTCTCTTGGGCATGAATTTCCTGCTCCTGTGTTGTTACGACTTTTGGGATGAATGGTCACCCAAACTTTGTCCCCAGGTTTGTAATATTTTCTTCTTTGTCATCGATCGAAGTTTTCCTTCTGACAATCTTGTTTCTGCCAAACTCTATCTTTGACATCCAAGATGGAATTGGCAAATCTTTTGAGATATGGGGTGATTTCAGGGACAAAGTTATCATTATGAATAACTTGTCGAATATCATGCCTGATATCGTCTGATGTTCTCAATTGTCTTCCAAACTGTAAGTAGACAGCTGTGTGCCCAGTGGTGTCGCATACTGAAGTATTCATTGCGAAACGAATTAGAGGTAACTTATCCTCCCAAGCCGAATGTTCTTCCCCCACCAGAATTGCTAGTCTCGGCTTCAAGTCACGATTTTTACGTTCCAATGGGTTCGCTTGCGTGTGGTAGACGGGGATAAGGTCTTGCGTAATCTCTAGCAAGTCACAAGTTAGCTGCATGACGGCACTTATGAACTGTGGCCTGTTGTCACTTATTAGTCTTCGCGCAACAAAAAACATACATACAAAAAAAATACTCTATACTATAATACACTCTTCCTGAATGACAATATAATTCTCTAATTTCAAAATGTGCTAATTAATTTTCACATCAATATTAAGGAGATTTAAAAAAATGAAACAAATTCTTCAATACCAACTATCTTCTAATTTCGTACATCAAAACCAAAATAATAATATTTCAATAATATTCATTATTAATCAAAAGAGTATCAGCAATTAACATGAAATCATTTAAATTAAATCAAAGAAAAATTTCGTTTTCGTTAACTTAAATCAATTAAATTGTTTTTAATCAAAAGCAATTCAAATACGTTTAAATAGAAATACCATTCATAAATTATTTCATCCACTCCGAAATTAACACTATTACAAACTTGTTTACACTTAAAAGTACTCGAAATTATATTTTCCAAAAAATTTTAAATAAAAAGCATAAATGTTTATACTTTATCAAAACATACAAGTTTTCAAATGTTATAGTAATACTTCGTAATAAATCATGTACTTCACAAAATAATTATTTTTATATCAGATATAAAAAGTAAAAAAAAAACATTATGATAAAAATTGCATTCAACTTAAAACGTAATTAAAAGTTTAGTAATCAAACAAGAATCAAAGTGAAATTATTTGAAAAAATATCAATCACAATAATTTCTAGTTAACAAAGGTATATATATGTTAATGGCAGTAAATTCTTAATTTGTATAAGTAAATATACATTCATAAATAACCTTCAATTAGCTTTAATCAGAACAAACAATAGAATGCGAGTTTCGTTTTCAAAAAAAGTATTAGGAATACTGACAAATAAATAAGTGAAAATATCACTTAAAATTCAATTACGTTACTAGATACTGTAACACACACAATACATACTAAGAGCAATAATATATAATCACTGTTCTTATACAGAATAACAGAGTAAGATTATTTAGAATAAACAACACTTATCTATTCACATGTTTTCTGGATTAAAACAATATTTATTTATTCGCAGAGTTGCGAATTCTCTATTTGCTGTCGGGTGACAACGTCTCAACCTAAGTGGAAAAAGCAAGAGAAAGTTGGGAATCTGCTCGGATCGGCCCGACGTTTGGCGCCAATTTGTAACGGTTCTCTTACGTCATTAC